>MU853406.1:1777936-1799061 GCA_033297235.1 Trichocladium antarcticum
AGCTCCCTATAGTAGATAAGAAAGGTAGAGGAGGCGTCGAAGGTAGCGAAGGAGGCGGAGAGGGAGCTCTAGAGGACCCTTACGTAGTTCTATAAGGAGAAGCTTAACGAAAAGTAAAGAGAGCTAGTAATGGAAATAGCGGAAGAAAAGAGGCGCTCCTAGAGGAAGACGATCGAGGAAGCTAGGGAGGAGACCCTATAGTAGCTCGAGCAATAGGTAAGGCTTAGGAGCTTCCTCCCCCCTAAGCTACCGAAACTCCTAGCCCTAAAGGGCCTAGACAGTAGCCTAGATCTAATAACGTACTAGAATAAGGTAGAGGCGCTTATAAAGAAGTTCTTCCTAAGCCTAAGGGCGGGCCTTAGCGATATCTAGGACCTAGACCTTAAGGAGGAGTAGGAATAGGGGTTTAAGGTCTAGGAGCTCGTAAGCTTCTTAGCGATAGAAGCGGTATAGGATAAAGCGAGCCTATAGAAGGCCCTAGGGGAGGATATACTCCTAATAGGATTCCTAAAGGCGTATAGCCAACCGCTAAGCCAGATCCTTATAGCCCTAACTATAAGGTGCCTGTAGCTAGTATAGTTCCTAGCTACGTTTAAGAGAGCTAAGATAGTAGTCCTGCGGAAGCTAGGAAAGATACCTAATATATACCGTACCCTAGGAGGTTACTGCCCTATTACGCTACTCCTAACTATAGGGAAGGTGATCGAGGCAGTAGTAGCGAGAAGGATTATAGCGGTAGCGGAGGTCTATAGGCTGCTCCCTACTAAGTAGATAGGTAACCGGGCGAGTAGATTAACCGAGCTAGCAGTCCGACTAGTTATAGCCTAGGTCTAGGAGGTATAGCGCTAAGGCGCCTTAGTATCCCTCCTATAACTAGATATCGCCGGAGCCTTTGATATAGTTAACTACATTAGACTACTAGCTACGCTCTAGGAGCTTAGCTACCTGAAGTAGATAGTACTCTAGGTATAGGAATAGCTAATAGATAGAGTTGCAATCCTCTACTTCGACAGGAAGGTAATAGACGATATCCTAGTTATAGCAAGGGTACTCTAAGGGTCCCCCTTATCGCCTGTCCTGTTTATCTTATATATCGTATTACTATATAAGGACCTAAGGAGAGAGTACCTACACCTTAGTATAGCGGGCTTCGCCGACGATACGAACCTACTAGTGTTCGGAAAGTCGGCCAAGGTAAACATCCGCTAGCTCGAGCGAGCGTAGGGAACCTACTTAAAGTAGGCGGGAACGTAGGGAATAGCGTTTGTAGCGTAGAAGTACGAACTAATCTACTTTAATAAGAACCGAAGGTAGTAGCTAGACCTAGCTAAGCTCGCCCTCCTAGATAGAGGTAGGTATATAGATATTAAACTAGTTAAGTCCGCTAGGTTCCTTAGGGTGTAGCTAGACTAGAAGCTCTTATAGCAAGCGCACCGCGGCGTAGTCAAGAAGAAGCTCGCTACCTAGGAGTTCGCGCTAACGAGGATCGCGGCGAAGACATAGGGCCCGAGCCTTACAAAGGCCTAGGAGGTATATACAAAGTATATAAGGAGTATAGTAGTATATAGAGTAGCGAGCTACTATATCCTAACTATAGTTAGTAAGGGGAGCGAGCTAAAGGGGATAGCTAAGAAGCTAGCGAAGGACTAGAGCAAGGGCCTCTACGTAGTAGTAGGAGGCTATAGAACTACGCTAATTAGGTACCTAGAGACAGAGGCCTAGGTCCTACTAGTAGACCTCTACCTGAACAAGCAGCTAGCTAACTTCGAAGCTAGGATATACAAACTACTCCTTTAGTTAGGGGAGGGACTGGGGCGCCCCCTAGTTATAGTAGCGAGCTTAATCTAGGAGGCGTGTACTAAGCTATTTAGGAGGTTCTAGAAGAGGAGCGGGAGGATGTAAGGGAAGAAGCCTAGGCTAGGCCTATAGGGGCTAATAGTAGTTAAGAGAGTAGTAGCTATAGCAAACAAGTAGGCTAAGCAAAAGTAGAAGATAAGGAAGCTAAAGAATAAGACCCTCGATATAGATAGAGTAGTGGAACTTGCCTAGCAGGAGCGTAAGATAACGGCCTAGGAGAGGCGCGCCGCGCTTATAACGAGAGCAAGAAGACCTATACGCCGCTTAGCAAACAAGGACCCCCCGATATAACTATTTATAGACCTTGCCCTTAAGAGATACAAGAGTCTAAGCAAGGCTTAGAGCTCCCTGCTTACCTAGGCGCGTAGCGG
Source organism: Trichocladium antarcticum (assembly GCA_033297235.1). Taxonomy (NCBI): domain Eukaryota; kingdom Fungi; phylum Ascomycota; class Sordariomycetes; order Sordariales; family Chaetomiaceae; genus Trichocladium; species Trichocladium antarcticum. The sequence continues at coordinate 1,780,165 of MU853406.1, forward strand.
GGATATTAGCCTCTAGAAGTACCTGAACAGGGTGAACGTCCTAGAGATTACTACGCTATACTACGAGTATAGCGAGGGCAAAGAAACGATCGAACACCTAGTAGTATAGTATAAAGATCTACTAAAGTATAGAACCTAGGAGGAGTTACAAATATAGTTATAACAGGATCTATAGCTTATCTTGCAACAAGCTATATAGCTATATAAGAGCTTAGTAAAGGTAGTTATTAGCTGGTTGATAGATTCGGGGCGCCTAACAGAGTATAGCGTAGCTTGTAGGCTGCAACTAGAAGCTACAATAGCCGCAAAAGCGGCTAAGAGTAGCGGAGAGGGTGCGGGAAGTGCCGAATCGAGCCGCTAAGGAAGATAGGGGCTACCTTTTACATATAGTGCGATAGATTCAAAGCGCTAAAACAGAAGCGTAGGCAGGGGTTTTTACCCGGCCCCCTGTTCAGGGGGTACAGTTTCCTTTATATATAAACCAGTAGTAGGACCGGCGCGCCGTAAGGTATATCGGAGTACAAATAAATAATATATAGAGTTAAAGAGGAGGAGGTTAGGCTAGTAAGCCTAGGAGTATATATATATATTATTTATTCGTACTCCGATATACCTTATAGCGCGCTGGTCCTGCTACTGGTTTATATACAAAGGAAACTATACCCCCTGAACAGGGGGCCGGGTAAAAACCCCTATCTACGCTTCTGCTTTAGCGCTTTGAATCTATCGAACTACGTGTAAAAGGTAGCCCCTATCTCCCTTAGCGGCTCGATTCGGCACTTCCTATACCCTCTCCGTTACTCTTAGCCGCTTTTACAGCTATCGTAGCTTCTAGTTACAGCCTACAAGCTATACTATACTCTGTTAGGCGCCCCGAATCCATCAACCAGCTAATAACTACCTTTACTAAGCTCTTATACGGCTATATAGCTCGTCGTAAGACAAGCTACAGATCCCGTTGTAACTATATTTGTAACTCTTCCTAGGTTCTATACTTCGGTAGATCTTTATACTATACTACTAGGTGCTCGATCGTTTCTTTGCCCTCGCTGTACTTCTTGCGTGGGCTTACAGTGGCACTGGAAGAGCATGTAGGAGAGATACGTTGCATTGATTGTCATATATCGAAGGAAGAGACAGAGGAAAGAGAGTGTGTAAGAACATAGCTATATATATAACAGGAAATGAGAAACGGGGCGCTAAGTAGGTGCGAAGCAGCCAATTAGAGCGGACTACAGAGACAGGGCTAGATGGGTCGTGACACACCCCCTAGCTACGAAGCAGCTGAAAGAGAACACCTAGCTAGCTGGCTAGCTAGCTGGCGGCGAGATGCTAAAAATAGGAGGTCGAAGGCTCGAATTGCTAGAGTAGGGTTAATAGCTAAAAACGAAAGTCCTTATCGTTAATATATAACCTGGCGTCGCGTTTGTATAATCGAAGATATACTAATGTAGATCTTAGCCAATTAGAACGTGGTTATATCGGTTGGTTATATATAATCTTTAGTTGCCTATTTTACGAAGTTAAATCCAAACCGTCCAACAATAACAAAATTCAATCGCGCCGCCGACCCCTCTAACTACAACTATAATAATAAAAACAACAATAGCTCTAAATACTTAGGGTATAGCTGCCTCCGTCGCCTACGTAGCGTCATTAGAGAAAGCCTGTACAACTAGGCTTACGAATCTACGTGCGGCGTACGAAGAAGAAGAGAAAGAAGAAGAGGTTGTTACCGTTAGCGCTAACAATGCCGCTCCTATTATAGAGAGCGTAACTAGGGTTTTAAAGACCCTAAATAAAAGAAAGAGGGATATAGTTCCTACTACGCCTAGGTATATTAATTGTATTTCTATTAATTAACGCGTTTTTGTTGCTTAACGCGCTAACTTTTAGATACCTAGTTATAATAGTAACGAGGATGTCGCTACCTTTACGTCCTACGCTATAGTTTGCCGCCGTTACCTACGTTCAGCCCTATATAGGTTGTTAAGTAGCGCTTACTTAGCTCGCCTAGATACTAAGGACAAGGACGAAGCCTACGTTCGGTACTTACGTACTAGACATCTATATAAGAAGTTGCTAGAACTTATAGTCGAGACGGCTATAGAGTTCCTCTCTATAAAGTAGAGTAGCAAGGCTATAGCTAGTGTAAGTTCCTTCTCTGTTCCTATTAATCGCTATATACTAATAATAGTATAGCAATTATAACGGGTTCGCCTTATAGCGAAGCACTTAATAGAATAGGAGGAGAAGAAGGAGAAGGTAGCGGCGGATATAGCTACTAAGGTCCGGGCTAAGGTAATTACTAAGTCTTAGGCTAAGGTAGCTACTAAGGCGGTTGCTATATTAAGGGCTAAGGCTAAGGAGAGGCGTGCCGCTACTATAGCTACCGCCGATGCGGCTACCTCGGATAATAGGTTAGTAGTAGTTAGCTCCTACGAGGTTACTAACTAGGGAGAGGCTCCTGCTCTAGTTAGGCTAGTTGCTAGTAGCGTTTCGGCCGTTCTAGCTACCGAGGTAGCTAGATTAACGAAGGAGGCTTAGGAGTTAGATAACGTAGGGGCGTTGTTAGCTTTAAGGTTATCGATAGCTATAATTGGTAGTTTGTACTACGTATTAGCCGCGATAGATACCTATTGTATGGAGTTAAAGAGGAGGAAGTTAGGCTAGTAAGCCTAGGAGTATATATATATATAGCCGCGTTTATATTTAGTGATTTTCTTATATACTATTTTGCTCTTTTAGGCCGGATACCTAGTGTTAGATACCCTCTTAATTACAAAGATCCGTTTTGCTCTATTCAATGATATAGCAAGTGTCTTAGAGGTTCAATATAGCGTAGAAGTGCTCGAACTTCTAGCGTAGTAGCCGTTTTGTAAGACCGTCTGCTAGTATATTAGCCGTAGGTAGGTACTTAACCTTAAATAACCCGTTAGTATACTCCTAACGTACCTATATATTATAGATGTCTATATAGCAAAGCTTAGTAACTACGCGCTAGTTGTCTCCTATAACAAGGCGGATAGTTTGCTAATTGTTATAGAAGATATAGTATAGTTCGCTAAGATCGAACCGAATGTTAGCGAAGAAGCGCTTTAACGCTATAGTCTTACGCGTAGTAAGAGAAATAGTAAGTAACTTAGCTTCTATTAAAGAAGTTATAACGGTCTTTTAGCAGTAGGCTTTCTAGTTAATAACCCTACTATATAGCATTATAATATACCCCTAGGATAAGCAGCGCGTCTTCTCGATATCTACGAACGAGGCGTCGCTAGCGATAAGCAGGATATATATCCTAAAGGCGATACTATACTAAATAGCTAAAAACCAGGTACCGAAGAGGTAAACGATAACGTATTCTATAGCCTCGATATATATAGGGCTAGGATTCTTTAAGAACTAAGAGAGCTATAATATATCGAAGGCTATATTAGGGCGGATTATAATAGCTATATATAGAATAGAGCCGATAAGTTCCTAGAACCGCTTAATATCCTTAAATGGAGTAAGACCCTCGAATAGGTAAAGGTTATATTCTAGGGGGATATAGGGGAAGCAAGTCTCCTTATTAAGGTTAAATCGCTTAGCGATCTGCTCGATATACTAATTATAGACTAGATAGACTATATAGTCCTTATAGTTTCTTAAGATATAGATACTAAGGAACTATAAGACGTTGCCTTAACTATATACTTTGTACTTTGTAGCTAGTGTATCTATAATCTAGTTTGCCTTATTAGTATAGTCCTTATAGTAGAATATAAGGTAGTTGTCTATATAAAACAGAACTACTATATAGCGGTATTAGTTATAAAATAAGTATAGTTCCTTACCCGATACTATTAGACTAAGTTCGTAGAGTAAAGAAGAGAACTCTTTATACTATAGAAGGGGGGATTTATATAAGCTATATACCGCTTGTTCAAGCTTAACGAAGGTATTACCTTACTTAAAGCTAGCTAGGAGGTAATAATCCTCCCTAAACCCTTAAGGGAGCTTATAGACAATTCCTTTGTTTATTTTAGCGTTTAGGAATACCTAGGTAACATTAAACTACTTAACTTCTATATCTACGTTAGTAGCGATAGCTATTATAGCCTAGAAGGAACAGGATATAAGTGTTATAGCGTATATATTTTATAACGAATTAGCGCTCTAAAGATCACCTCTTATGTAGATACGCGCCTTATATTTCTCTAAGAATCTGTCCTTATTCTATTAATAGGCAAATACCTACTTTAGGGGCAGGGGCTTCTCCTTAGAGAGTTTAGATATAAAGGACCGAGTAATATATCTCTATGTTTTACGATTTATAAGATTCCAAATCTCCGATTCGGTAGCTCTAACGAACTCTTTGCCTATTAGATACTTAGCAAGTTGCTTCTAAGACTTTAGAGCTTTAAGAAAGGTGTTTTAGTGAACGTAGGGAGGGGCTAGGGTAGCGTTAAGTCTAGCTATATACTAGGGTATAATCGCTATAGTAATAACTATATATAGAGTATAGTATACCCGATCTCCCTTATCGAGTACCTCCTTATAGTATAGTATATACGTTTTGTAAAACGCTTGCTATATTCTAAGTTTAGGGATATAGATATAGTCTAGAGTATATATTTCTAAAGTAAATCTAATAATCCTAGTAGCGGATATAGAAGGACTATCGTTAGTAGGGTCTTCTAGGTCTATTCCCCTAAGCCGCTAGCTTATATAAGATACTAGGGCGAATACCCGCTTAGTGTACTTACATTTTGTACGTTCGTAGGCGGGGGACTTAGGTTAGTTAGTATTGTCTAAGTTATCCAAGCTAGAGGAGTAGTAGCTAGGGTTTAATAATTCTAGGCTATAATTCTTAGGAAGTAGGTTATCTAAGTGTATAAAGTGCTTAGGATAGTAATTAACTAAGTCCTTGAAAACAGTACTTGTATTAGAGGCAATGCTTTATATACTTCTAAGGCTATCTCTAGAAGTATATATATAATCCCTATTATTATCTAGGCTTATAGGCCTAGTAGGGGTAGAGGCTAAACTTTGAAATGACTAATCTAGTGTTAGGAGTCCTTTATACGCGTAGTCTCTAGAAACTAAAGGTGGCTTGCTTATATTATACTAGGCTACCGTTCTAGATATAGTTACCCCTAAGTCCTAACTAGGATTTAGAGTTTCTATACCTCTAAGCTTATCTTTAGAATACTCGGAGGATATAGACGCAGGAGTCGTTACTTCTAGATTGTCTATCTCGCTGTCTTTAACGCCGCTTAGTACTATACCTATAGCGAGTAAGTATAGCTAAAGCTCTAGGGAGTCTACTAGATTCCGCTTCTTAGCAATAGTCTATAGATCGAACCTCCCTTTACCTTTCTCGAAGAACTAGTTCTCGTTAAAGGTAACGTTGCAAGTTGTAATAACTTTATAGAGTACTAGAACCTAGATTTAGTAGATATTTAATACCTTGAAACTAATAAGGTAACCAATATACGCTCTAGGCTTCGACTTATATATACGTTTCCGGCAGACAAGGACCCCCCGATACAACTATTCACAGACCTCGCCCTTAAGAGACACGAGGGTCTAAGCAAGGCTCAGAGCTCCCTGCTCGCCTAGGCGCGTAGCGGGGACATCGGCCTCCGGGAGTACCTAAACAGGGTGAACGTCCTAGAGATCACTACGCTATACTGCGAGTGCGGCGAGGGCAAAGAAACGATCGAACACCTAGTATTATAGTGCAAAGATCTACCGAAATACAGAACCTAGGAAGAGTTACAAATATAGTTATAACGGGATCTATAGCTCGTCTTGCGACGAGCTATATAGCTATATAAGAGCTTAGTAAAGGTGGTTATTAGCTAGTTAATAGATTCGGGGCGCCTAACGGAGTATAGCGTAGCTTATAGGCTGTAACTAGAAGCTACGAAGGTTATAAAAGCGGCTAAGAGTAGCGGAGAGGGTGTAGGAAGTGCCGAATCGAGCCGCTAAGGGAGATAGGGGCTATCTTTTATACGTAGTTTAATAGATTCAAAGCGCTAAAGCAGAAGAGTAGGCAGGGGCTTTCACCCGGCCCCCTGTTCAGGGGGTACGGTTTCCTTTGTATATAAACTAGTAGCAGGACCGGCGCGCTATAAGGTATATCGGAGTACGAATAAATAATGTATATACGTTTCTGCTTATCCCTCTCTCTCTCTTTATATAGAGGATATATATAGTAACTATATACGTAGATACTACTCTAGTTAGGCTATAGATCCGCTATAAGGGAGACGATTACGTCTAGCTAAAAGAACCGGAAGTAGGTTTAGAACTAAGTAAGGAGGACGTTATTTAGTAACTTTATCGAAGGATACGTTTAACTTAGGCTTATACTAATAAGCTACGTAGATACCTCCTCTCCTTCTAGCTAGAGGTTACCTAGGAGACTAGCTCTAGCTATTATCTTAATAGAGTAGGTAATAACTTCTTAACTAGCGCGTTCGATAGCGCTAGTCGGTTCGTATTTATTAGATAGAGGGAGTTTAAGCTCGATATCTAGTTCTATATACTATTTCTAGTACTAGGTATAGCTATAATCTCTAGTTTTAATGAAGGAGCTTTCGTTATTATACTTAAACTTATAGATTACTACGCTAAATTAGCGTTGTACTTAGGCCTTAAAGCATTGAAGAATCGGGAGAAGGAGGTCCTAGGTCTTATCTTTAAGGTAGAAGATAAAAGGTTTGCTAGAGAACTTGTCTTTAAGAATCAGAGAGTAAATAGATCTATTATACCTACGTATATAATAGAAAAGGTCCTGAAATACTTACTAGAACGGCTATACTAACTTAGTTATAGGAGGCCTATAGGAGACGACTTTTCCCTAGTATATAATAGAGCAAGCCTTATAGTTAATACGTTTAGTTCTATTAATTCGAACGTTCTAGCCTCTCTAGACAAGAGCCTTAAGCGTATCCTAGCTAAGATAACTAGCGCGGATATACTAAAGGTATTTAGAATCCTTATAGGGTAGGAGAGGGTACCTTGATCCTAGTTATTAACGAACTTATTTTATAGTATCGCTTATTATAGCTAATATTATAAGCGTAGCGGAACTAATAGCGAAGTCGTCTAGATAGCTAGGTTAGATATTATAGATTATAGCGAGGGACTGCTCCGAAGGTATAGTAGGAGGATCCTTATAGATCTTAGCGAGAGCTTGTTCTTTATTATAAGAAACGGCAAGGGAAGAGTTACAATTATAAGGATATAGTAGGTAGGTAGAGAGAGGCTTATATTCTAAAAACACTAGCTTATACCTATAAAGGAGAGACGTAGTAATAATGTTACTCTTTATTAAACCGAAATATAGCGTATAGTTAAGACTATAGTACTAGATATTAGCCTTGTAGAGGGCTGCTTCTAAGATAATGTTAGAGTAGAATCCTTTAATAACTATAACGTTATTAAGAACTAGATCCTTAGATCGTAGGCCGTTAACGCCGTCGAGTACTCCCTTAATGCGCTATTTACCCTTTCTAGAGATAGGGAAACGGGTAGTACTAGCCTTAATATAGTTATCCTTCTTTGTTTTAACAAGGGACCCTTCTTCTAAAAGTATAGGGTCGTTAATAAGGTAGGTTACTCTATAGTTATTAACTAGGATACTATCTAATAGGATATATTTGCTAGAATCGATAGTTACGAAGATACCGAAGCTATTACTAAGGCTAGTTTCTTTGCCGAGGGCCGAGAGTTCCGTAGGATCAATAATTACGGCTATTACTGCGCTAGGAAAGCCTAGTTTAGTAGATAAAGTAGAGCTAGACGGGGATATAGGCTAGGGTTTAATTGCCTAACCTTCCTTTTTAAGCTAGGCGCGGAGGTTATTCTACTTTCTCTCGGTAAACCGCTTGTAGATCTACGAAACGAACTTAGGACTAACTAGGCCTTTCGGATATTTGAACCTAGTTAATATAGATTTAAGCGTATTATAGTCGATTAGCTTCTAGACGTAATTGGAAATTATATATAGGTAGGGGTGCTTAGGCTTAGTAGACAAAGATTCTTCACCTCCCTTGCCCTAATTATAGCGTTTGCTAGAACTAGTAGATTTAATAGTAACGAAGCTACCGTTAAAGTCTAGCTTACTATAGCTAATAACGGTCTTAGCGGCTTAGATAAGGTCCTTAAAGCTTTTAAGAGATTTACTAACGTAGTTATTAATAATTATAGCGTTGTATTTATAGCGGCCCTATTCTAGGATATAACGATCCTTAATTACGTGAAGGAAGTCTAGAATAGGTAGAGTACTACAAATATACTCGAGACCGGCTACCTTAGCGCGTTAGTAAGCCTAGTAGTAGTTAGTGATCTAGGTCCGTAGGTGTCACAGGCACAGCCTGTGTCATGTGCTATGCTATATGCTATACTATGTGGTTGGCTGAGCACCTTGTAGCTAGAGGAGCGTGGCTCTATACTAGGTGGAGCTTGCCGCGTAGAGCCTTTAGCCCTTGCAAGCTCCTACGAAGGTTGCACTATTGTATAACCTTGTTATATACAACCGTTATAGTAGGTTGTACCTTTAACTTACGCGCGTAGCTAAGTCGTCTACTCTAGAATAGAGAGCGCACTAGACTAACTAGAACGCTTCTTTTCCTAACGTACTAGGCTTTGTTTTTATTTCTTAACTACCTATATAGTATAAGTTAACTACTAGGACGAGCATCCTATATATAATAGCAGTCTGCCGAACAGGACTATAGGACTCTGACGAATAGGACTATAGTATTCCGACGAACTGGACAACGCTCCTACGAAGATAAGCGCGAAGATAATAAGCGGCGCCAACCTTGCGGCATCGCTGCCGCCGAGACTTGTAGCGCTATACGTAGCGCTAAGAGAATAATAGTAGAACAAGGTCTCTAATACTATACCCGCTTTTATAGTATCGATCGACGATAATAGAGGGTATAACCTCTTAGGGTTCGCTATAGCTATAAATGCGATAGTTAGCGAGCTAAAGAGGAAGCTCGACAAGTCTGTCGGGAGGTTCGAGGCGTCTATTGTAGCTAGTGTAGCGCTTGAGAAGGAGCTCGAAGAGTATAGGTTACTACTTACGAACTAGAGAATGCTAATAGCGATAGCCCTAGACTAGGCTCGTAGTAGTAGTACCGGTAGTAGCTATAGCGTATTAATCTCCCTCCCCTACCCTAATCCGTTTACTAGAAAGGAGAAGGATACCGTTAAGCGCACTCTACTCTTTAAAGACTAGGAGGACAAGGTACGTAGCCGCTAGCGAATACGCCTATAGGAGTTCCTAGACAAGTACACTAAGATCCTATATATAAAGGCTATACTAGGTAGCAGCGCGCGCTAGGTAGTTACAGCGAAGCTCGAGTAGGTTAAGGAGAACCTATATAGCACGGTAGTATAGCTATAGAAGACTAGGTCCAACCTCCTAAAGACCCTCTATACCTAGTATATAATGTATAACGTAGTTACTATAGCAAGTAACAAGCTAGAACTACTAGCGTAGAAGAACAAGTTCGTAGCGTTTAACGACTTCCTTACTAAATTTACTACCCTAGCCGACACCGCTAGCGTCAATAATATAACAAGGGTCTAGATACTCTAGCTTAAGATCTCCCTCTGCCTTTTAAACGCTATAGTTATATAGGCGGTACTCCTACTAGCTAACAACTTTAAGCTCTAGGCTATACTAGCTAGCTAGCTCGCGACTAACCTAGAGGGAGAGGACTTTAGGCGGAAGCTACATAGTAGAACCAGGAGCGGCGGAACCGGGGGCAGTAGTAACAACAATAGCAAAGGCAGATACCCCGACGCGATAGAGATCGATATAGTAACGCTTGTAGCGCTTACCCCCTAGGAGAAGGAATAGCGTAGAGCGAGTAGCTTGTACTACAAGTATAGTAGGGCTAACTATATTGTAAGGGCGTGCTAAGTAGGCTATAGAGGCTAAGGGGACTATAGTAACGCCTACGGCGCTAGGTAGTTGTAGCGCGGGGGCGCCTAAGGCGGTAGAGGATCTAGTTTCGGTAGAGGACCTAGTTTCAGTAGTAACGCGTAAGGATAGTAGCAGCCTACCTAGGGATAGTAGCAGCCTATATAATAAGGCTATAGCCAAGGCAGGTTCCTAGGCTTTGGGCAAGCTCCCTCTAGGGGCCTTCCGGCTTACGGCGGCGTAAGCGGCTACGCTAGGGCCTACTAGAGGGGTCGAGGCAGGCTCGCTATACGCTTTATAGATACCCCTAACTAGAGCGGTTTTGTCGTTAGAGAGGTAGATAAGCAGGAGGAGTATAGCGCTTACTAGTCTATAGCAGAGCAACCCCCTAGCTTCGGCTTCTTGTATAACGACTAGGGAAACAAGGAGCTCCTATAAACTGTCGCTTATAGGAGGGGTACCGCTAGCTATAGGAGGGATAGGGAGATAGTTTAGTTATTAGTATAGTAGGTAGTAGCGCTAAATCTATTCTCTTGTTATTGTACCTAGCGGTTAGTAGGCGTAATGTAGAGTACGTAGTACTTATAGACTTAGGTTATATAAGTTTAGCGTTTGTAGATTTTAGCTTTATAGTTACGAATAGACTGCTACTAGAGAGGCTAGTGGTATAGCGGCTGCTATTTCTAGCCAATAGAGGGTTCTTACGCTAGATCGAGCACTTAGCGGCGCTTACGCTAGTCGTTAGTAACTACTAGGAGACCCTAGTGTACTTCGTTACGACGCTTGTAAAAGAGACACTAGTGATCTTAGGCCTCCTATAGCTACGGAAGTATAACCTACAGATCGACTAGGAGACCCTATAGCTTGAATTTATAGAGTACTACCGTAGGAGGTGCCTTCTAGAGTATATTAGAAGCTAGGTCGCTCGGTAGGTAGGCTAGCTAGAGGCGGCACCCCTACCCCTAGAGAGTAGCGGGCGGTACTACGTAACGGTAGAGGATGTACCTAAAGACAACGACTCTAGTACCTCTAGTAACTACAACGAGGTTGCTATCGCTATAAGCAAGCTATCTAACTACAAGAGGCCTAGGCGGTCCGATAGGCAGAGACGGGCCTATAGACGGTAGAGATCTACGTCCTAGGGAGGCGCGTAGGCCGACCTATAGGGGACGCTCGTACTACTAGGAGCGATAGGCGTGCCGGTCGAAGCGCCGCCCCCTATATTACTAAGGCTAGTAGAGGTAGTAGCTGGCGCTAGGAGACTACCCCCTAGACCCTGTTCCCCCCCCTACGCCCTACCCTTACTTAGTTAAGTATAGGGGAAGATCCGCTAGGATAACGCGAAGATCCTAAATAGAGCAAGCTTCCTAATAGTATACCGATAGAAGGGTATAGTAGTTATATAGACTATAATAGACGAGCTAGAGAGGGCGGTAGAGGCTAAGAAGAGAGACTATATACTAGTTCTACCTAAGTAGTTTTTTAAGGACCTACTAAGTTAAGAGAGTATACTAGAGTATATAAAGTCGATGCTCCTAGCAAGGTTCTATAGCTTTATCGACGCGCTTGCTAAAGGGGACAAGAAGCTTAACAAGATTATAGAGGAGGACTCTAAGAAGTTCTTTAATAAGGCGGATAGACTAGCGCCTACTCTAGACGAGATTAAGGCGCGCCTACCGAAGGAATACTAAGACCTAGTAGCTACCTTCGTCCTATAGGATACTAATATCTTACCCCTCTACCGTACGTATAACTATAGGATCAAGCTGCTCCTAGGGAGCGTAGTCCTATACTCGAGGAATTACCCGATGTTACTAATAGAGCTACATGTACTAAAGCGCTAGCTTGACAATAACCTTGCGAAGGGGTTTATCTAGCCCTTATACTCGAGCGCCTCGTTGCCTATCCTTATAGCCTAGAAGCTAGGCGGAGGCATTAGGATCTACGTCGACTACTATAGTATTAATAACGCGATACTAAAGAGCTAGTACCCTATCCTACTAATCTAGGAGACCCTAGACTCTATCTACAAGGCAAAGATCTTCACGAAGCTTAACGTAATCGTAGCGTTCAACCAAGTGCGCGTAGCGCTAGGCTACAAGTAGCTTATAGCATTCATTACGAGATTCGGCCTATATAAGACGCTAGTTACGCCGTTTAGCCTATAGGGCGCGCCCGCTACCTTCTAGTATTACCTAAACGACATCCTCTACAACGCTCTAGATAACTATATAACAGCGTACCTAGCTAATATCCTAGTCTACTCTAGTACGCCCGAGGAGTATATTAAGTAAGTTAGGGAGGTGCTAAAGCGTATAATCGATATAGGCCTATAGGTAGATATCGACAAGTACGAATTCTACACGAAGCGGACAAAGTACCTAGGGCTTATTATTACGCCCGGGGGCATTAAGATAGACCTAGATAAGGTTAAAGCAATATGTAATTAGGAGGCTCTAGGGACAAGGAGGTACCTCTAGCGGTTCTTAGGGTTCGCGAACTTCTACCGCCGATTTATATAAGGTTTTTCGAGCTACGTATAGCTACTATATAAGCTTACAAAGAAGATAGTAGACTAGGAGTAGTCCGAGCAGTACAAGGCGGCTTTCTAGCGCCTAAAGGTGTGCTTTATTATAGCACTAGCACTACGGATATATAACTAGGAGAAGTAAGTAGTAGTAGAAGTTAATGCATTATACTAGTCGGTAGGTAGAGCGCTACTATAGGAGGGGGATAACGGCGAGTTATATCTAGTTGCTTACTTCTTAGCGAAGTACACTATAGCTAAGTGTAACTATAATATCTACAATAAGGAGCTCCTTACAATCGTTAAAGCGCTTAAGGAATAGCGCCCTAAGCTCGAAGGTATAGCTAAGAGGTTCAATATCATTACGGATTATAAGAACCTGTAACGGTTGTATACAACAAGGTTGCACAACAGTGTAACCTTCGTAGGAGCTCGCGAGGGCTGAAGGCTCTGCGCGGCGAGCTCCACCTAGTGTAGAGCCACGCTCCTCTAGCTACAGGGTGCTCAGCCAACCATATGGTATAGCATATGACATGGCATATGATATAGGCTATACCTGTAACACTACCCTCCCTCTCTAAACAAGCCCCCCTATACAAAAATAGCCCCTATTTTAGATGCTTGTATCTAGAGCTATCCTAACTGCTTACTTAATCTTAGATACTTGTATCTAGAGCTATCCTAACCGTTTAATTCTAGATGCTTGCCTTTAGAGCTATCTCAAACGCTCCTAAAACACCCGATTTTAGATGCTTGTATCTAGAGCCTATTCTATTCTATATGCTCGATTTTAGATACTTGTATCTACAGCCCGTTCCTTTTGCTTAGCGCCTTACCTCCTGCCGCTACGCCCTCCTTCTTCGCGTCTATAATAGCGGCCCTAGGAGCTTAGGGTACACGTTATAGAACTCCTAGATAGCGTTATTATAGCCCTGTAGATCCGTTGTAGGTTACTAAGTCGGGTTGTTATAACCTTCCTACTTAACTTAGTACTACTAGCGGCCGTTCGCCACCTTACTAAACCCTACGATCTTCTCGAACCTCTACTTTACTACGTCTTCGCCCTTGTTAGTCCGCGTAACTACGCGCCTACGGTTAGCGCTTACGTCGTCGTTAACCCTCTCTTAGCCGGCTAGCCCTTACCCTAGGTAGCGCCTTACTCTTAAGACGTAGAACGTAGGGAAGATTGTTATATTCGCCGGGAGCTTTAGAGTTACCGCGTATAACGAGGCCTTCGTAACCTCGAACGGGCCCTCCTACTATAGCGCGAGCTTCGCGGTTAGCCTACTAGTCTTATAGTTCTATATATCGAGCATCGCTATATTACTAACACGGTACTATAGCGCGTCCTCCCTATAGCAGTTCGCGTTCTGCTTATAGCGGTCCTGTAACTGCTTTGCTAGCGCTATAACCTTCCTAAGGATCGCCCTAAAGCGGTCTGCGAGCTCTAATACCTAGAAAAACTCCCGCTTCTACTACTCTAAGATATTTAGTAGGTATAGCTTCGACAGCTCTACACCTATCCTTAGGTTAAAGCTATAATTCGCGAAGAACGGTAATACGCCCGTTATCTCAGAGACTATATTGTTCCCCGCAAACTCTACTAGGGGGAGCTAGTTAACCTAGTTATCCTACGCCTAGTCGATATATAGCCGTAGGTACTACTCTAGTTCCGCGTTAATCCGCTCTATCTAGCCATTTATCTAGGGGTAGAACGCTAACGAGGGTCTTAGGGTAATCGCAAGGCGCGCCGATAGCGCCCTCTAGAACCCTAAAACGAACTACGTGCCTCTATCCGATACGATCGTCTCTAGTACGCTATAGAACGAGTATACGCGCTTAATAAACTAGTTAGCTAGCTCGTTAGCCTCTAGTATCGCCGTTATAATAAAGTAGCGTATCTTTGTAAGCTAGTTAACTACTACTACTACGTACCTAAACTCCTACCCCCTTTGGTTATATAGTAGGAGCAGCGTAATATAGTCTACCGATATATCTTGCTATAGCGCTAACGGTAGTAGGAGCGGCTTAAGGAACCCTATAGGCTTTAAGCAGGGGTTCTTCGTCTTAAAGTATAGAATATAGGCTTTAACGAACGTCCTTACTAACACGCTTATCCCTAGCTACTAGTAGACCCTGTTTATTAGGTCGAGCGTCTTTGTCCTCCCTAGGTACCCGCTAGGCCCTAATACGTATATCCGGTAGATAAGCTATAAATAGAGCTCTATATTACCTAGGTCGATTATTAGCCTATTATAGTAGAATGCCCTACCCGAGACTAACTTACACTTAGCGAACGGCACTCTTAGCTCCCGCTTGATCTTGCTTAGCTAGGCACGTACCTCCTAGTCGCTAAGCGCCTCTACTATATCTACTATAAATAGCAAGCTCGTATAGCTCTCTGCAATAAGGTCGTTAGTATAGCGCGAAACGTCGAGGCTAAAGAGCTCTGGTGTCTCGCCTAGTAGCTTAGAGTTGTACTTGCTACTAAAGGTCTCTAGGTCGAACTTGCTTAGGTTAATCAGAGGGCGCCGCCTGTTCTATAGCCTATTATCTTTAACGTCCTTTAGTATAAACTCTAGCTTCCTGCTTAGCGCGTTAGGGCGGCCGTTTACTATACCTAGGCGGTAGATAATCTGGAAGTCGAAACGCAATAAGAACTCCGACTAGCGTATATAGCGTAGCAATAGCTGCTTCGTTATACCGAAGGTCTGTAGGTTCTTATAGTCCGTGATAATATCGAACCTCTCGGCCGCGCCTTCGAGCTTAGGGCGCTATTCTTCAAGCGCCTTAACGATCGTAAGGAGCTCCTTATTGTAGATGTTATAGTTACACTTAGCTATAGTATACTTCGCTAAGAAATAAGCAACTAGATATAACTCGCTATTATCCCCTTCCTATAGTAGCGCTCTACCTACTAACTAGTCTAACGTATTAACTTCTACTATAGCGCGTTTCTCCTAGCTATATATCCGTAGTACTAGTACCGTAATAAAGTATACCTTTAGGCGCTAGAAAGCCGCTTCGTACTACTTGGACTACTCCTAGTCTACTATCTTCTTTATAAGCTTATATAGCGGCTGTATATAGCTCGAAAAACCTTATATAAATCGGCGATAGAAGTTCGCGAACCCTAAGAACCGCTAGAGGTGCCTCCTTGTCTCTAGAGCCTTCTAATTACATACCGCTTCAACCTTATCTAGGTCTATCTCGATGCCCCTAGGCGTAATAATAAGCCCTAGGTACTTCGTCCGCTTTATGTAGAATTCGTACTTGTTAATATCTACCTATAGACCTACGTCGATCATACGCTTTAGTACCTCCCTAACCTACTTAATATGCTCCTCGAGCGTGCCCGAGTAGACTAGGATATTGTCTAGGTACGCCGTTACGTAGTTATCTAGAGCGTTATAGAGGATATTATTAACGTAATACTAGAAGGTAGCGGGCGCGCCCTATAGGCCGAACGGTATAACTAGCGTTTCGTATAGGCCGAATCTTATAATAAACGCTATAAGCTACTTGTAGCCTAGCGCTACGTGCACTTAGTTAAACGCTATAATTACGTCAAGCTTCGTAAAGATCTTCGCCTTATAGATAGAGTCTAGGGTCTCCTAGATTAGTAGGATAGGGTACTAGCTCTTTAGCGTCGCGTTGTTAATGCTACGGTAGTTAATGTAGATTCTAATACCTCTGCCTAGCTTCTACGCTATTAGGATAGGCAACGAGGCGCTCGATCGTAAAGGCCGGATAAACCCTTTCGCAAGGTTATTATTAAGCTAGTACTTTAGTATATACAGCTCTATTAGCAACATTAGGCGATTCCTCGAATATAGGACTACGCTCCCTAGGAGTAGCTCGATCCTATAGTTATACGTATAGTAGGGGGGTAAGATATTAGCGTCTTATAGGATAAAAGCGGCTACTAAGTCTTGGTATTCCTTTAGTAGGCGCGCCTTAATCTCGTCTAAAGTAGGCGCTAGTCTATCCGCTTTGTCGAAGAACTTCTTAGAATCCTCCTCTATAATCTTATTAAGCTTCTTATCCCCTTTGGCAAACGCGTCGATAAAGCTATAGAACCTTACTAGGAGTATTAACTTCGCGTACTCTAGTATACTCTCTCGACTTAGTAGGTCCTTAAAGAACTACTCGGGCAGAACTAGTATATAGTCTCTCTTCTTAGCTTCTACCGCTCTTTCTAGTTTACCTATTGTAGTCTATATAACTACTACGCCCTTCTATCGGTATACCGCTAGGAAGCTCGCTCCGTTTAGGATCTTCGCGTCGTCCTAGCGGATCTTCCCCTACGCTTAACTAAGCGGGGGTAGGGTAGCGAGGGGGGGGGACTAGGGTCTAGAGGGTAGTCTCCTAGCGCCCGCTACTACCTCTACCGGCCTTAGTAATATAGGGGGCGGCGCTTCGACTAGAACGCCTATCGCTCCTAGCGGTATAAGCGTCCCCTATAGGTCGGCCTATACGTCTCCCTAGGACGTAGATCTTTACTGTCTATGGGCCTGTCTCCGCCTATTGGACCGCCTAGCCCTCTTATAGTCAGACAGCTTACTTGTAGCGATAGCGACCTTGTTGTTATTACTAGAGGTACTAGAGTCGTTGTCTTCGGGTACGTCCTCTACCGTTACGTAGTACCGCCCGCTACTCTCTAGGGGTAGGGGTACCGCCTCTAGCTAGCCTACCTACCGAGTAACCTAGCTTCTAATATACTCTAGAAGGCACCTCCTACAGTAGTACTCTGTGAATTCGAGCTATAGGGTCTTCTAGTTAATCCGTAGGTTGTACTTCTATAGCTATAGGAGGCCTAAGATTACTAGGGTCTCTTTTATAAGCGTTGTAACGAAGTATACTAGGGTCTCCTAGTAGTCGCTAACGACTAGTGTAAGCGCTACTAAGTGCTCGATCTAGCGTAAGAACCCTCTATCGGCTAGAAATAGCGGCTGCTATACCGCTAGCCTCTCTAGTAGTAGTCTATTCGTAACTATAAAGCCAAAGTCTACAAACATTAAACCTATATAACCTAAGTCTATAAGTACTATATACTCTACATTGCGCCTACTAACCGCTAGGTACGATAATAAGAGAATAGATTTAGCGCTACTACCTACTATACTAATAACTAAACTATCTCCCTATCCCTCTTATAGCTAGCGGTACCCCTCCTATAAGCGACAGTTTATAGGAGCTCCTTGTTTCCCTAGTTGTTATATAAGAAGCCGAAGCTAGGGGGTTACTCTGCTATAGACTAGTAAGCGCTATACTCCTCCTGCTTGTCTAGCTCTCTAACGATAAAACCGCTCTGGTTAGGGGTGTCTGTAAAGCGTATAGCGAGCCTGCCTTAACCCCTCTAGTAGGCCCTAGCGTAGCCGCTTACGCCGCTACAAGCTAGAAGGCCCCTAGAAGGAGCTTGCCCGAAGCCTAGGAACCTACCTTGGCTATAGCCTTGTTACATAGGCTGCTACTATCCCTAGGTAGGCTGCTACTATCCTTGCGCGTTGCTACCGAAACCTCTACCGAAACTAGATCCTCTACCGCCTTAGGCGCCCCTACGCTATAACTACCTAGCGCCGCGGGCGTTACTACAGTCCCCTCGGCCTCTATAGCCTGCTCGGTACGCCCTTACAATATAGTCGGCCCTACCGTACTTGTAGTATAAGCTACTTGCTCTACGCTGTTCCTTCTCCTAGGGGGTAAGCGCCGCAAGCGTTACTATATCGATCTCTATCGCGTTAGGGTATCTGCCTCCGCCGTTGTTGTTGCTACTGCCCCTAGTTCCGCCGCTCCTAGTTCCGCTATATAGCTTCCGCCTAAAGTCCTCTCCCTTTAGGTTAGTCGCGAGCTAGCCAGCTAGCGTAGCCTAGAGCTTAAAGTTATTAGCTAGTAGGAGCACTACCTATATAACTATAGCGCTCGAAAGGTAGGGGGAGATCTTAAGCTAGAGTATCTAGACCCTCGTTACATTATCGACGCTAGTAGTGTCAGCTAGGGTAGTAAATTTAGTAAGGAAGTTGTTAAACGCTACGAACTTGTTCTTCTACGCTAGTAGTTCTAGCTTATTACTCGCTATAGCAACTACATTATACGTTATATACTAGGTATAGAGGGTCTTTAGGAGGTTAGACCTAGTCTTCTATAGCTATACTACTACGCTATATAGGTTCTCCTTAACCTACTCGAGCTTCGCCGCAACTACCTAGCGCGCGCTACCGCCTAGTATAGCCTTTATATATAGGATCTTAGTATACTTATCCAGGAACTCCTATAGGCGTGTTCGCCAGCGGCCGTATACCTTATCCTCCTAGTCTTTAAAGAGTAGGGTACGCTTAATAGTATCCTTCTCTTCTCTAGTAAACGGATCGGGGTAGGGGAGGGAGATCGATACGCTATAGCTACTACTAGCGCTACTACCGTAAGCCTAGTCTAGGGC
>MU853406.1:1799071-1828510 GCA_033297235.1 Trichocladium antarcticum
GGGTAGTCTCCTAGCGCCCGCTACTACCTCTACCGGCCTTAGTAATATAGGGGGCGGCGCTTCGACTAGAACGCCTATCGCTCCTAGCGGTATAAGCGTCCCCTATAGGTCGGCCTATACGTCTCCCTAGGACGTAGATCTTTACTGTCTATGGGCCTGTCTCCGCCTATTGGACCGCCTAGCCCTCTTATAGTCAGACAGCTTACTTGTAGCGATAGCGACCTTGTTGTTATTACTAGAGGTACTAGAGTCGTTGTCTTCGGGTACGTCCTCTACCGTTACGTAGTACCGCCCGCTACTCTCTAGGGGTAGGGGTACCGCCTCTAGCTAGCCTACCTACCGAGTAACCTAGCTTCTAATATACTCTAGAAGGCACCTCCTACAGTAGTACTCTGTGAATTCGAGCTATAGGGTCTTCTAGTTAATCCGTAGGTTGTACTTCTATAGCTATAGGAGGCCTAAGATTACTAGGGTCTCTTTTATAAGCGTTGTAACGAAGTATACTAGGGTCTCCTAGTAGTCGCTAACGACTAGTGTAAGCGCTACTAAGTGCTCGATCTAGCGTAAGAACCCTCTATCGGCTAGAAATAGCGGCTGCTATACCGCTAGCCTCTCTAGTAGTAGTCTATTCGTAACTATAAAGCCAAAGTCTACAAACATTAAACCTATATAACCTAAGTCTATAAGTACTATATACTCTACATTGCGCCTACTAACCGCTAGGTACGATAATAAGAGAATAGATTTAGCGCTACTACCTACTATACTAATAACTAAACTATCTCCCTATCCCTCTTATAGCTAGCGGTACCCCTCCTATAAGCGACAGTTTATAGGAGCTCCTTGTTTCCCTAGTTGTTATATAAGAAGCCGAAGCTAGGGGGTTACTCTGCTATAGACTAGTAAGCGCTATACTCCTCCTGCTTGTCTAGCTCTCTAACGATAAAACCGCTCTGGTTAGGGGTGTCTGTAAAGCGTATAGCGAGCCTGCCTTAACCCCTCTAGTAGGCCCTAGCGTAGCCGCTTACGCCGCTACAAGCTAGAAGGCCCCTAGAAGGAGCTTGCCCGAAGCCTAGGAACCTACCTTGGCTATAGCCTTGTTACATAGGCTGCTACTATCCCTAGGTAGGCTGCTACTATCCTTGCGCGTTGCTACCGAAACCTCTACCGAAACTAGATCCTCTACCGCCTTAGGCGCCCCTACGCTATAACTACCTAGCGCCGCGGGCGTTACTACAGTCCCCTCGGCCTCTATAGCCTGCTCGGTACGCCCTTACAATATAGTCGGCCCTACCGTACTTGTAGTATAAGCTACTTGCTCTACGCTGTTCCTTCTCCTAGGGGGTAAGCGCCGCAAGCGTTACTATATCGATCTCTATCGCGTTAGGGTATCTGCCTCCGCCGTTGTTGTTGCTACTGCCCCTAGTTCCGCCGCTCCTAGTTCCGCTATATAGCTTCCGCCTAAAGTCCTCTCCCTTTAGGTTAGTCGCGAGCTAGCCAGCTAGCGTAGCCTAGAGCTTAAAGTTATTAGCTAGTAGGAGCACTACCTATATAACTATAGCGCTCGAAAGGTAGGGGGAGATCTTAAGCTAGAGTATCTAGACCCTCGTTACATTATCGACGCTAGTAGTGTCAGCTAGGGTAGTAAATTTAGTAAGGAAGTTGTTAAACGCTACGAACTTGTTCTTCTACGCTAGTAGTTCTAGCTTATTACTCGCTATAGCAACTACATTATACGTTATATACTAGGTATAGAGGGTCTTTAGGAGGTTAGACCTAGTCTTCTATAGCTATACTACTACGCTATATAGGTTCTCCTTAACCTACTCGAGCTTCGCCGCAACTACCTAGCGCGCGCTACCGCCTAGTATAGCCTTTATATATAGGATCTTAGTATACTTATCCAGGAACTCCTATAGGCGTGTTCGCCAGCGGCCGTATACCTTATCCTCCTAGTCTTTAAAGAGTAGGGTACGCTTAATAGTATCCTTCTCTTCTCTAGTAAACGGATCGGGGTAGGGGAGGGAGATCGATACACTATAGCCACTACTAGCGCTACTACCACAAGCCTAGTCTAGGGCTATCGCTATTAGCGTCCTCTAGTTCGTAAGTAGTAACTTATACTCCTCGAGCTCCTTCTCGAGCGCTATACTAGCTACAATAGACGCCTTGAACCTCCCGACAGACTTATCGAGCTTTCTCTTTAGCTCGCTAACTATTGTATTTATAGCTATAGCGAACCCTAAGAGGTTATACCCTCTATTATTGTCGATTAATACTATAAAAGCGGGTATAGTATTAGAGACCTTATTCTACTATTATTCTCTTAGCGCTATATATAGCGCTACAAGTCTCGGTAGTAGCGATGCTACAAGGTTAGCGCCGCTTATTATCTTCGCGCTTATCTTCGTAGGAGCGTTGTCCGGTTCGTTAGAATACTATAGTCCTATTTGTTAGAGTCTTATAGTCCTATTCGGCAGACTACTATTGTATATAGGATACTTGTCCTAGTAGTTAACTTGTACTATATAGGTAGTTAAGAAATGAAAACAAAGCCTAGTACGTCGGGAAAAGAAGCGTTCTAGTTAGTCTAGTACGCTCTCTATTCTAGAGTAAACGACTTAGCTACACGCGCGAGTTAAAGGTACAACCTACTATAACGGTCGTATATAACAAGGTTATATAATAGTGCAACCTTTGTAGGAGCTCGCGAGGGCTGAAGGCTCTACGTAGCGAGCTACACCTAGTATAGAGCCACGCTCCTCTAGCTACAGGGTGCTTAGCCAACCACATAGTATGGCACATGACATAGCATATAACATAGGCTGTGCCTGTGACAGAACCTATAGACCTTTAGTATAACGAAGTAGCTATTACTACGCTATATACGCTAGTTAGAGTTCTTATTGCGCTTTAACTTCTAGATTATCTACTACCTAGGTACGGCAAACGGCCGCCCTAACGCGCTTAGTAAGAAGCTAGAGTTTATACTAAGAGACGTTAAAGATAATAGGCTATAGAACAGGCGGCGCCCCCTGATCGACCTAAGTAAGTTCGACCTAGAGACCTTTAGTAGTAAATATAACACTAAGCTACTAGGTAAGATACTAGAGCTCTTTAGCCTCGACGTTTCGCGCTACGCTAACGACCTTATTATAGAGAGCTACGCGACCTTGCCGGTTATAGCAGATGTAGTAGAGGCGCTTAGCGACTAGGAGGTACGCGCCTAGCTAAGCAAGATTAAGCGGGAGCTAAGAGTACCGTTCGCTAAGTATAAGTTAGTCTCGGGTAGGGCGTTCTACCGTAGCAGGCTAATAATCGACCTAGGCGATATAGAGCTCTATTTGTAGCTTATCTACTAGATATACGCGTTAGGGCCTAGTAGGTACCTAGGGAGGATAAAGACGCTTAACCTAATAAACAGGGTCTACTAGTAGCTAGGGATAAGCGTATTAGTAAGGACGTTTATAGGAGCCTATACGCTATACTTAAAGACGAAGAACCTTTGCTCGAAGCCTATAGGGTTCCTTAAGCCGCTCCTACTACCGTTAGCGCTATAGCAAGATATATTAGTAGACTATATTACGCTACTCCTACTATATAAACAGAGGGGGTAGGAGTTTAGGTATATAGTAGTAGTAGTTAACTAGCTTACGAAGATACGCTACTTTATTACAACGGTAATACTAGAGGCTAACGAGCTAGCTAACCGGTTTATTAAGCGCGTATACTCGCTCTATAGCGTACTAGAGACGGTTATATCGGACAAAGGCACGTAGTTCGTTTTAAGGTTCTAGAGGGCGCTATTAGCGCGCCTTACGATTACACTAAAACCCTTATTAGCGTTCTACCCCTAGATAAACGGCTAGATAGAGCGGATTAACGCGGAACTAGAGTAGTACCTATAGCTATATATCGACTAGGCGTAGGATAACTAGGTTAACTAGCTCCCCCTAGCGGAGTTTATAGGGAATAATATAGTCTCTAAGACAATAGGCGTATTACCGTTCTTTACGAATTATAGCTTTAACCCTAGGATAGGCGTAGAGCTATCGAAGCTATATCTACCGAATATCTCGGAGTAATAGAAGCAGGAGTTTTTCTAGGTATCTAAGCTTATAGACCGCTTTAGGGCAATCCTTAGGAAGGTTACGGAGCTAGTAAAGCAGTTACAGGACCGCTATAAATAGAACGCGAACCGCTATAGGGAGAATACGCTATAGTACCGCGTTAGCAATAGGGCAATGCTCAATATATAGAACTATAAGACTAGTAGGCCGACCGTAAAGCTTGCGCTATAGTAGGAGAGCCTGTTCGAGGTTACAAAGGCCTCGTTATACGTAGTAACTCTAAAGCTCCTAGCGAATATAACGATCTTCCCTACGTTCTACGTCTTAAGAGTAAGGCGCTACCTAGGGTAGGGGCTAGCTAGCTAAGAGAAGGTTAATGACGATGTAAGCGCTAACCGCGGGTATATAGTTATATAGACTAACGAAGGCGAAGACATAGTAGAGTAGAGGTTCGAGAGGATCGTAGGGTTTAGTAAGGCGGCGAACGGTCGCTAGTAGTACTAAGTCAAGTAGGAAGGTTATAACAACCCGACTTAGCAACCTATAACGGATCTACGCGGCTGTAATGACGCTATCTAGGAGTTCTACGATACGTACCTTGAGCTTCTAGGCCCGCTATCGTAGACGCGGAGAAGGAAGGCGTAGCGCTAGGGTAGGCGCTAAGATAACTCTAACTCCGGATATAAGCAACCGGGATAGGGGGCTATTTTTATATAGGGGGCTTGTTTAGAGAGGGAGGGTAGTGTTATAGGTATAGCCTATATTATATACTATGCTATGTGCTATGCTATATGGTTGGCTGAGTACCCTGTAGCTAGAGGAGCGTGGCTCTACACTAGGTGGAGCTCGCTGCGTAGAGCCTTTAGCCCTCGCGAGCTCCTACGAAGGTTGCACTATTGTGCAACCTTGTTGTATACGACCGTTATAGTAGGTCTATATTAGATTGCTTAGCCTCTTTAAGACAAGCGAGATACTATTAGTAGGTTATGTTCGTAATTATATTATCTAAGATTCCGACTTAGCGTTCTAGAGTATAGAGGAGCGCGCGTACGCTAAGTTACTACGCTATAAGGTTAGTCTCGTTAGTAGCGTTATAACGCTCGCGATCGATAGTAGCGATAATAACCTTATACAGCGTATCTAGGTTCTTCTTATTAACGCTTATACCTAGAGTAAGTTACTAAGCGGCGTACCTAGTCTAGTTAGCTTAGTACTAGATAAGGATCCTCTCTAGACTTAGGCGTTAAGGAGGGACAGGCTCTAGACCGTAAGTAGCAACTAGCTTCTTGTTCTAGGCAGTTACCTTAGCGAGCTATTCCGCTTAGTCTTATACTATTAGCGTAGTAATAGCCTCCATAGTAGAGGGCAGCTAAAAACTACCAAGTATCGCCTCCTTAGTAACATCGTTCTAATCGAAACGAACGATATTATAAACGTAGAGGGTAATAGCGGCGCTTTCGATATAACGCTTCTAGATTAGCTAATCCGTAGGACCTTTAAGTAGGATGTCTATTAGGATAGTAATGTTCCCGATAGTGTCTATAGTAGTAGAAGTCTCTATTATAGAAGAATAATAGATAGAGGTAGATAGAGATCTAGAAGGTATAGCGGTACGGCGGAACGAGTAGAGAGAGTAGCGCTAAAGAGCGGCTTAACTTATACGCAGGCGGGGCGACTTTAAAGGACTTTGTAGAACGGCTATATAAGAGCAGTTTAAGCGGAAAACGAGGGAAGCTATATAAGGGCTTTAGCGATAGCGATTGTAAAGAACAAGGCGGTAGGACTTATAAGAATAGTGAAACGAGGTATAAGGATTGTAGAATAATAATGCTTCTAAGCTATAACGGGTTTAGCTACTATATAAAGGGAAATGAACACCGGGCTTATAACTCTTATATAGGCTTATAGTAGTACTAGAAGAGTATATAGGAGAGATACGTTATATTGATTATTATATATCGAAGGAAGAGATAGAGGAAAGAGAGTGTGTAAGAATATAGCTATATAAATAATAGGAAATAAGAAACAAGGCGCTAAGTAGGTACGAAGCAGCCAATCAGAGCGGACTGCAGAGACAGGGCTAGCTAGGTCGTGACATACGTTATATTGATTGTTATATAACGAAGGAATTGACAGAGGAAAGAGAGTGTATAAGAATATAGCTATATATATAATAGGAAATGGAAAACGGGGCGCTAAGTAGGTACGAAGCAGCCAATCAGAGCGGACTATAGAGACAGGGCTAGCTAGGTCGTGACAGGTTGTGTTAGTACCTTTTTTGATGGACCGTGTTAGAAGCCGAATCTGGGATTAGGCAAGGTGGCTTAGTATGTAACTGCGGGTAGCTCAGGCTGTATCTACCTAAGAATAGGTGTAGCGGGCCCAGGCATTTATAGGGTTCTTGGGCATTCCCCTTAACTTGCGCCTGTAATCATTAGAACAGAACCTACGGGAGATCATTAGAATCAATTACTCTGCTAGCCTAGTGGTTAGATTGACCGCTATAGCAACCTATATACTTTTTACACTTGTACGTGCGACTATATACCATTTGTAGTATATCTAATAGTTCCAACCTCGGTACGTATTTTGAGCTTCTAAGATAGTAGTCTATACGCTAGAAATCAAGAACTCGAACAAGACTATTTAAGGGCCTGTACGGTATAAGATTCAAGCTATTGGCTCCCTCCCTATTAGAATAGGAGGACCGACTCGTTTAGTATCTCTAAGCTAGCGATTCCCCTCTTCTAAGACCTTTAAGGGCCCGTTCGGCAAGACCTAAAGCCGCCGGTCCCCTCCTAACAACTCGAACACGATTAAGACCCTAAAACGCAAGAGGAACCGCCTATATAGCTAGATCTAAGCTGTCGGCACGCTCTCTCCCTATAAGAACAGGAGGACCGACTCGTTTAGTATCTCTAAGCTAGCGATTCCTAACCTCTAAGAGCACTTACAGTATAAGATTCAAGCTGTCGCTTAGCCTCTAAGCCCAAGATCCGCTAACTCAGTGGCGCGGAAGAACCGCTACAAGCTACGGCGTAGCTACAAAGGCTAAGATCGACCTAAGACCTTTTAAGGGCCCGTTTAGCTAGAACTAAGCCGTTAGTCCCCTCTCCTAAGACCTCCAAGAGCACGTACGGCACCTCTAAGCCGTCGGTACGCTCTCTCCCTATGTCACAGGCACAGCCTGTGTCATGTGCCATGTCAGGTGCTATACTATGTGGTTAGCTAAGCACCCTGTAGCTAGAGGAGCGTGGCTCTATACTAGGTGGAGCTCGCTACGCAGAGCCTTCAGCCCTCGCGAGCTCCTACGAAGGTTGCACTATTATACAACCTTGTTATATACGACCGTTATAGTAGGTTGTACCTTTAACTCGCGCGCGTAGCTAAGTTGTCTGCTCTAGAATAGAGAGTATACTAGACCGACTAGAACGCTTCTTTTCCTAACGTACTAGGCTTTGTTTTTATTTCTTAACTACCTATATAGTATAAGTTAACTACTAGGATAAGTATCCTATATACAATAGCAGTCCGCTAAACAGGACTATAAGACTCTAATAAATAGGACTATAGTATTCTAACGAACTAGATAACGCTCCTACGAAGATAAGCGCGAAGATAATAAGCGGCGCCGACCTCGCGGCATCGCTGCCGCCGAGACTTATAGCGCTATATATAGCGCTAAGAGAACAATAGTAGAATAAGGTCTCTAATACTATACCCGCTTTTATAGTATCGATCGATAATAATAGAGGGTATAACCTCTTAGGGTTCGCTATAGCTATAAATACAATAGTTAGTAAGCTAAAGAGAAAGCTTAATAAGTCTATTAGGAGGTTTAAAGCGTCTATTGTAGCTAGTGTAGCGCTCGAGAAGGAGCTTAAGGAGTATAAGTTACTACTTACGAACTAGAGGACGCTAATAGCAATAGCCTTAGACTAGGCTCGCGGTAGTAGCGCTAGTAGCAGCTATAGCGTATTAATCTCCCTCCCCTACCCTAATCCGTTTACTAGAGAAAAGAAGGATACTATTAAGCGTACCCTACTCTTCGAAGACTAGAAGGATAAGGTATATAGCCGCTAGCGAATACGCCTGCAGGAGTTCCTAGATAAGTATACTAAGATCCTATATATAAAGGCTATACTAGGTAGCAGCGCGCGCTAGGTAGTTATAGCGAAGCTTAAGCAGGTTAAGGAGAACCTATATAGCGTGGTAGTATAGCTATAGAAGACTAGGTCCGACCTCCTAAAGACCCTCCGTACCTAGTATATAATATATAATGTAGTTACTATAGCAAGTAATAAGCTAGAACTACTAGCGTAGAAGAACAAGTTCGTAGCGTTTAACAACTTCCTTACCGAATTTACTACCCTAGCTAATACCGCTAGCGTTAACAACGTAACAAGGGTCTAGATACTCTAGCTTAAGATCTCCCCCTACCTTTTAAGCGCTATAGTTACGTAGATAGTACTCCTACTAGCTAATAACTTTAAGCTCTAGGCTATACTAGCCGGCTAGCTCGCGACTAACCTAGAGGGAGAGGACTTTAGGCAGAAGCTATATAGCGGAACTAGGAGCGGCGGAACCAGGGGCGGTAGCAACAATAACGGTAGAGGCAGATACCCTAACGCGATAGAGATCGACGTAGTAACGCTTGCGGCGCTTACCCCCTAGGAGAAGGAACGGCGTAGAGTAAGTAGCTTATACTATAAGTATAGCGGGGCCGACTATATTGCAAGGGCGTACCGAGCAGGCCGTAGAGGCTAAGGGGACTGTAGTAACGCCTATAGTACTAGGTAGTTATAGCGTAGGGGCGCCTAAGGTAATAGAGGATCTAGTTTTAGTAGAGGACCTAGTTTTAGTAGCAACGTATAAGGATAGTAGCAGCCTACCTAGGGATAGTAGCAGCCTATATAACAAGGCTATAGCCAAGGCGGGTTCCTAGGCTTCGGGCAAGCTCCCTCTAGGGGCCTTCTAGCTTATAGCGGCGTAAGCGGCTACGCTAGGGCCTACTAGAGGGGTCGAGGCGGGCTCGCTATACGCCTTACAGACACCCCTAACTAGAGCGGTTTTATCGTTAGAGAGGTGGACGAGCAGGAGGAGCATAGCGCTTACTAGTCTATAGTAGAGCAACCCCCTAGCTTCGGCTTCTTATATAACAACTAGGGAAACAAGGAGCTCCTATAAACTATTGCTTATAGGAGGGGTACCGCTAGCCGTAAGAGGGATAGGGAGATAGTTTAGTCATTAGTATAGTAGGTAGTAGCGCTAAATCTATTCTCTTATTATTGTACCTAGCGGTTAGTAGGCGCAATATAAAGTACATAGTACTTATAGACTTAGGTTATATAGGTTTAGCGTTTGTGGATTTTAGCTTTGTAGTTGCGAATAGACTGCTACTAGAGAGGCTAGCGGTATAGCAGCTGCTATTTCTAGCTAATAGAAGGTTCTTACGCTAGATCGAGCACTTAGCGGCGCTTACGCTAGTTGTTAGCGACTACTAGGAGACCCTAGTGTACTTCGTTACGACGCTTGTAAAAGAGACCCTAGTAATCTTAGGCCTCCTATAGCTATAGAAGTATAACCTACGGATCGACTAGGAGACCCTATAGCTCGAATTTATAGAGTACTACCGTAGGAGGTACCTTCTAAAGTATATCGGAAGCTAGGTCGCTCGGTAGGTAGGCTAGCTAGAGGCGGCACCCCTACCCCTAGAGAGTAGCGGGCGGTACTATTGAACTGGGGCAGACAGCTCTTGGCCAGAACAGGGGGGCATTCGTGGTGGATTTTTCGTTTTTTGACTGCTTGCAGCGCCATGCGTTGTTTTGGGGTCATATATATAGCCAGTCAGTCCGCCCACTTGGGCAGACGACAACACTCTTAGGATATAAAACTCCCCCCCCTAAATTTGACACTTTTGGCTCTAAGCCTTCCCGCTGCCTCTAGGTATATGTTTTTATAGTGATCTTGTTCGCCTTCCTCTAAACAGGGGGAGACATATGTCCGGAGGGCGATATCTTAATCCGATCGGTCACAATTGAAGTCCGAAGATACGTCGGTAACCTTGGACGCTTGCCGACTTGTCTATCCCTACTATAGTCTTGCCCACTACTATAGAGTAGGTTAGTTTATAGTTTGCTCTAGTTTAAATAGGGGCTTAATCGGGGAGAAGCTCTACTTTATATCCAAACTAGACTTAAAGATCCAGGTACTACTCTCATATCGGAATATAGAATCTACCGCTAAGACATTCGACAAAATCAGGGGCGTAGGAGATCTATACACGCGCTAAGCAACTAACACACCCTTACCGCCTGTTTAGCCAGCGACGATTTCGGCGACCTCGTTATCGAATTAGAGGGTTCCTACGTTTAGCTATAGATCTTCGGCGACCTGCTCGGTTACCTATACCAGGGGTATACGACATTATCGGAAATAAGACCTTGGCCTCCGAGGGCGCAAGGCTCCCCTTGTTTATTATAAGCGCCTAGGCTTTGTAAGAACAGGGGGTTATATATATTGGATTTGATATAGTTAATTAGAAGCATTCGTTTTGCCGCTACAGCTATTATTATCAGACGTATTTATACTAGTCCGGACGTAGATATAGGTGGCCGGCCTGCTCTAGTACGCTAACTACATTATTCGAAAAGTACACTTAGAAGGATTCGAATCTTAGATATACGCTAAGCCCTCTATTAGAACAGAGGGGGACGAAACATAGTTCGTTACCCTAGATACATTTACTTACTCTATCAGGATCCTACATCGTTCGAGAAGTATACTCGGAAGGGGTTAAGTCTCTAGAAATACACTAGGGCTTTATTAGAACACGATACTAGGGATATACGACACTATTAGAAAATAAGATCTCAGCCCCTAGGGACGCTAGACTCCCCCTATTTGCTATAAGCGCCTAGGCTTCGTAGGAACAGGGGGTTATATATATTAGATTTAACAAGGACATTCGCCTTTACTACTATAGCTATTATTAGGGCAGGTACATTTAGAAAAAGGAATCAGATCAGAGTCTTAGAAATACGCTAGCTTTATTAGAATATTAGCATCTTAGATTCGGACCTCTAGAAATACACCAGCCTTATCGGAAACATTAGCATCTTAGATATACGCTAAGCCCTCTATTAGAACAGAGGGACAATATTAGTTCGTTGCCCTAAATATATCTACTTACCCCCCTATATAATTAGAGAATCGACAAAGCCTTAAAGAACCCCTAACGCTAAACTCAGCCCCTTCTATTACCAAACTCTTTTTTTTTCCCTACTCCCCCCGCGCCCCGACTCTTCGGAGAAGTTGGCTAGTCTTACGCCGCCGTTAGAACACCTAGCCACTACTGCCGAACCACCGCCCAGGGACGATTTGCAGTCTCCCCGGCACCCCCTAGCCCCCTCCGTCGCCGGCTATCCTTAGCCGCCAGGACCCCCGCCCCCTAACGGGTATAGCGCCTCCAGCCCTAACCGGCATAGCCCCCCCTGACTACCACGACACCCCCCCTACCCCTACGAACTAGCTTAGTAACTAGACAATTCGTAGGTAAGAAGATAGCCCGCCGTTAGAACAAAGGGACGACCGCTCGGCCAGGAGGCTAAGTTATAGTCGAAAGGGAAGAGAGACAATAGTAAGCTCGTTATAGAGTAGAGGTATAGGAAGCTACTAGAGTTTTAAGGGGTTAGCGTATTATTCCCTTCTATTAAAAGTTCTTGCATTTTTACCCCTATTTCCTTTCTACCCTTCCTTTCTTATATACCCCCCTTATATCCTCGTTTTTCTTATAAATTCTTCGCTTCTCCCTATATTCTAACGGACCCCCCTTGAGTCGTTATTCTTTTTTAGTGCCCGACCCTCCCTTAGGACCGTTTCGTCCTTATCTATTACGTCGCTATAAGCCAAGCCCTATCTCGATACACCTGCTATTACTAGTAGATCACGGCCTCGAGGTCAAGATGCAGGATCTCCCTAGACTGGTATAACGATAAAGGACAAGCTACCGGGCTTTCTATAACGCTAGCCTTAAGAGAGTAGGCCGGATACCCCTTGTTAACAGACTCCTAGCTACACTCTTTACCAGACTATAGGCAATTGCTACACTTGCTATTAAGGACCTTAGGCACCGAGACGTAGCTATAAAATAGCTATATTGTCTGGAATCGGACCTGCTCGCTAGTCCCTAGGTACGGACTAGTAGTTACGGTACGCTAGTACGCTTCTTAATAGTAGCGACACGGAATCGAATTACTATATTAGGATTAGCACCGGCTTTACTAGAATAGAGGGAGAGTTACTTACTTATACCCGAAGAACTAGACGAAGAACCCCTCGCGACGATTCGGCTGACTATAGAAGTTATGTAGCTACCGCCTAAGATATAGACCGTTATACTATTCGACAAATACTAGCTAAAGCCGCCTAAAGAACCCCCGCCGCTTAAAAAGAGCCTAGTAGCCGTCGTTAAGCTAGACCTAGCCCTAGAGCTTCGATAACGCCTGCTGGTTATACGGTAGCTACTACCGAAGGAATAGTATCTCCCCTTGGTTCGAGTCTAGTACCTTCGAGATCTAGAGTAGCTAAGCCACTAGGAACTGGAATACCGGGAGTATAAAGGGTTGCTACGCGTCTGACGGCCGAGCCTTGTCGTTATTATAAGTTGGCCGGACTACCTAGACAAATTAACAGGGAATGACGAATTTCCGGTCCTAGGATAGCGTCAAATCTACCGGCTGGCTTGTAATCCGTAGGAGTAGAGGGTATAGACTAGTATCGACCTAGACATCCGTCCAAGAGAGCTCGAGGTCTTGCTATAGAGGAGCTATAGTGTTATGTAGCTCTATATCGCGAATTCTAAGCGTAGGAGCGTAGTCGAATTCGAAAGGGAAGAGAAACTGTAAGCATGCGAATAAGCTAAACCCCCCTTCTTATACTACTCCCCTAGAACAGAGGGCTAGTTTATCCTAAATCGAGCTACTAGCGTAACGGAAAGAGCTATAGGGGCTCCTCTTACTTTAGTTAAACGGCTAATCTTACTTTAATTATATAGCCCCTTTTTTCTCGGGTTATATAGAAGCGCAATAGAAGGAGCGGAAGTTACGGAATTACGAATTCTGACGTGGGAGCGTGGTTGAATTCGAAAGGGAAGAGAAACTATAAGCAAGCGAATAGGCCGACCCCTATTCGAACAAGCCGACCCCTTTCCTACTACCCTGCTAGTTTATCCTAAGTTAAGCTACCGACCCCCCCTTCTAATACAGCCGCCCCGGAACAGAGGGCTAAGCTATCCTAAGTTATCCGGCCAGTATAAAGGAAGGAGCTATACGGGAATTTTTCAACTTTTCGGCTGCCTTTACGCCTATAAAGTCTTCCTCGCTAGCCCTTATTTTTTCTTATTTTCCTCTCTCCCTTAAACAACTTCGATCTTCGCTTACCGCCCCTCCCTCTGTTCTCCCTAAGATATATATAGCTATTAACCTCTTAGCCCTCCTCCCTTCTTATTAATTAGATTCCCCCCCCTTCTTTTCTCTTAATATATCGACTAACGTAGGTAGCGCCGCCGACTAGCAATAGTAGCTCGAGTCCTAAAGGATAGGCGTTAGCAATAGCTAGAACGTACCCGGAGCTTTAGGAAGCGAGCTCTAGCGTCTAGTCGATAGGAGAGTCGACTTCCTAGCGTACGTTAGAAGCCGATAGCTATACTAGCTATAAGCCGCTAGGTCGTATAAGGAAGACCGAATTATAGTAAGCCTCTTCCCCGGCCTTACAACCCCTAGAACAGACGGGGAGACCTTTTATAGAGTCGCCTGGCCGACTATAGTATACTCGTTCTACGATTTAGAGGGTATAATCGAGAACAGGGAGTAGCTCTAAGGCCACGATCTTATTGTTACCCTATACTATTTCCTAAGCGGCCTCGAGGACCAGGTCTATATCTACAATACCTAGATTAGCAACAGTAACTCAGTCTACCCCCCGGAGACTAACCTGAACATACGGGTATAGATAGTGTCAAAGCGATTCTAGGTCATCTTAGGCACGAAGAACCTAAGCTATTAGGTTCTAATAATCTATAACTAAGCTAGTTATAGCACAATATACTTTAACTCCCTAAGGCACCGCGAGAAGGAGACCTACCTCTACTAGCTAAAGGTTATAAGCTAGATCCGGGATTCTAGCCTCTACCCCGGTTATACGAAACCAGAGGTATATAAGCGCGGTCTAGTATAGTCAGAAGACTAGGAGTATAGCGTGTAGGTTCTAGAGTATACCCGCCTGTTCTTCTAAGAAGGACTATAAGCCGGGGGCATCTATAACGCTCCGCTATAGATATAGAGTCGGATCTTTAACGGCGCCTAGATGAACACTAGGACGAGGATCGAGTATATGATCGTCGCCTAGCTAGCTTATATCCGTTACGCGCTAGGCTTCGAAGGATATACGCCTGTCCGCCCGCGCGATATAGACATAGTAGCCTACGACGAGCAGAAAGCCGGGTTTAGTCCTTCCGCCTCTAGTACCCTAGCGCCAAGGGCCCCTTCCTTAGAACCAGGGGCTATAATAAGAGACGACGAACTCTATAACGCGATCGATAAGTTCTTGGAGTTGCTCCGAGATAACGACCAACTTAGTTTTGCCTCCGGGCCCCGAATAGTCTCTCGGCAAACAATACCGGCTACTTATTTAGCGATAGCCCCGTTGGAGGACCGCTAATCTTTATTATAGTTACTAAGTCTTGGGCTAATACGTACGACCTCCGGCGGTTCCGCTATTAGCTTTATTACCCGATAGATATCCAACCTCCTTCGACCTAGCCTACTACCTTCTACGTTATCGCTAGCGATTATTAGGATCCTGTCTTTGCCCGTTTAGAGAGAGTAGGAAGATACCCTAGCGTCGCCGCCGTCCTAGCCGCGGCCGGAGCCTTGTAAGACAAAGTCCTCTAGCGATTCTATAGCAACACTAAGGACCAAAACGCTACGGTTATAGTTATAGCCGTAGCTAACCCCCTTAAGACGCTTGTAGCGTCTAGCTAGTATCCCCCCTAAGACTATTAATCTCCCGGTACCGTAGTTGCCTCCTATCTAGGAAGAGCCTGCCTCTAGAGTAGTTGTCCGCCCGCTAACCTTTTAAGATACGTTCCCTTACGGGTTCTGTATGCTACCGCTATATATACTGTAGTTCGCTAGGTAGGACGATATTAACAAGCAAGCGGAAGAGCTTAAGCGCCGTTAGCAGGGTACGCAAGTATAGGATCAGCGGCTAAGTTACGCCGAAAGGGCTCGTCGCTAGGAGCAGGGACGTTAATGGACGTTAATAGAGATAGATAGAGCTTTGTTTTGTTTTGCAAGTTCTTGGGCAGGAGCCCTAGCAAACTCGAAAGGGAAGTGTAAACTAGGGCAGACAGCTCTTAGCTAGAACAGGGGGGTATTCGTAGTGGATTTTTCGTTTTTTAACTACTTGCAGCGCTATACGTTGTTTTAGGGTTATATATATAGCCAGTTAGTCCACCTACTTGGGCAGACGACAATACTCTTAGGATATAAAACTCCCCCCCCTAAATTTGACACTTTTGGCTCTAAGCCTTCCCGCTGCCTCTAGGCATATGTTTTTATAGTGATCTTGTTCGCCTTCCTCTGAACAGGGGGAGATATGTGTCCGGAGGGCGATATCTTGATCCGATCGGTCACAATTGAAGTCCGAAGATACGTCGGCAACCTTGGACGCTTGCCGACTTGTCCATC
The DNA here is from genome assembly GCA_033297235.1 of Trichocladium antarcticum. Taxonomy (NCBI): domain Eukaryota; kingdom Fungi; phylum Ascomycota; class Sordariomycetes; order Sordariales; family Chaetomiaceae; genus Trichocladium; species Trichocladium antarcticum. The sequence continues at coordinate 1,814,892 of MU853406.1, forward strand.
CCTACTATGGTCTTGCCCACCACTATAGAGTAGGTTGGTTTGTGGTTTGCTCCAGTTCACTATATAACGGTAAAGGACGTACCTAAAGACGACGACTCTAGTACCTCTAGTAACGATAACGAGGTCGCTATTGCTATAAGTAAGCTATCCGACTATAAGAGGGCTAGGCGGTCTAATAGGCGGAGACGGGCCTATAGACGGTAGAGATCCGCGTCCTAGGGAGACGTATAGGCCGACCTATAGGAGACGCTTATACTACTAGGAGCGATGGGCGTTCCGGTCGAAGCGCCGCCCCCTACATTACTAAGGCTAGTAGAGGTAGTAACAGGCGCTAGGAGACTACCCCCTAGACCCTAGTCCCCCCCCCCTGCCCTACCCCTACTTAGTTAAGCGTAGGGGAAGATCCGCTAGGACAACGCGAAGATCCTAAACGGAGCGAGCTTCCTGGCGGTATACTAACAGAAGGGCATAGTAGTTATATAGACTATAATAGGTAAACTAGAGAGAGCGGTAGAAACTAAGAAGAGAGACTATATACTAGTTCTACCTAAGTAGTTCTTTAAGGACCTACTAAGTTAAAAGAGTATACTAGAGTATACGAAGTTAATGCTCCTAGTAAGGTTCTATAGCTTTATCGACGCGCTCGCTAAAGGGGATAAGAAGCTTAATAAGATTATAGAGGAGGATTCTAAGAAGTTCTTCGATAAAGCGGATAGACTAGCGCCTACTTTAGACAAGATTAAGACGCGCTTACTAAAGGAATACTAAGACTTAGTAGCTACTTTCGTCCTATAAGACGCTAATATCTTACCCCCCTACTATACGTATAACTATAGGATCGAGCTACTCCTAGGGAGTATAGTCCTATATTTAAGGAATCGCCCGATGTTGCTAATAGAGCTATATATACTAAAGCGCTAGCTTGACGACAACCTTACAAAGGGGTTTTTCCGGCCCTTGCGATCGAGCGCCTCGTTGCCTATCCTAATAGCGTAGAAGCTAGGTAGAGGCATTAGAATCTACATTAACTACCGCGGTATTAATAACGCGACACTAAAGAGCTAGTACCCTATCCCGCTAATCTAGGAGACCCTAGACTCTATCTATAAAGCAAAGATCTTTATAAAGCTCGACGTAATTATAGCGTTTAACTAAGTACATGTAGCACTAGGCTACAAGTAGCTTATAGCGTTTAACTAAGTACACGTAGCACTAGGCTACAAGTAGCTTATAGCGTTTATTACGAGATTCGGCCTATATAACACGCTAGTTACGCCGTTCGGCCTATAGGGCGCGCCCGCTACCTTCTAGTATTACGTTAACGACATCCTCTATAACGCTCTAGATAACTACGTAACGGCGTACCTAGATAATATCCTAGTCTACTTAGGCACGCTTAAGGAGTATATTAAGTAGGTTAGGGAGGTACTAAAGCGTATAATCGATATAGGTCTATAGGTAGATATTGACAAGTGCGAATTCTACACGAAGCGGACGAAGTACCTAGGGCTTATTATTATACCTAGGGGTATTAAGATAGACCTAGATAAGGTTAAAGCGGTATGTAATTAGGAGGCTCTAGAGACAAGGAGGTACCTCTAGCGGTTCTTAGGGTTCGCGAACTTCTACCGCCGATTTATATAAGGTTTTTCGAGCTATATACAGCCGCTATATAAGCTTACAAAGAAGATAGTAGACTAGGAGTAGTCCGAGTAGTACAAAGCGGCTTTCTAGCGCCTAAAGGTATGCTTTATTATAGTACTAGTACTATAGATATATAACTAGGAGAAGCGCGCTATAGTAGAAGTTAATACGTTAGACTAGTTAGTAGGTAGAGCGCTACTATAGGAAGGGGATAATAGCAAGTTACATCTAGTTGCTTATTTCTCGGCGAAGTATACTGCGGCTAAGTGTAACTATAACATCTATAACAAGGAGCTCCTTACGATCGTTAAGGCGCTTGAAGAATAGCGCCCCGAGCTTAAAGGCGTAGCTAAGAGGTTCGATATTATTACGGACTATAAGAACCTATAGACCTTTAGTATACCGAAGTAGCTATCGCTACGCTATATACACTAGTTAGAGTTCTTATTACGTTTTAACTTCTAGATTTTCTACCGCCTAGGTACGGTAAACGGCTGCCCTAACGTACTAAGTAGGAAGCTAGAGTTTATACTAAAGGACGTTAAAGATAATAGGCTATAGAACAGGCGGCGCCCCCTAATTAACCCGAGCAAATTCGACCTAGAGACCTTTAGTAGCAAGTATAACTCGGAGCTACTAGGCGAGACGCTAGAGCTCTTTAGCCTTAACGTTTTGCGCTACGCTAATAACCTTATTATAGAGAGCTACGTAACCTTGCTGTTTATAGTAGACGTAGTAGAGGCGCTTAGCGACTAGGAGGTACGCGCCTAGCTAAGTAAGATCAAGCGGGAGCTAAGAGTGCCGTTCGCTAAGTGTAAGTTAGTCTCGGGCAAGGCGTTCTACTATAGCAGGCTAATAATCGACCCGGGCGATATAGAGCTCTATTTATAGCTTATCTACTAGATATATACGTTAGGGCCTAGCGGGTACCTAGGGAGGACAAAGACGCTTAACCTAATAAACAGGGTCTACTAGTAGCTAGGGATAAGCGTGTTAGTAAGGACGTTCGTTAAAGCCTATATTCTATACTTTAAGACGAAGAACCCTTGCTCGAAGCCCATAGGGTTCCTTAAGCTACTCCCGCTACTATTAGCGCTATAGCGAGATATATCGGTAGACTATATTACGCCGCTCCTACTATATAACTAGAGGGGGTAGGAGTTCAGGTATATAGTAGTAGTGGTTAACTAGCTTACGAAGATACGCTACTTTATTACAACGGCGACACTAGAGGCCGACGAGCTAGCTAACTAGTTTATTAAGCGCGTGTACTTGCTCTATAGTGTACCGGAGACGATCGTATCGGACAGAGGTACGTAGTTCGTTTTAGGGTTCTAGAGGGCGCTATTAGCACGCCTTACAATTACCCTAAGACCCTTGTTAACGTTCTACCCCTAGACAAACGGCTAGACGGAGCGGATTAACGTAGAACTAGAGTAGTACCTATAGCTATATATTAACTAGGTATAAGATAACTAGGTTAACTAGCTCCCTCTAGCGGAGTTTATAGAGAATAATATAGTCTCTAAGACAATAGGCGTATTACTATTCTTTACGAATTATAGCTTTAACCTAAGGATAGGCGTAGAGCCGTCGAAGCTATACCTACTGAATATCTTAGAGTAGTAGAAGCGGGAGTTTTCCTAGGTATCGGAGCTTACGGACCGCTTTAGGGCGATCCTCAGGAAGGTTACAGCGCTAGCAAAGTAGTTACAGGACCGCTATAAGCAGAACGCGAACCGCTATAGGGAGGACGCGCCGTAGTACCGCGTTAGCGACATCGCGATACTTAATATATAGAACTATAAGACTAGTAGGCTAACCGCGAAGCTCGCGCTATAGTAGGAGGGCCCGTTTAAGGTTACAAAGGCCTTGTTATATATAGTAACTCTAAAGCTCCTAGCGAATATAACGATCTTCCCTACGTTCTACATCTTAAGAGTAAGGCGCTACCTAGGGTAGGGGCTAGCTAGCTAAAAGAGGGTTAACGACAACGTAAGCGCTAACTATAGGCGCGTAGTTACACGGTCTAACGAGGGCGAAGACATAGTAGAATAGAGGTTCGAGAGGATTGTAAGGTTCGGCAAGGCGGCGAACAGCCGTTAGTAGTACCGAGTTAAGTAGGAAGGTTACAACGACCTGACTTAGTAACCCGCAACGGATCTACGCGGCTATAATAACGCGATCTAGGAGTTCTATAACGTGTACCCCGAGCTTCCGGGCCCGCTATCGTAGATACGGAGAAGGAAGGCGCAGCGCTAGGAGGCAAAGCGCTAAGATAACTAGGGATATAGAGATAACTCCGAATACAAGCATCTGTAATAGGGGGCTATTTTCGTATAGGGGGCTTGTTTAGAGAGAGAGGGTAGTGTTATAGGTATAGCCTATGTTATATGCTATATTAGGTGCTATACTATATAGTTGGCTAAGCACCTTGTAGCTAGAGGAGCGTGGCTCTACACTAGGTGGAGCTCGCCGCGCAGAGCCTTCAGCCCTCGCGAGCTCCTACGAAGGTTGCACTGTTGTGCAACCTTGTTGTATACGACCGTTACACCCTATAAGAACAGAGGGACCGACTCGCTTAGCATCTCCAAGCTAGCGATTCCTACTCCCTAAGACTATTTGAGAGCCTATATAGTACCTCTAAGCTATCGGTTCCCTCTCTACTAAACCTAAAGATCTCGAGCTCGTTCGGTATAATCTAAGCTATCGACCTCCCCTCCCTTCGAAAGCGAAGAGTACTAACTCCGACAAAACCTAACCTGTTAGTTCCCTCCTAGTTCGATACCTAAGGATAACTTCGAACGCGAAAACCTAGAAGAACACTTACACGAAGGTAGAACTAACAGCCTAAGCGTTATTATAAATTAGAAAGATCCGCTAACTCGGTAGCGCGGAAGAACCGCTATAAGCTATAGCGTAGCTACAAAGGCTAAGATCAATAAAGACTATAACTATTCGAGGGCCTGTTCGGCTAGATCTAAGCCGTCGGTCCTCTTAAGATACTCGATTACGTACTAGCTTAGCGACTCGCTAACCCTTTGTAACTTTGTAGGTATAAGATACCCTTACCTAGCGACTTAGCTACGCGTCGACCCTTGCTAGTAGAATACTCTAGACCTAGATCGCTACTATTCGACGAAGCTATAGTACGTCGTTTAGGTAGTTCGAGTAACTAATAATATAAAGAAAGTAGATTCAAGGTAGGACTCCCTCGCGGCGGGCCTCTAAACCCTACTGATTTCGCGATAATAGTAGGACTATCGTCGTTAACTATAACTACGTAGGAAGCGTACTACCTTTCCCTCTAGAATTTCCAGAACCTTACCTCTTAATATAGAGCTAACGATCTAGAGGAGCCTATTAATAGGCAGTCGGATTAGAAGAGCAGTTGGCAACGCTAGAGTTCGGCTATTTGCGGCTATTTAGCAAAGCTAGATCCGTGCCTATTAGAAGGTACCTAGCAAGAAGCTAGAGTTAGCTATTAGAGGCTAGCCGGCAGGGCTAGACATTATTTATTAGAGGGTATTCGGCGAAGCTAGCCTTCCTTAAGCTATAGGCATTTGGATTAAGCATTCGGATTAAGAAGTATTACGCCTAACACTTATAATTTAGGGTCGTTCGGCAATAGGCTAGACCCTCGCCTATTAGTAGGTACTTGGTAGGAAGCTAGATGTAGCTATTAGAGGCTATCCGGCAGTGCTAAACATTCGCCTATAGACAGGCATTTAGCACGCTAACAACCGCCTAAGTGTAGGCATTTAGCTCGGCTAGATATCGCTAGCTACGAACCTTCGGTAGTACTAGACCCTCGCCATTAGTAGGTATTTGGTACGCCGACCTTCGCCTAGTTACAGGCACTAAGTAACGGATACTTAGTAGTAGAAGCTAAGAATAGTAGAAGACATCGCTAAGAGAGTCGCTCCCTAAGCATTCGCTATTTAACAGGTACCTAGCGGCACTTACATAGTTCTAAGCCGTTAAATCTAATAGATCTAGACAGAGCCTTCGCCTCCCGACGAACGCTTAGGGGGTATTGTAATAAGAACTCTCTCGATTTAACGCTTTCCCTCTAACTAACGTTTTCTCTCTCGATTTAACGCTTTCCCTCTAACTAACGTTTTCCCCTTCTCGATCTAAAGCACTTACCTAGCTATAGGTATACGGCTCGGTTAGATATCGCCTAGCTACGACCTATTCGGCTTAGCTAGATATAGCCTAGCTACGATCATTTAGCAAGCTAACCTACGCCTAATTATAGGTAGTTGGATCGAACCATTATAATATCGCCTAGCTATAGGTACCTAGAACTATTCGATATAGCATTTAGATTAGAGTATCGCGCCTAAGCACTGGCCTATTAGAGGGCATCTAGCGGTCGCTTGGCTACGCTAGACTTCGCCTATTTACGGCCACTTAGCAAAGCTAGATCCTCGCCTAGTTACAGGTATATAGCAAGAAGCTAGACCTTAGCTATTAGAGGCTATCCGGCAGGAGCTAGACCTCGCTATTAGCAGGTATTTAGCAACGCTAATCTAACACTAACTTGAAGGTCCTTTGGCTACGCTAAACTTCGCCTATTTGCGGCTACTTAGCAATGCTAGACCCTTGCTGTAGGCAGGCATTCGGCACGCCAACTATCGCCTAGATTGCAGGCACATACAACCTATTCGGCTTGGCTAGATATTGCCTCGGCTTAGCTGGATATTGCCTAGCTACGATCCTTCGGCAGTGCCAGACCCTCGCCGTTAGCAGGCATTCGGCACGCTAAACAATCGCCTATTTAAAGGGCATTCGGCCACGCCAGACCTTGGCTATTAGAGGCTATCTAGCAGTGCTAAAACCTTCGCCTATTAATAGGCGCTTAGCAAAAGCTAAACAACTTCACCTGACTATAGGCATTTGGCTTGGCTAGATACCGCCTAGCTAAGAGGATTCGGATTAGAAGCATCGCCCCTAGCACTTGCCTATCAGAGGGTATCTAGCGGTCGCTTGGCTACGCTAGACTTTGCCTATTTGCGGCTATTTAGCAAGACTAAACCTTCGCCTATTGACAGGGGCTTGGTAGAAGCTATACCTTCGCCTCTTTTATAGACATTTGAACAAAACTAGACCTCTAAGGAAGCGGACTATACTAAGGGAATACTAAGGCTTTAATACCTAGTTAGCTTATAAAGAGCTTAGTGTAGAAGAGGGTTATATTATCCTGTTAGGTTATGAAGACCTAGACGAAGAGATACCTAGTTAGCTTATAAAGAGCTTAGCGTAGATAAGGGCTACGTTATCCTATTAGGTTAGAAAGACCTAGATAAATTAATGCTAGACGCGTATAACGATGACGATCGTTATAGCGTAGCGCTATAAAAAGCTCCCTTCCTAGACAGGCCCTCTATAGCGACGGTAGAAGCGCTAAGCGTACCTGAATAGCTAGGAATGACGTAGTTACTACTAGCTATAAAGCTAGCAAAGGAGACGGTCAGCGGAAAGCGGGAAGTCGAAACCTTTAATAGTAGATTCCTATAGTACTTATGCCTTAAGTTAGCAGAAAGTAGGAAGTTAAAACCTTTAATAGTAGATTCCTATAGTACTAACCGACCTTTATAAACGAATAGTAGCTACTTTCCTAAGCTGTAATAAGAGAAGCGAAAAATCAAGCTATAGATAGAAAATTCCTATACTAATACAAGAGATAAAGTCTAGAAGACTCTCTTAAAGACTGCTATCGAGCGGAGACCGCTATCGCGCGGAGACTACTATCGAGCAGAGATTAAAGGTATAAGTTATATAGATAATACTACTAGAACCCTATAATTGTTATAAAGACCTTCGCTAATTACCTAATAGGCTAGTATAATAAAATACCCGGCCGACGCGACTACGCCCCTAGCGAAGATACTAGCGTTAGTAACAGTTAGTATAAAGCAATAGATCTATAGGTACTTAGACCTAGACTATTAGAGAGTTGCTCTACGAGCCGACTAATCGAGGAAGAAGGCGTTACTCTAACAGACGACTTAGATCGTTATAGCTAAGATCGCTAACCTTAAGACAATTTATAGATCGCTATAGCTAAGATAGCTAACCGCTAGCTATAGCAAGAAGACCTACAATAGTATAATCGCGAGCAAATATAACAAGAGCAAGAGTAAGATAACGGATAGCTACGCGCCCCTAGAAGCGTAGCTTAAAACGACCGATTCGAGGTATAACGATATACCTACTAGCACTAGAGCGCTAATTAAAGCAACGGCTCTACGCCTATAAGATCCGCTAAAAATACAACTGTTTCGCGCCCTTAAGAGCGCTGCTTAGAGCGATAGCTTAGCGCCCTCTGCTTATCTTAAAAGCGCTGCTTAGAGCGATAGCTAGTTGCTCTCTGCTTAACGCGATAGATACGAAAACGCTATTCAAAGCGAAGGATTCGCGCCTACGAGATCGCTACTAAGCTAACTATTTTCGTCGCTTAACGATATAGATAGTAGCTAATAGCTTCGCGCTTACAAAACGAAGAGCGCTATTTAGAGCATTATAGTACAATTAGGAATAGTAGTTACTAAACAAAAATAGATATAGAAGAAGAAGTAAGCAGGAGATAGAAGATAGCTCTAAAGACCTTAGAAAACCACGTAGTTATATACCTAGATACCATTGTTAGTAGGAAGTCCTAAGAGCCTATAGGTTAGATAGCCTAGGTTAGAAGGTACGGAATGGAAGGACAATACCACGGATTCGATCACTACTTCGTTAGCTCTGCCTTAGCGGTAGATCTAAGGGGGTATGTTAGAAAGAGCCGAATCTAGGATTAGGCAAGGTGGCTCGGTATGCAACTGCGGGTAGCTTAGGCTATATCCACCTAAGAATGGGTATAGCGGGCCTAGGCATTTATAGGGGTCTTGGGCATCCCCCCTGACTTGCGCCTGTAATCATCAGAACAGAACACACGGGAGATTATCAGAATCAATCACTCTGCTACAGTCAGTGCCTAAAAAAAACGCCCAATGGCCCCACATGGCCGGATTTAGCATCGAATAACACCATCAACATTCTTGAACAACCATCCATCACTAACGCAAATACCAGCCAAACCTGGTATAAAGTAGATAGTTCAAGAGGTTAAAGAAAAACGAACACAATAATCTAGATCAATATTTAGTATACTAGCCCCTAGCATTGTAAACCGCCCCTATACGCCTGGGCATCGAATCTACCAAGTCATTGACCATCTGCTAACCAAGTTCCAGCTATACTACCGTTGCTACGTTATAGAGCTTTTTAAGGCTTTTTTCTAACTTTAGAAGTCCCCCGAGCTCTAGATACTAGTTAACTATCTTCTGTTTGAGGATTCCCTATAGATTTTCGATAGGGTTAAGGTCAGGGGAGTATAGTGGCTATTCCAACACTACAAACCTTATCTCTTCAAGATAATCCTTTAACAACCGTAATGTATAGATAGGCGCGTTATCTTATATAAAGATAGTATTAGGGTCTATAAGCTTTAGGAGCTCTTCTTCTAAGATTTCCTTGTAAACTCTAGCCGTAACGCCCTATCGCTTCGAATCTAGGTCGCTATAGCAAGGTACAAGCTCGCTCGTCACGTTATAGCGGATTGCAGCCCAGAACATCTAGGAATGGCGGCTCTTTTTGTACTAGGCTTGAACGTAAGCTAGATCAATCGCTAGAGACCCTGGAGTTGTTAAAATTGGTTAGTTTTTCAAGTAACAAGATAGCTTCAAAGTTAGGGTAGCAGGGGTTAAAACGCTACCTTTTAGACGGAATACCTAAAGCTATCTTCCACTACTTCTATGTTCAATTGTTAACTCGTTGGTAAAAAGAACACACCTCCAAAATGAAACCAGCTTATTAAGGTGCAGTTTGGCGAAGTTAAACCGTCCTTCAGCGTAGCTTTTAGAGAGAAATGGTCGGGTTATAGCGATAGTATAGGAGATCCCCTAGGATCTAAGATATCGTAATAGAGTTATCCGGCTGACGTAAGAGCAGGTACTAAGCTATAAACTCTCGATTGCAATGAAGGGGTTTTTAGCTACCTTACGCAATATTCGTCGTTTATCGCGATCATCGAGCTTGGTTAGCCGCCCACGACCTAGTTTCGAGACGCTATAGTCCTGGTAGGGAAAACGTTTGACAACGCCACGAACATAGGCCTTAGAAACACCCTCCTTTTTAGCAACCTCGGAAGCTAGGACCCCCGATTCGTATCTGGCAAAGATTCTGTTGCGTTTTCTAGGCGTAGAGTGCTTGTTTTGGGCCTTTTTGACAGGCGAGGCCGAAATGATGGCCATTTCTGTAGAGGTAGGTTGTTGGGTTGAAGTTTTGGCTTAGATGCCAAGGGCGGGGTTGGGCGTTTTTTTTGGGCACTGACTGTAGCCCAGTGGTCAGATTGACCGCTGTGGCAACCCACACACTTTTCACACTTACGCGTGCGACTGCATACCATTTGTGGCATATCCAACAGACCGTCGTTACCCTGGGAAGTTAGCTTACAAATTGGCCACCCCTCATTCAATGATTTTGTCTTGCAGACTGCAGATGGCTCCAATTCTTTAGTGCCGCAATAGGCAAATCCCAGAAGTTCCTCCTATGTAGCTCTCCTCCCAGACCAACGGGTATATCTCGGAAAAAACAGGGTCTGAACCTCTGATCAAGGCAAGTGTCAACCCCCCTGACCCCTAATGATCCGCATGACTTGGGTCATGGATCACTGTAAGCATAACAAAAGAGGTGGCAACGCCTGACCAAGTGCTCCAACTTGCAACCAAACGTAGAAGCTCCAGTACACTCATGTGATGGTCATACAATTGTCAGAGAGTTGCGCAGTAGACCCCTCTGCGAAAGACCAAAAGATGATTATCAAGTCACACTGCTACGCACCACTTGCTTATATCTCCGTAACCAATGGCCTCTGACCTTCTTGGGCTTGCGACACCTATGACCCGCTGGTGTACACAATCTGTCGTTGACGGTGTTGGCACGGCCGACATCGCCGTTGCTTTGCTGCTCGCATGCGGCGTTGTATCCGTATGATGTCCTGCCGCAAGATGGCCAAATGTATTCGTCGTGTTGCAGCGCATGATTGTCCAAGACTGGCCGATCAGCAGACAACAGAATGCTCTGCTCTATGCTTATGGCGCCAGCGATCCGAACACCACAAGTGTGTTCTTTGTGGTGTTTGCAACGCGGGCTGTATAAGTACACTCGACTTTCATCTCTCTCATAATTCCTTCACCTCGATGCACATTACCTGCTTGCTGTGCTTATAAGTATACAGTACTTATGAGTCAAGGTATGCCACTGGGACACGAACAGACGACAGTTAGCTTGTAAGCCAAGCCAACAATGGCTGACGCCGGAGGCAAAGGCGGTGGCGGACAGGCTGGTGATCACTCCTCCGGCGAGTACAGTGGCATCGTCGAGCAAGCTTCCTTTGCCATGATCGGCAAGGTTAAAGACTTAGCAGGTCTTATCTCGTCAGGCAAAGCCGCGCAGGCTAAGAGGGTTGCTCGTCCAGGGAGGGTGTCGGACAATAAGAAGGAGAAGGAGAAGGAGGAGGAGGAGAAGGAGGAGGAGGAGAGTGGATGATGACTGGATCACTTGCGCTCCATCCCTGGTCCTGTAGGTAGATACAACTACTCTTCATCTCTCATCTGCATCTCCCCCACTGATTTTACACTCGCTCAACGTGGATTCCTTCGATATTGTCACTGACCGCTCATTCGCCAAACACACGCTTCAGTTCTGCGTCATAGTCGTTCTTGTCGGCCAACTTCCTCTGGACCACTGCATCCGAATCCTCACACCAAAATTTGGATGTCATTTTGATGCCCCTGGCGGACATGGAGTCTTTGGGAGCAAGGTGACTTTCGAGAAGCAAATACATGGCGTTGATAGACGTGAGGCAGTGCCAGAACCATACCCCCTTTGAGTCCCACATGTCGTCCATTGCGTCGCTGATGACAATTGCATGTTGCGTGCTCGCCATGCGCTCTTGCTCCCGGAAGACGTGCATGAACTCCTGTCGTATTTTGTCGTACTCGTCGTAGCGCTCCCCATCTATCTGATCAATGCTGCATCCAGTGAGCCAATACGGCACGCTGAGCATCTCGGCGGGAAGCGCGCAGAGCCACTCCAGATCGATCAAGCACGTGACGTTCCAGTCGTCGTCCACGAAGACGTTGCTCGCATGGAGATCGGTGAGCTGAAGGAGGAAAGGGCCTTGACGGCGTTCGCGTCTAATATAGCGGTGGGCAAGCACACGAAGCAGGGCCTTGACGGTCATTTGCTCACGGCAATCATCCTCGCTGAAGGTGGCGTTGGGCTGGCTAAGAAAGCGCTGGTCGTGGAAGGTGATCAGATCGGAGGCGAAGGCGTCGGTGCTGCTGTACGTGTCGTCTGGCTTCATGGTCCTGGGCGCCCCGTCGTTTTCTAGGAGCACGGTGGAGCAGCAGAGGGGCCGGTTACTTAGCGTTATGGTCCCGTCAGCATTGAACTGGAAGGCGCCGATCCGGGGCAGTGGTAGGCGTGCTAAAGATATCATGATCTGTGATAGTCCAGAGAACAGTCTCTGCCTCCGATCAGCGCAGCCCCGATGCTCGTCCCACGTCACCGACAACATCTGGCCTGTCTCGGGCCCGATATACTCCAATAGTGTATATGCAGATTGTAGCGTATGCTGAGTCGCGGTTCGGGTATATAGCGAGAGGACTGGGTAGTTGAGGAAGCGACTGAGAAGGCCGTGGAGGCAGCGTCGGAACATATGGACCACACGGAATATAAGAGGCTTGTGGCGGGCATGGGTAAACTACATGGGCGAACTCATCAGCGACTGGAACCGAGAGAGCCCCGGAGATTGTCAGGGAGATCGACTGAGACGGAGGGAATGTATGGAGATGGGTGGAGATGGGCGAGGCAGACTTACATGGCGGCCGTCCGTGAAACCAAAGCCGTAGAGATGAGGTATGCGGATATCACGGCATTTCTCCCCAATCCACACGTATGCCCCAACCTCAGAGCCAAGTTTCTCGTCCACAGTGCCGGGGTACTTGGTTTCGGCGAGCTTGTGTGGCATGGGGCACCGGAACACGACCTTCGTAGACCGTCCACCGGACTCGACATTAAGCATGACGCAAATATTGAAGCCGCCACGGATCCATTCGTGGGGTTCCAAAACACAGCAGGTGTCGCGCTTTCCCAGGCCGAGGTGTTGGCGGGTGAGAGCCGCGATCGACTCTCGCTGCCGCCAGAGGGCGTCCCTCTGCGCCCTGACGGCTGGCGCATGCGCAAGCCGGCTCAGCACGTTAAACTCTTCTTTAAATGCTGAATCATAAGTCGTGATGGGACCACGGCCCAGGATCTCTAGCGCTGCCGGCATGGCGGGGCATATGGTTAACAGAAGTGGATAAATCAAGAAAGTTGACACTGCTAGCAGCGCTCAATGTTGCGACGCGCTTTCCCAAGGAAAACGACCCTTTATTGACAGCAACTTGGACGCCAAGAGGTGGAGTTTGTTAAATGAGTGGTAAAAGTCCCGACCGGCCCGCTGCTGCTTCCACCCCCCATGCACACCGGCCGCCCTGCCACGATCCAACCAACCACAGGCCCGAAAAAAAGCAGTGCCAGATGATCTGAGGTCGTTTGCGCACGAAAAGGGGTTACCTGTCACCTGATTCACTGTCACCTGGTTCAAGAACTGCTTCAATCGATCAAATTGGTGTAATGGCAAAAAGCAGCGTGGCCAAGTGGCCAGCTGCAAGCGGGGGATATATGGCCGAGTCGCCGGGAACTGAGCAGGGCCGGGTATATCTATATCGACATGTAAGTGGCCAGGACAGGCGGTTCTGCAAGAGACGGGCATTTGGGACTATGTGTTGGATATACCACAAATGGTATGCAGTCGCACGCGTAAGTGTGAAAAGTGTGTGGGTTGCCACAGCGGTCAATCTGACCACTGGGCTGGCAGA
>MU853407.1:0-12117 GCA_033297235.1 Trichocladium antarcticum
ATGGGAGACTTCCAGGGGCCCATGGCGAAGGCTTTTTACAAGGGGGGGGTGGATGCCAAGCCGCTCCCCGATTTGAAACTGGATAGCACACGGCGAGCCCAGCTTGGTCCGCGGGCCGTCTATAAAAGATCGCCGTCCCTCCAGGCGTGCACCTGCGGGTGTCACCTACTAGGCTACCCACCACGCACCTCTACCTTCCAGTAACTGGAAGCAGCTGAGGGCAAATCGGGCCACGATGCCGTTCCCCCAGAACCGCCGGGCGATGCCCATCCCGAGAAGAACGATGGCGGCCACCGTCTCCTTCGTGTCGCTCTTCATACTCGGCCTCTTTGCGCTGGTCCAACTCAGCTCCACCGAGGCCCCCGGCAGGTTCGCCCCCAGGTTCGAGCGACCCGGCGGCCCGGCAACCAACCCGCTCCTTTCCAAGGCGAGAACCGCTGCGGCCGGCGACAAGTACCTCATCGGAGTAGGCAAGGCCGACATCACAGGCCCGTCCGTCGAGGTCAACTTTGCCGGCTACGCCGACACGGCACAGATCGGCAATGGCATTCGGCAGCGCATCTATTGCCGCGCCTTCGTCATCGGCGAGGTGGCCAACCCCAAGAACCGCTTCGTCTATCTCATTCTCGACGCCATGTCCGGGGACACTGCGGTCCGGAACGGCATCTTGGAGCGCCTGGCCGCGCTGGGGCCTGGCTACTCCATGTACGGCCAGCCCAACGTTGCCGTCACGGGCACGCACTCCCACAGCGGGCCGGGAGGCTGGTTCAACTATCTCCTGCCGCAGATCACCAGCCTGGGCTTTGACAAGCAGGGCTACAACGCCATCGTGGATGGTGCTGTCCTCGCGGTGAAGCGCGCGCACGAGTCCCTACAGGAGGTGAGACTTGGCATCCTATAGCCCATATGTCTGGCTTACTGACCGTCTTTGTTAGGGTCACCTCGACTTTGGCACCACCCGTATCACAGACGCCAACATCAACCGGAGCCTGTACGCGTATCTTGCCAACCCAGAGTCGGAGAGGGTGCAGTACCAAGACAACGTCGACAAGACCATGACCCTGCTGAGACTGCAACGAGCATCTGATGGGAAGAACATCGGTGTTCTGACCTGGTTCGCCGTTCACCCAACCTCCATGCTGGGAAACAACACCCATGTCAGCGGCGACAACAAGGGTCTGGCCGCCTATCTTTTCGAGGAATCCGCCAAGGGGGACAGCCAGGCTGCTGATGGCTTTGTGGCCGGCTTCTCCCAGGCCAACGTCGGCGACACGAGCCCGAACACACTGGGCGCCTGGTGTGAGGACGGCACTGGCCTGGAGTGTGACTTTATGACTTCGACCTGCTCCGACGGCAAGTCGCAGAAGTGTCACGGCAGAGGGCCCATGTACCACAAGCTCGATCTCGGCGTCTCCAGCTGCGTCGAGATTGGCACAAGGCAGTATGAAGGGGCCAAATCGATCTATGTAAGAGACAGACCCCAGCATGGGATCGGCATCGCGACACAACTGACACTTCTCTTAGGACTCGATGGGCCCCAAGTCGACCGCCGTTGTGGGGCCGACTGTAAGGGCCGTCCACACCTTCCAGGACATGCAGTACTACAGCTTCCCCCTGGACAACGGGACCATGGTGCAGACCTGCCCGGCTGCGCTGGGGCACTCGTTCGCTGCCGGAACGTCTGACTGGCCTGGTGCCTTCGACTTCACTCAGGCCGACGAAGGAGCGCCCAACAACCCGGTCTGGACCATCGTGGCAGGCCTGCTCAAAGCACCCACCGCCGCGCAGAAGAAGTGCCAAGGACCGAAGCCCGTCCTCCTCGATGTCGGCGAGATGAGCCTTCCCTATGCCTGGAGCGCCAACATCATCGACAGCCAGTCCCTCCGCGTCGGGCAGTTCATCATCATCATCTCCCCGTCCGAAGCCACCACCATGGCCGGCCGGCGCTGGCGCAACGCCGTCAAGGCGGCCGCAACCGAGACCTCCATCACCGGCACCACCGAGCCCTACGTCGTCCTCGGCGGCCCGGCCAACTCGTACGCGCACTACGTGACCACCCCCGAGGAATACGCCGTCCAGCGCTACGAGGGCGCCAGCACCCTCTACGGCCAGTGGGAGCTGCCGGCCTACATCAACCTGACGCTGCGCGGGCTGCCGCACCTCGCGCCCGGCTCCACCACCAGCCCGCCCCCGGGGCCCTCGCCGCCGGACAACCGCGCCAAGAGCTTCAGCTTCATCACGGGCGTCGTGCTGGACGGCGCGCCCCCCGGCAAGAGCTTCGGCCAGTGCACCAAGCAGCCCGCGGCCTCGTACGCGCGCGGCGCCGTGGCCAGCGTGACGTTTGTGGGCGCCAACCCGCGCAATAACCTGCGTCTGGAGGGCACCTATGCGGCCGTGGAGAAGCTGGGCGGCGACGGGACCACGTGGACGCAGGTGCTCAGCGACAGGGACTGGCGCCTGGTGTATACGTGGAAGCGGACCAACGGGGCGCTGGGGTATAGTGATGTGACGGTTGACTGGGAGACGGACCGCGATCTGGACGGGCCCGGGACGTATCGGATCAAGTACTATGGCGATTCGAAGTCGATCATTGGGAAGATCAAGGCGTTCACGGGAACGACTAACACGTTTACGCTGACGTAGTCGGGATTGGTATCGATTCGGCTTTGTTGATGAGTTGTGGCAGCGGCGGCCTTTTTCTAGTCAGAACCAGCAATGCCACTGTTCATACCCGATCCTCTGGGGATACATTCTGGGAGGAAGAGGTCTCTAGGTATCGCAACTACCATGACATGAAACATTGGTGCATCCTACCCAAGCCCCCCTTTTTTCCTGCCTGCTCACACACCCCGCTCAAAGATTCTCGCCCCAAACTTCCACACCTCGTCCACGACCAGATTCGTCCGCCGCTCGCCGCTCGCGTCGGTCTCCTCCGACAGGACCACCAGGTCGGCGTCGGCGCCCGCGTCCAGACTGCCCTTGACGCCCTGCACGCCGAGCATGGCAGCTGGTGTGGCCGTGACGGCCAGGAGGGCTTGGGGGATGGTTGCGCCGGTCCAGGCGAGGAAGTTGTTGATGCAGGTGATGAGGGTTGTGGAGCTAGGGGTGCTTGGTCAGACACATGGGTAAGTTGTGTCGGGCGGTGGTGCATGAAGGTACGGAAGGAAGAAAGAGATATGAAACGCCGCGAGGGAAAACAAAACCACGAGCGAGGGACTCACCTCCCGGCAATAACCCCCGACCCCTCCAGCTCCAGCACCCCCCCCTTCTTGACAATATAATCCTCGCCCTCCCCATTCCACCACACATAGCGCCCATCCGGCAGGCCCACCATGTGCATCGCATCCGTCACCAGCACCAGCCCGGCCGGATGCGCGCGCCACGCGATCTTGACCGTCGCCGGATGCAGGTGGATCCCGTCCGCAATGACGCCAAAGTACGGCCGCCGCTCCGCCTCGGCGTCCGCCACCCCGCCGTCCCGCCGAGGGGGGGGGGGGTGCGGCGGGTGCTGCTTCCCCAGCACGCCAAACACGCCCGGGTTGCGGTGGTGCAGCGGCCGCATCGCGTTGAACAGGTGCGTGATCATGGTGGCGCCGCGCGCCACGGCCGCCGACGCCTCCTCGTACGTCGCCTCGGAGTGGCCGATGGAGACGATGATGCCGCGGGCGGCGAGGGCGGGGATCAGGGCCGTCATGGCGCCGAGCTCGGGGGCGATGGTGATCATCTTGACGGGCATTGTGCTGGTGTTGCTGCTGCTGCTGCTGCTGCTGCTGCTGCTGCTGCTGCTGCTGGGGGGTGATGAGGTGGTGGGCGGGGTGATGTTGGTGGCGCCGTACATGTCTTCGAGGTCGGTCATGGAAAGGGCGGTGCGCAGGACCGAGGGGTTGTGCACGCCGTTTTTGGTCGGGTTGAGGAATGGGCCTTCGAGGTGGGCGCCGAGCGACTCGGCGCCGGAGTGGGGGTGGCGGGGGCCTCCTGAGGGACCGAGGTGGGGGAGGACCTGAGAAGCCCGGGGTGGTGAGTAGTGAGTGAAAAGGGGGTGGTGGGATCTGGGAACTGACCGTCTTGTAGAGATGGCTTGTTTGGCTGGTGACGGTGGGGATATAGGAGGTGACGCCGGTTTGGGCGAGTTTCCTGTTCAGATCCCGAAGCTGCTTTCCGTACTGTGTCATGTCGTCGAGGACGGTGGAGAAGTTGAAGCCGTATGCTCCGTTCAGCTGGCATTCGATAAAGCCCGGGGCCACGATGCGGCCGCCGAGGTTGATGGTCTCGTCTGGCATGATGAGCTCATCGTAGAAGGCTGCCTGGCTGCGGAGGATCTTGCCCGTGGCAGAGCTGACCCAGACGTCGTCCCAGACGAGGGCATCGCCCCGAACCAGGCGGCAGTTGGTCAGCTTGGTGATGCCGTTGTTGCGGGGGGCTGCCGCGCGGATCACGGATGGCATGGCTTGGAGAGGTTCAGGGGGTGCAATGCGGATTCAGGGGGGTCTCCAAGACAACGGTGCGTCACGGTTGGGAGTTGGCTGCGCAATGTCTTGGATTGTGCACGCCGTGTATAAGTGAGGGTGCCAGAGCCATCGGTAATATCATCTTCAGCAACCGCGACAGCATGGGTAGACTTGTCCCCGATGGATCCCACCGTGCTACCGATGCAGGCTGCCCACCAGAGAACAAGGGAACAGCGTGCGGAGCATTCTCCAAGCAAGACTGAATGGTGCTGGAAAATTGGCGATCTCGGGACTGGGACGTCGTCCGTTGCGCCCTTGGCCATCTCCTATCCAATGGAAGGCCTCCGTGCGACTCCCTATACCCGGCATTCGATGAGGATAGCGACGCCGATTGTTTCTCGAGGTTGATCAGCAAGATTGTCTTGCTCCAGATGGATGGTGGGATGGTGTGCCCGTTGCAACCGTCAATGCCACTCCAGAATGGCACCCATCCCAAATGGCACCGAGATGGTGTTCGGATCGGGAACCATATTTCCCAGTCCGTTCCCGCGGGTTGGCCATGGCCCGTGGTTGACTTGTGCATCGAGGCAAGGAACTGCCAAGAGCGGGTCCAGGGTTGGGGAAATGGAACTGGAAGGCGGCAGGACGCATGCATGATGCAACGTTGCCGGATTGGCGCTGACCAAGGTGATGATCGTACCTGCCTAAAGCGGCTAGTGCATCCCCTGTGCCTGTCATCTTGTCCGATTGCGGTTCACCACCTGCTGTTCAAAATCAGATGGGCAAGCGGAACTTGGACAGCAGCAGCATCGTTACACCTGCTACTGCTGCCTCTGGCGATTCCCGGAACCGTCGACCAACGAAGCATGTCGCCATTGCGAGAGGGCCACCTCCGAATCCACCACTTCGATCCCCAATGTCCAACATGACCAGACTGGACCGAGACCTGGAGCTGGACCCACTGTGGCAGGATCTTGACTGGTAGGTAGGTTGTGTTTGTTAGTGTCGCGCTTCCTCGCGCTCCACCTCAATCGAACCTCACTTTTGCCGTTTCCGACTTTCTGTGTTTTACCGTCCATGCGATGCTCCGTGCTCCCCGCTGGCTCGCGAGTGAGAATGTCATTAGATGCCTGGGCCCATGGGCGACAGTGGCGCACGTCAATGCCGACGGATGCGATGCAATGTACATTCAATCGCTGACTCTCCTTGCCCAGGGCCATTGGGCAGATGCTGATCATGGGATGGGATGGCACCGAGGTCACGCCCCAGATCCGCAAGCTGGTCGCGGAGCACCATATCGGCTCCATCCTGTTGACTGCAAAGAACCTCAAATGTCCTTCTGTCTCTACCTTGGGTGTCCACACCATGCACGCCATGCACAAACCGCATGCTGACTGCCACCCCAGCTGCCCATCAGACGGCACGACTCGTGCAGGAGCTGCAGACCATTGCCCACCAGGCCGGCCACCCCCAGCCGCTGTTGATCGCCCTCGACCAGGAGAATGGCGGCGTCAACAGCCTCTACGACGAGGACTACATCTGCCAGTTCCCCAGCGCCATGGGCCAGGCGGCTGCTGGCAGCGTCGACCTGACCTACAAGGTTGCCAAGGCCACGGCAACCGAGGTCTCGGCCGTCGGCGTCAACCTGATTCTCGGCCCGGTGTTGGACGTTCTATCCAATGCGAGGTATCAGCCACTCGGCGTGCGAGCGACTGGTGATGACCCCCAGGAGGTGTCACAATACGGCATCGCCGCCATGAATGGGTACAAGGACGCCGGCATTGCGACTTGTGGGAAGCATTTCCCGTCGTACGGGAATCTAGACTTTCTCGGCTCCAGCCTGGACATACCCATCATCACACAAACGCTGGAGGAACTCTCCCTCAGCGCCCTCGTCCCGTTCCGCAATGCCATCGCCACGGGGAGGCTGGATGCCATGTTTGTCGGCGGCTGCGGCATCACCAATCCCTCCATGAATGTCAACCATGCCTGTCTTTCCGACCAGGTGGTCGACGACTTGCTGAGAAACGAACTCGGCTTCCAGGGTGTTGCCATTTCGGAGTGTCTCGAGATGGAGGTTCTCCGGAACGAGATCGGTGTCAAGACCGGAACGGTCATGGCCGTCGAGGCCGGTTGCGATCTGGTGCTGCTGTGCCGCGCCTACGACGTGCAGCTCGAGGCCATCTCTGGCCTGAAGCTGGGGCTGGAAAACGAGCTCATAACAAAAGACCGCATATATACGTCGCTAAGACGCGTTCTTCGTATGAAGAAATCCTGCACTTCCTGGCCGAAGGCCCTGAACCCCCCCGGCATATCGCTCCTGTCCAAGATCCATGCCAGTCATCTCGCTCTCTCATCCAAGACCTACGACGACTCCATCTCCGTCGTCAGAGACAACGAGAATCTGCTTCCGCTGTCCGGCTGGATGCACCAGGAAGAGGAACTGCTTTTACTGACGCCGCTGGTAAAACCGCTCCCGGCGTCTTCCATGACCAAGGCAATTCTAGAGGGCAAGAACAGATCCGATGCCGCACCGACGACGCATGATAAGTGGGCACATCGTGACCGAGGGGCCATCATGAGTGGCGAGGGTGTGTTTAGAGAACTCGGAAGGTCGCTTGCTCGATCTAGGCATGGGAAATTGTTGCATACGTCCTACACGGCGAACGGTGTCAGGCCAGGTCAGTCTGCTCGCCACGGGCTACATCTCCTTGGTCTTCTCTTTCCACATCGTTTCTTTCAATACCACCTGCTGACGCTAGAGAAGTACACGAAAACCTAATCAATCGGGCGTCGTGTATCATTATTGCAACGGCAGATGCCAACAGAAACTTGTACCAAGCAGGGTTCGCCAAGCACGTCGCCATGATGTGCTCAATGCTCAAGGCGAGCGGGCAGAAAAAGTCGCTTGTTGTGGTTGCCGTCAGCTCACCCTACGACTTCGCCATGGACAAGTCGATCGGGACCTACATCTGCACATTTGACTTCACCGAGACGGCCATGGCGGCTCTTGTGCGGGTATTATGCGGCAAATTCAAACCGCAGGGCACCTTGCCGGGCACCCTGAGGAAGAGCAGGAAGGTTCTCAAATCGAGACAGCATTGGCTGGTCGAGTCGTATGACCGAGAACGAGATTCCAAGGGCCTCGACGACCTCCTGCAAGCCCTGGCCAGAGCCAGCGCACCAACGCAGCAATTCCTACGGACCACCCGCGCCCACACCTTCGAGCTGCCCAGCCGGCCCATCGAGGAATCCCACTACGTGGTGCGCAACAGCAGCACACAGGCCCTCTACGGCTTCTGCGCAACCTACTACGTCAACGGAACGGGCATCATCGGAGCTCTCTTCGTCGACCCGACAAAACGCAACGTATCGATCGGCCGATCCCTACAGCGCCGCGCCCTGCGGGGACTGGCCCAGCGACCGGGCATCAAGAAGATGCAGCTCGGCATGTCCTTCCCAGGCGCGTTCCTCGGCATCCCGGCCGACGACAGCGCCGGCGGCCTCAAGCAGTGGTTTGCCAACGGCGGCTGGGACCTGCAGTTCCCGCGGCGCCTGGCCAACCTGACCATCGGCGCGCTCGGCGCCTGGGCCGCCCCCGAGGGCCTCCTCCAGCGCATCCAGCGCGCCGGCATCAGCTTCGACCTCATCCACGGGCTCGACGGCGCCGACAGCGTGCTCGCCCACGTGAAGGCGCACGCGAACCCGGAGGTGCTGGAGTTGTACCGCGCCGCGCTGCAAGACACCAAGATGTGCGGCGTCGTCCGCGCCAAGAACCATACCGCGAGCCTGCTGGGCACGGTTATCATCTGCCGTCCTGGGAGCCGGCTCGCGCGGTTTGTCCCGCCGCTGCAGTCGGCGCCGGGTCGGGACGAGGGGCCGATCGGGGGGATCCTGGCGCCGACGGTGGCGCCGTCGTCGGCCGCGCAGCCGGGCTTGGTGCTGCAGGGCCTGGCGCTGATGGGCCTGCGGCAGAATAAGGCGCACCAGTCGCAGCGCAGCGTGCTCAGCTGGGTGCAGGACGAGGCGTATGAGCCGCTGCTGGCGATGGGATTCGAGGTGTTGCAGGCGTTTGAGGAGTTTACGAACCCACCGGATAATGTGAGTGCTCCGGCGTTTTGGTTGGGCTGTACTGACTGGTTTGACTTGACAGTGGCAAGATGTTGCGTAGGCTGTCGTCGGATCTAGGTTGTGGACATTGGATGACGGGCTCCGCTAAATTCAGGGGCTGCATTTCAGGGGTACCGACGTCATGTGTTGCTGGTTTTTGTTTTTTTGGGCTTTCATTTGCCATGTTGTATTGGGGGCTTTTTAGCTGCAGACTGTTTTAGTTTTCTGGTACAGATGATATTTCTTGGGTTTTCTGCGTGAACTTGTGACACTCAGAACTAGGTAGTGTCCAATGCCCCACAGCGACCCTGAACTTCAGCAGTTCCCCGCACCCTCCCTCTCTCTACCCGGCAATGGTGCAAAGGTGCCAGGGTCCCGACCGTCGCCATCGCCAACGCTGCAGCATGCCGTAGTCGTGCTCAGTATTGTGCGACAACGTAGCGTTGATTATCGCAAGCTCGCCAATGCCATCCATGTCTGACATTGACATTGACAGACCAGACCCAGTCCCAACCCGCCGGATCTCTGATTCCTGTGTCGCGCACGCACGTATCTGTATGAACCTCCAACTGCACAGACCCCGCCGCGAGCGGCCATGAGATGGCCAGCTTCAATTCCATGCCGGCGCTGTCGTCCGGCGCCGCCCCAGACACCGACGCCCTGGGGCTGACCGCCTCGGACATGGAGGTGTTCAACGCCTGCATCGCTTTCGACGACGAGTCGCTCCTGTAAGTCGAGGCACCACGCCGAGTCGAGCTGTGACAAGCCTCCCCGCTGACACTGACATGGTCCCCTCCCAGCGACCCCACCCACGGCCTCTCCAACCTCCCCTTCACCCCGACCCCGTACGACCTCGAGACCTTCAGCACCACCTTCGAAGACCCCTTCTCCTACCCGGCGCGGCCCTTTGGCGGCGGCGGCGGCAGCGGTGGCGATGGCGGCTGCACGGGCGACATCGGCCACCGCGCCGAGGGCTACCCCATGGGCGGCCGCGACGACGACGACAACGACGCCGCGTCCCCGCCGGAGCTCGACAACAAGCTGCTCGGCTTCGGGGCGCCGATCCCCAGCGGCAGGGCGATGCTGGTCAGCGAGGCGACGGCGCAGTTCGTGGAGCCGCACATGACGGGCGAGCTGTACGGCATGTTCTTCGTCGCCGAGGACGTCTTTGGCGCCGAGAGCGGCCGCGCGGCGCCACGGCCCCTCGAGCTGACGTGCTACCGGCGGAATCTGTGGCAGATCTCGGGCCAGGTCACGCTGCCGCGCGGGGTGGCGCACTATGTGGACGAGCACGGGAGGAAGGGCGGGGTCGCGGAGCTGGCGGCGAGTGTTACGGCCGTGGAGAGTATTGAGGGCCGGGTGGCGGAGATGATTACGATTCCGTGGCGGGGCAGCAACGCGCCGGTCGGTGGGGACGAGGCCAAGGTGGTGAGCCCGCCTCCGCCGATGGTGCCGCTGGATCTGGCGAGCGGCCACGAGGTGGACGGCGGGAGTCGTGTGTCGGTGCCCGTGTCGTGGAAGAGGCTGCAGTTCAAGCATGCGACGGCGAATAACGGCCGTCGGAAGGGGCTGCAGCAGCATTATGTCGTGCAGATCAATCTGGTGGTCAAGACGACGGGCGGGGAGCATATCAAGGTGGCCGAGATTCAGTCCGGCCCGGTTATCGTGCGCGGCCGCAGCCCGAGGAACTTTGACAGCCGGAAGGAGGTGCCCCTGGGCGACAAGAGGCCGATGGAAAGGAGGGGCACAGACGGTTCGGTGTCTTTTCCCAGTGGGAGTAGCTCAAAGCAGCAGCAGCAACAGCAGCAGCAGCAACAGGGCCAGCATCTGAGTCAGGACGGCTCGGACTCGGGGAACGCTCCGCCACGATACAACTCCGTGGGAAACCTACAGGTATGTGCATTCCTTGCCCTCTGTAGACGATGTCCGCGCTGACCTCGGACTGCAGCAGCCACCGTCCGACTGGGCAACACCCCGGCCACATCCCTCACCCAGCCCGCAGCATCCAAGCAAAAAGATAGCCATGTCGTCGCCAGTTCTGAGCCGGCCGCCTGTTCCATCCTGGGCATCATTAGCAAACGCGAACAACAACCAATTTCCCAATAAGCCAGTGGCATCTACCTCCTCCGGCACACACAAGAACCAACGAAACACCTCCGCCACCACACCCCAGCCCCTCCCGATCAGCCTCTCCCTCTCCGAAGACGAGGGCAGCCCGAACCGCTCCACGTCGGGCGACAGCAACCAAAGCCCGCAGTTCTCCAAGCCCGCCATGGTGCTCTCCACGAGCGGAATGGGCGCCGGCAGACCGGCAGCTCACGGCGGCGGTGCGCACAACCCGCTCGCGAGCCCGCTCGGGGCCGAGGACATGCTCTACGAGTACTTCCCGCTGAGCTTGGATGATTGGTCAGTATCCACCACCCCACCCACCCCCCACGATCACGCGTTTCTAGTGAGTGGGTGAATGAATGAATGCTGATGCCGAGTAGGATGCCGCCCGTCGATGCGATCTACCGGCCGCATGTGGTGCACCATACGATTGTGCCGCCCGAGGTCAAGGCGCAGCAGATTAGGAGCAAGGCGAAGCGGTACTTTGTTGCGGCTGACTGAGACGGGGTGGCGGTGGGGGTGGCGGCTGGGGAGGAGGAAGAACATTGTCACGAGCGAGAATGGGTGAGCGAGAAGTGGTTTGGGTGGCTTCGTTCTGGTGTTATTTAGGATGGGCTGTGTCAAGGACGGGGGGGGTGGATGCTCTCGGCCTATTTTCGGGATGGTATTTGCTGCTTGGGATACTCTGTCTAGGACAAGGTTGTTCTTTTTCTCTGTCAGCGGTCAAGGTTGGACATGGAGTATACCCGGGTCTCGGAGTAGTCGTAGTTGCATGGATTCCCCAACAAATGCTGTTTGATTCAACGCTGGAGATGAGGCTTCGGTTGAAAGACGTGATGAAAAGCCAGGACTAGGCGTAAATAGTAGATATACAAAAGCAAACAGTCGCCATGTGCCGTCCATCGATCTATCCTCGACCAACTCGTCCCCTGCCGCCCTCTCCCTCTCCGCCACCCCTTCCCACCGTTCCCACGTGCCCACCAGAAAGCACCACGCAACCCCGCCATCAACAAGTCCCACACCCCAACCCAGCTACCGACCCACGACCAGCACCTACCTAGCATCCACATCAACCACTACCACCCACTCGCCCCAAACAAGCCAGCGCCACCGCCGCCCCCAGCAACGAGCTCTCCCTCGCCGCAACCAGCACAACCCCGCCCTTTCTGTCATCCCCGCCCCCCCCCGCAGCAGCAGCAACCAGCCCGTCAACAAACCCCTGCAGATGCGCGCGGTAGCCGGGGTAGTGCTCGACAACCGACCCGTTGTACGCCACCGTGGTCGGGCCCTCCTCCTCGGCCGTGAGCTCCAGCTCGCGCTCCGCGTCGGCTTTCAGCTCCCGGAGCGCGAACAGGGCCGCGGCGACGACGGAGGCGGAGCGGCGCGCGACGAGGGCGGAGAGGGTGCGCAGGACGGCGATGTCGGCTTGGGTTGCGGGGAGGGGGGAGGG
>MU853407.1:12197-134802 GCA_033297235.1 Trichocladium antarcticum
TAGTTTGGGTTTGGGGTTTTGGGTTTTGGGTTTTGGTGGGTGGGGGTACAGGGAGGAGGGGGCTTACGCTTCGATGAGAGAGAGGGTTTCGGTGTCGAGGGAGTAGGGGGTCTGGAGGGAGGGTGGGACCGTGCCGCCGAAGATGCCTGTTGTGGCGATGGCGTCGAGGAGGGCGAGCCGGCAGATCTCGCCGAGGTAGTAGCCGCTGACGAGGTGCTCGAGGGGCTGGAAGTCGGGGCGGGGGTGGGCGGCTTTGAGAAGCTTGTCCCATTTGGTCAGGGGGAGGATGTCCTTGCCGAACATGCCCAGCTCCGTGTTGACGATGACGTGGCTGGCAGTCTCGTGCCAGCTGCTGGGGCGGTCGCTGTATTTGGGCCGACCGATCGTCGCGACCGGGAGGTGGGCGGCGATGTTGACGCCTGTGCCGAGGATGAGGCCAAATCGCGTTGACGGGGTGGTGTACGCCGCGGAGAGTAGCGTCGCGCTCGAGTCGTTGACGATGGCGGAGAGTTCCACATGCAACCCCTTTTGCAGGCAAGCCAGCTGGATGGTCTCTCCAAGGTCCTCCCCAACGAGGTCGTCGGCGGCAAGAAAGCCTTTGCCCATCGGGCATAGTTTTCCTCCTCTCGATGATGTTTGCCTAGGTCTGTTAATGGCTGTCTCGCGGCGAGACACACGGGAGAGGGGACATACTCGATGGGGAAACTCCAGGCTAATCCGACTAGCAGGGGGTGTTCCGTGGTGTGTCCGTTCTCGCTCCGCTCCACGGTCCCGTGTATCCTCTCGGCCATCCACTCAAAGAACTCGGCCCCTCTGAGACTCCTCACGTCGTTGTCGATCTTGAACGTATTCATTCGCACGATGCGGCTCCCGCATTCTGACACGTCGCGTCTCCGCAGCTCCACCAATGCGACGCGCAACGTCGAGCCGCCGACATCCAGGGCGAGATACTGGCCAGACTCACGGCCGGTGGGCAGTTGGGAGTTGTACGACGGTAGCATGCAGGCCGGGTCCGACCACAGTCCCTCGCGAAATTGGTGCTTCAGTTTTTGTGAGAACTCCTCTAGCCCGCCGGCGCTGGTGTAGCCCAAGAAGTGGTGCTCGGCGTCGACAAGAAAGTCGGCCACGACATCGCGAGGTGTTTTGGGTTGGCTGGCATCGTTGGAGACCGGGAGGACAGGACTTGTCTTCCAGAAGGTAAGCAATGCTCGTAGGAAGGACTTCCCCCGCAGGAGGGACTTGAGGGCTGCCACGAGAACATCCCGTAACGATGTCATTGCGGAATCAGTGAGCTGCATAACAGCATGACCAAGGGGCTCCAAATACTGTGTCCAGAATAGGGACTTCTCAAGTCATTTAAAGCAGGGGTGGCGCGGCTGGAAAGGGAGGGGGCCTTCCTCGCTATACCATGTTCTGTCGAGGAAGGGAAACGAGCGCGGGAAGGTGGCGGGCCGGATCCCCGAAGCCCACGACAAACGAAAGGCAAGAAGGCTACCAGCTGGCCTGAAGGCTGGTTAGGTCCGGGCCTGGGATCATGACTGGAACAGGTACTGGCTAGCCTCAGCACACACGGTACCTACCTTAACAACACGCCAAGTAAACACACCACTACCGGGCCCCGAAAAGGTAAAAACGGGAGAATGAAACCTGCCGGGGACCGGCCACGCTGGCTTAAATTAGTTGGGTCCACGGGAAATCGTATGTACGGATGGGACAACAGCACAACCTACCTTGGACGAAAGAAGCTGAGAAGTACAGGAACGGGGGGTTTGGTGCGCGTGGGAGGGGGATTGGGGGTCGCGCAGCAGAATCAAGAAAATGACGACTCGCAGTGTAGAGCACAGGCAAAACGTGCGGCAGAACGACAGGAATCCAGGGGTAGCAGCCGGGACTTGGGTATGTGTAACAAGACGTCAAGTCGAGGGTCGTGCGGGACTCGCAGAGGCAAAGAGCGCAACAAAATGCAACAAAGTACGCAACCAGCCCAGGCTTGAGGTGAGATGCGGAGGCACAGAAAGAGAGAGCATCGCCATTGGTGCCCGTCGCAACGATGAATGCCCCAGGTGAAGAAAAAGGCACTTGCCTAACTCGGCGGCGAGGGACCGGAGACAGGCTCGCCTGGTGGCCGCCGTCCACCGCGTCGTGTCGTCGCCTGGGCCCGAGGGAACGCAACGTTGCCTGAGCTCAGTTCCAGTTGCGACGAGCTGTCGATCGGAGGTCGCTGTGGATACTGTGGGGTCAGGTGGGCTTGGCGCTGGGGAGGCGCACGGGCCATACTCGGTACAATAGTTTGCATCTCCAAACACCAAGGCACCCTAAACCACACACAACTCACGAGGCTACTTCGTATCAGCCTCATTAATCAGTGCAATACATCGCCAATAGCGTGGCGGCATATCGACGAATGACTTTTACAAGAATGTTACCTGGTAACAATGCCAGTCGTTCCTGCCTGCTGTGCATTATCTCTTCACGACAGTCGTGCCTGCCATGCCTGTCCTCCCAGTTCCCACAAGTCGCAGCTGCCACAGATCACAAACCCCAATCAGCGAGATTTCAGGTCAGCAGACCCGAGCCTGTAAAGCCTTCGTTCCGGGTCCCGTCAGGTCTTCCGCTCCTCCACAGATCACTTCACTTGGATCCAGCACCCAAACGACGGCTCGGTGGCCCTACTCCACCGGCTTGTTTCCGTGCACAGCTCTTTGGCCACTGCAAACGGGCAACCACATGAACGTTCCATCTGTGTCTCCATCCTCCATTCCACAATCCTGGGTCTGTCGGAATCCAGGAAAACCGCCAATCTCCGCGCCGATGCGATCCCTAGCCTGCCACCGGCCAGTCACCGGCGGTGTCATAGTTGCGCCTATTAGGTGACTCCTCTGCCATACCTTATACTCCTGACGCCTTACACTGCTAGTGCTCCACGATTCTCCGTCTGTCTGTCCCAACCCATACTTCCCAGATCCGGCTCTTCGCCTCAGGTGTTGCTCTGCTCAGCCTTCCTTCATCCATTCCCAAGTCAAGTCAAGGCTAGCCACGATGAGATTCATCATCAGGGATGACGAGGAGGCAGCTTGCTCCTATGTCGCCAATTACATCGTTGACCGAATCAAGCACTTTGCTCCAACCCCGAGACTCCCATTTGTTCTGGGGCTCCCGACTGGCTCCAGTCCCCTGGCCGTCTACCGCCTCCTCGTCGACAGATACAAGGCTGGTGAGGTGAGACACCAGACAACCACCGACAAGATCAAACACATGGGCTCACAGGGGTCTTGGGCAGGTATCCTTTGAGAATGTCGTGACCTTCAACATGGTAAGGAGACTCTGGCTTGTCTCAGTACCGAGCGATGCCCTAACTCCCTCGCCAGGACGAATACGTCGGTATCCCACGGGACCACCCAGAAAGCTATCACTCCTTCATGTGGAAGCACTTCTTTTCACATGTCAACATTCGCCCCAGCAATGTCAATATCCTCGACGGGAATGCCCAGAACCTCGAGGCCGAGTGCATCGCCTACGAGGACAAGATCCGGGCTGCCGGCGGCATCGACCTTTTCCTTGGCGGTATCGGCGAGGACGGCCATATTGCCTTCAACGAGCCCGGCTCAAGTCTTGCTTCGCGCACCCGCGTCAAGACACTCGCCTACGACACAATTCTTGCCAACAGCCGCTTCTTCGGCAACGATCTTAGCAAGGTGCCCAAAATGGCCTTGACAGTGGGCGTGCAGACAGTGCTTGAGGCGCGCGAGGTCGTGGCTGTCGTGGTCGGGGCCCGCAAGGCTCCTGCCCTGCAGCGCTGCGTTGAGCAGGCCGTGAACCACATGTGGACTCTGTCCGCCTTGCAGCTGCACCCACATCCGATGCTTGTCTGCGATGAGGATGCGACCTTGGAGCTGCGAGTCAAGACGGTAAAGGTAGTGCGGTTCTTCAAAATCCCCTTCTTCTCATGATCTAATGTGCCTCTCTCTCCTCTCTAGTATTTCAAGAACATTGAGCAAGTCGCCCGCGCCCAGGGCTTTGAGCAGATTCTCCCTTCCACGGTCCGGACAGGCCCGACCCCATTACCAACCACAATCATCACTGACGAATTCCCGCCTTCCACCATACCCTCCCCACAACCCACCACTTCACGCCTACTTCGCGCCACACCCGCTGCCGAGTACCCCGTGCGGTCACGCTCTCCCTCCCCGGATTTTATGCCCGACCGCATGGCGTCGCGAATCAACGAGCCTGCTCTTTTGAGGCGTCTGACCCCTGATCCGGAGCAACAACCCCAGCGGGCTGAGCCAGGACTGGAATCATCTGTCTTAATGTCCACGATGACAATGAAGATTGTCATAACATGAGCCCGGTCTGAACAACGGGGCCATGTACTATCAGGTTGACAAACGATGGTCCTCCAAGATCTGCGGAAATTCAGGCATACTATTTTTGGCCTACATGTACTGTCTACTCATCTCATCTGCAATTGGCTTCTTGTGTAACAACCCTCACGAACGAGGATGATCTGTATTCTAACTAGTATGTTGGTAACTGCGAACTACTCGGTCTCGGTTAAGACTCTGCTCAAAGAACGGCTCCGTGCCACCTTTCCCCCGGCCCACCTCGATCTAAATTCGTCGCTGGACTATAAAACCGACCTTTTTCTCTATCGAAGCGCAAAACCTCTCATCGATAAAGTTGGATATGGTTGTGGTCCTGTAGAAGGGTGGTCCGGAGTCGCGGGTATTCGCGGGTACCATGTAGGTATTTCCCCGAGGCTGAAGAGGGCCGGTTCTGGCACTTCGCTGACTGTCAGGTGATGGGCTGGGGGGGTTACTTTAGACAATCGAGTGGGACAAGGCTTGAACTGGCACAGGACGATATGATATCGAAACAACAACAAAACGATGAGTTGGCATTGACAGATGGTTGTTCCTGGGAAAAGGCTACAAATCCGCATAGGCAGATAGGAACTCAAAATAGGCCAAGACAACAGCACTCCCGAGCAAATTCACAACCGGCGAGACCCTCTTCGCTTGCCGCCCATCTTCCCACCCTTCCAACTAGAAATATCCCTCGACAAAAAAAAAAAAAAAAAAAGAAAAAAGAAGATGCGGCTGTTTTGTGTATTTCCGGCGATCCATCCCAAGACGCCCGTCCCCTGTAGCATGCGGCCAAACGACAGAAAGTATAAATATATGAAAGAGAAGCGGAGGGAAGTGACAGATATAAAAGTATAGCGCGCCGCATGCTGCCTGGACTTGAAGCAAAGAAGGAAAAAGAAGCGAGGGGGATATGAGAAATATGTAAAACAGAATCGGAAAAAAAGGGACAAAGTGAACACCACCTCAGACCAGGTCATCCGCACCCCACGCAGAACAGTTGGGAGACAAAGACATCTCCAACGGTCAAACAGCCAGACTCAACACCCCCCCTCGACCCCCTCAACACACTCCTCCTCCTCCATGCTCCCATACCCGGGGTCAGCCTCCATCCCCACCAGGCCGCGCGTGACCGCCAGACACCTCTCGACCAGCCCCCTCCTGACGTCGGCGCCGACCCCCGCCTTGCCGCTCCCCTCGCTCCCAATCCACCGCCGCAGGCCCCCCGCCAAGCCCTCCACCACCCGTCCACACGCCTCCCGCCCGACCGCATGGCCCCACAGGCTCTCCATCAGGCCATACGCCGCCACAAACCCGAGCAGGCCCATGCCCTCGGCGACACGCACGCTCTCAATGACACTGTACGCGGCGCGCGGCGGGTCGGCAAAGCGCTTGAGCTGGGCAACGCCCATGGCGCAGCGCAGCGCCATGGTGGCGTCGGCATCGGGGACGATGGAGGTCATGGGCGAGTCGATCAGGGGCGGGACGCCGGCACTGTAGCGCGGGTGCTTGTCGGGATTCGCCGAGGGGCCGAGGGCGTGCAGGGCCGCGGCGATGGCGGGGCCGCGCCGGGCGTCGGTCAGGACGGCGCGCGCGACGAGCGCACGGACCTGGGCGTTGGAGCCGATGGGGGCGAGGCAGACGGCCAGGGTGAGGGCGTCCTGGGTGGACGTGGGCTTGTTGGTCGTGGGCTTGGCGAGGCTGGCGACGAGGACGCGGTGCAGGGTAAGGCTGGAGTACCAGGCCGCGACAGCGTCCATGGGGGATCGGACGGCGGCGTCGTCGACGACGGTGTCCATGCCGTCGATCTGGTCGACGACGTTGTACGTGGTGTGCTGGTTCCAGGCGAGGTTGTGCGCGCGTTGGATGATGTCGTCGGTGAGAACGTCGTCGTAATCCTGCTCGAGCAGGATGGCGAGATGGTCAGGCAGGGAGTCATCAGGGGAGGTCTTTCCTTGGGCGAGCGAATTTAGAATGTGGTTCAGTTGCCTTGCTTCGTTCCATCTCGCTCTCGCGAGCTTCGCAGCAATAGTGTTGGCGGCCCACGAGGCGCCGTTGAGGCGCCAAAGCAGAACCCGGATATGCAACGCCTTCATCATCAGTCGGAGAGGCGTGTCGGGGAGGGTGCCCGACGCGATCAGCGTGAGCGTGAGACGGCTCTTATTGATCTCAACGTCGCCGCCGGCGAGCTGGGCGTCCAGGGCGATGGACCAGGACTTGACCCGGGCAACCTCTTGCTCTTCGTCCAGCCCGGTGAGGGCGAGGTAGGCGTGCGAGCCAATCACGTTTCTCAGTGTGTACTTTAGTGTCTTGAGCATGAGCGCGGCGGCCTCGAGTAAGAAGTTGTGCCGCGGCACCCAGACGGTTTGGACGGCGGTAAGCCAGGCCTGTCTCCTGACATGGATCGGCGAGGCAAGCGATGGCACCGCCTGGACGACCGAGGTGCTCTGTTTGGCTTTTTGGGATGGCCGGAACACGGCCGTGTCAAAAAGCGACGGGCAGGCCACCCACAAGATGAAGACAACAAGGGAGAGAAGCCTTAGCTTCGCAATCATCCCGATCGCCGAGACGTGATACCCGCCAATGCTGAAATGAGTCGAGTGGACAAAGGCGCTGAGTAGCTGGACGGGAAGCGCGGACAGTCCTCGTCCTTCTGTCGTTTCGCTGCTTTGTTCGTCCTCGACGGCTGCCTGAAGCAGCATCAGACCCGCGAGCGTACCCACCATCAGCTTCCCGAAATAGGGGCTCCATCGGCTCGCCTGTGCCTGTTGCTGCTGATGTTGTTGGATCTGTTGTTGGCGCATCAAGGTGGGGTTTTGCCCAAAGTGCTGGGCGGCCGGCACCGGGTATGGGCGGCCTGCATTCATCTGCTGGGCTGTGAGGATGCGCTTCATGTCGTCGGGGATCGGAATCATTCCCGGAGGATCCGGCCCCCGCGAAGTGGACATCGGTGCATTCATGTACATGGAAGCATCCTGGGGGTACTGCATGGGTGTAGGAGGCTGCTGCATGGTGTTTGGCAGCTGGCCGGTGATGGCGCCCGCCAGGAAGAGCTTCTCGAAGGCGGACAGCCTCGCCTGCATGCTGCTGTTCTCGTCAAGGAGGCGGTTGTTTCGTTTCTCTAGATGCCTGATGTACTCGGTGGCTTTGCTCAGGACCTGCAAGGGTGATTAGCCTATCGTTTCCAAAGACAGAAGACAGAAGACGGTGTGAGAACCTACCGTGGCCTTGTTAAGCTTGTGGGCGGGTGTCAGACCGTGGAGTTCCTCCCTATCCTCGGTCGTATCTTCGCCTCGGGCGCTTTTGGACATGATTCTTAATGAGGGGACGCTGTCCCGCAGCGCGGCTATTTTATCGTTGAGATTGGTCCTGTACCGCTTTTCAATCTCGTTATGGGCCGTCTTCTTTACGGGGTGCTGGCCGTCAAAGTCGTCGTCGTCGTCGTCGTCCTCGACGTCGGCCGACGACTTTCGCTTCCTGCTGTTGAGTTTGGAGGGGTCGAGGCCATCCGGGGACGAGGCGGCGCGGTGGTCGTGAGCGCTCGAGATTGAGTCCGGGCTATCGGCACTGTTGGGTGAGTGGTATTGGAGGTGGGGAGGCATGGCGATGGTCCTGAGCCGCTCGCGCTGGGCAGGGGTGAGGGTGTTGTGGATGTTGCGGTAGTGATCGAAGCGGCCTGGTGCGGCGTTTGACGCGAGGGCCGAGTCTACAGGGACATTGAAACCGGGGCTTGGATCGGCGGCGGTGGGGTTGGCGGACTGGAGATACAAGGACGGCTGTTGGAAGGGCGGTTGGCTCTGGTTGAGATGCACCGGTAGATCCCAGGATTGCCGGGGCACAGGCGGGACGGTAGCAAACAGGTTGTCGCTGGTGGGAGAGTCATACGGGGATGTGTCGTGGAAGACCCATTGCGGAGCGACCGGGCTGAAGAAGTTGGGCTGCTGGTGGGAGGCGGTGACAGCCGAGGGCGAGACCGCAGTCCCACTCGCACTCAGGCCAGCGCTGGTTGGAGTCTCGGCCGCCGTCGAAGACGCTACGGTAGCAGCTGCCGTATTGGGGCCCGAGGTGCCAAGGCTGCCATCAGCCATTTCATCGGCAAGGCTGCTCTCGGCCGGCGTGCCACCCCCAAAGGCAAAGGCATCCAGATCAGCACCCAGGCTGCCGAACAGACCGGGCGAGCTACCGTCGAGGCCGGTCATTTTCCCGTCGTCGCTGATCGCTGCGCTACACTATGGAGAGAACAGCCCAGGATGATGCCCGGGGTCCCTAAGCGTCGGTACGATCAGCTGTTGCATGCGGGCCTTGTGGTGTGCGGGCAGCAATATCGGCCGGCCGGCCGAGGACGGGAGGGTGCGGGTGGTGGGCGGGGACGGCAGGGTCGACGCCAGCCAATTGCGACGCGAGTGAGGGGCGTCGATTGCGTCGAGCACACGGGTAGAGTGTCTGGGAGCTTGGGCCGTATGCGCGATGTGCCGCTGGTCGGCCGCTGTCGAAAACTTTGGCGACAGGACTGACGTTGGGAAGTGGGAGTTGGAAAATCGGGTTATGTGTGGCACGATTTGGCCCAGAATCGTATGATGGGAAAGACGGCGGAAGCCGATGCCTGCAGTGGAGCACCGGTAAGGCCCTGGCGGCACGGGCGGGCAAGCCTAGGACCGGCCGCTGCCTGAGATTGGACGGGAGACTTGCGTGGCTGTGGATCCGGTCGCGTCTGGGCCTGATCCCCGTTCTTGAGCCGATGATCCCTCGAGGATCCTCAACCGCGGCGCGACATGCGGATGCTCGTCGCAGTGATCCAGACTACCGACCTGCTACATATGTTGTATGTAGGATGTTTCTTTTGCTCGGGGCTCCCACGGCAACGTCTTAACATACTCTACTGTACATCAGACAGTTCACAGTAGACACAGTAGACACCAGACTGGAAGGTCCGGGTGAGATGGGCCCTGCGCTGATTGACACTAAGGATATTTGTTACAGAAGTGTGGGGAACCAGACAACGCTAGGCCGCGAGGGAGGGAGCTGACATTTTGCCGAGTTATTTCGCGGCATGTTCGGTTCGTCGTCGAGCTCTTCGGATCCGCACTTCCATCACAAGAGTCTCAAGTTGGAAGGAAGCGCAGCGACTGTAGGGTAGTAGTAAGTTGTCAAGGACCCGGGGTTTTAAGTTCGGTGGAGTCAAACCGTTTGCCTGCATGACGCTGCCGTCTACGTAACCTTACTTGCTACTCGGGGCTGTACCTTGCAGGGACCCTGTCTCCTCTGTACACGCCCCTTTCCGAAACATGTCAAGTCAGACCCACGATTGGCTCACCGTCATTCGGACAGACCAGCTGCAAGAGAAGGGGTTGCGGTTTCACCACCAACAGATCCCGAAACATCACACACAGGACAGACTAGCCGCCTCTCGATGCATTGGATGACAAGAACAAAGCTCACACTCCATCGACAACATTGTTCATCATCATGAATACCAAATATCGAACCCCTCTCTCCTCAACAGACCGACATATCCAGATGCCCAGCCCGCGCCGACAAATATACCAGCAGCCTGACCATTAAAGCCCAACCACGCACAAAAGACCCCGGAGCATCGAACCAGCCCCCCCCCCCGCCAGGGCCAGGGCCAGAAAAAAACAGACGAACAACCCCCACAAAAACCGTCCTCACCAGATATCCTCCGTCCCCCGGACCATCTCCACGGTCGGCGTCTTCGGCACCATCGTCTTCATCCGCCGCCGATCCGCCCGCGTGACCACGCTCGGGGTGATGGGCACGACGGGCGAGAAGGGCTGGTAGGGCGTGTACGGCACGGGCGCGCCCGTCCACGGCGTGCGGTTCCCCGTCATCATGCCGGGGGACAGCGGCCCCGCCGAGCGGGTGAACACGGTCTGTTTCGTGGCATAGCTCGGCGCGGTCGGGCTGTCGAGCGGCGGCTGCTCGTACACGCGGAACGGGAGGGCGCCGCCCTCGCGGACGGCAGTGAGGCCGTTGCCGGCGCCGGCGGAGGGGCGGCCGGAGGAGGTGGTGGAGGACGGCGGGGGTGGCGGCCGGAACTGGAAGGATTGCTGGTTTGGTCGCGGGGAGGCCGGCAGCGAGTTGAGGCTGGGGAAGCGGTTGACGCCGGGCTTGGGCGAGGTCGGCAGCCCGACGTTGCCGACGAGGCCCGACGTGGACCGGTCCGACGCGGCCGACACCGGCTCGTGGTCGCCTATTGTGCTGGCGACCGCCGACACGTCGCGCGAGTGGGCTGTGAGTCTGCTGTCGCGCGCTTGGAAGGCGCCGACGCCGTCTGGGACCTGTCCGACGGTGGCGGCGTCGATGCGCGAGTCGATGCTCTGCGTGCTGACGGGCGAGATGTCCGGGGTTGGGAGGCGGTGGCTGCCGGCAGTCGAGGACGCGGCGGCCCGGCGGAAAGGGAGATCGGATAGGGACGGGACCGGGGGTGGGGGTGGGACGGCGGCGGCGTAGCGGCGCAGCGGGATGGCGTTCATTTCCTGGCCGTCATGTCGCGGGAACGTTCCGGACATGGGTGTCAAGATCGGGGATGAGATGGCCAGGCTGCCCGCCTTGTTCTTGCGCGGCGATTTGAGGAAGGAGAACATGGACGAGTTGCGCGACTGCGTCTTCTCGTCTCGAGCAAGGTTCAGGTTGGACGGCTTGTTCCTCTCCTTCTTGGCGGCGCCCGCCTTCATTGGACTTGTGCCCACCGAGTTGGACGACGGGGATGTGAGCGGCGGGCCCACGTACTCCCTCCCCTCGGCCTTTGCCTGCTCCTGCGCCATCACATGCCTATACATCTCCTCCAGCTGTTGTTGCGCCATGGCTCTGTCTCGGCCCACGACTGCCTGGTCCACTGAAAGATCGACGCCGGCAGCAAGGATGGTTGAGGTTGGCGAGTGGGTGGTGAAGAACGAATAATGGGACTTGGTCGGGCTGAGCGGGCCGGTTCTGGTTGGGCTCAGAGGCGACGCCGACGGCAGCGAGGGGTTTCTAACCGCGGGAAAGTCGGTCTGAAGAGTGAGCTTTCGTTGGAGCTGCTCCCTTTGGAACTGTTCGAGCTGGTTCTTGTAGGCCTCCTCGGCCTGCTGGAGTAGGTATGGATCGGGAAACGGGTCGAACCCGAGAGCGCCTTGGGCCTCGGGGAGGTCACGGTTCCGGATGTGCTGGCGGCGGGTTTTGGAAAGAAGCAGAAGAAGAACGGCGACCAGCACCAGCGAAAGCGCGTACGCCCCGACAATGCCGCCGATCTGAGCTGGAAGGTAGACTCGGTCCCGAAGGGCACCGGCTGACAACGGAGGGCCTTCCTCGGGCGGCGGCGCGGGCGAATTGTCGAATATCAGATCCCCGCGAGGCGACAGTCCAGTCCACGGCAGGGCGGCACACGATCGGGGCCAGGATACGGCCGCGAGGAGGAGAGCAAGCGCAGAGTTATGGGCCGAGACGCCAGGTAGCATGGTGGTGAGGGGAGGTCCGGGAGGCGCAGGCCGGGTCCCAGGCGGGCAGGAAGGGGTGTTTGTCAGGCGTCGGACGTCATGGATGGCTCATGGGATCCGCCTTGCCGAAACACGCCGTGATTGAGATGCGCAGGAGGCAATTAGCAATTACGGCGAGTATGGCAAATGGCGGACAGAGACTGCGTGCCAACGGGCCCCGACTGGGTATATAGCGGCTGTTGACACGCAGACCACGGCAGCCCATCACAAACCTGTGTCGAGTGGGCGGCGGGCCCGGCACTGGCGCCTCAGACATTGGCTGCCGTGTGAAATCGATTCTGACTTGCTGGGGCCGTGGTCAGGCACGCATCCCGCCAGTCCGCCTGCATGGTAGCAGGATCTAGCGCGGCCTACGGGCGCCGTCGCACCGCGCTCGCGAGTGCAAAGCGGGAGTTGCGAGACCATCCAGCCCGCTGGTTGGCCGCATCTCGACGGGAGCATGGGCGGCCAGCGGCAAAGGCAGCCCGACGATTGGCTGGCACGAATCAGGAGCCGTGAGGTCGTCAATCCCCGCCATCAACGATTCAACCCGCATCGACCCCGGTCCGACCGCCCCGCCACTTCGGTCTCGCCACCCGTGAACGGTTGCTCCATGGCCTACCAAGCTGCATCGTTGATCTCGGCAGGGGGGCATGTTTTCTCAAATAGAAGCTTCTCAATGCATTCGGTCCGTTGTGTGACCATCACATCCCGTCACAGGCGCTATTCAGTCAATTCAGTCAATTCGTCGCTGATCGTCCGAAGGTTGAGCGGTTCGATGGTTTAGTGGAAGAAGGACTGCCCCAGTTGAGACTTGAGAGCGGTATCCACATTGAGAAGCTGGTGCGTACATGCAATCACGACTCACGTGCTTTCGTGGTTGGAGACCCACTCTACACTCAACGACCACGATCGCGCCTGCCGCGGGTTGGTGTTTGGCTTGCCGCCAGTCCCCGAATCCGCATCTCTAACATTATTTGTTGCGCAATCAAACCCGCATCCCCATCGCCAGCCCCGGCCCGGATCAATGCTGTTTTCTGAACTTGCTTCTCGCCAAAACCCACCACTCTACCATGGTTGCTGTCTAACTCCAGCTCCATGTCTCATCCGAACCCGAAACACGCGATCCTCCACGGACTCAACGAGGCCCAGCGCCAGGCTGTGAGCTCCGATGCGGCCACCGTTGCCATCCTCGCGGGGCCGGGGAGCGGCAAGACTCACACGCTAGTGTCCCGAGTTGTCTGGATGATCGACCACGTTGGATACCGGCCCGAGGATGTCGTCGTCGCCACCTTCACCGTGAAGGCCGCCCGTGAGATGAAGCAGCGAATCGGAAAGACTCTCGGGAACGGTCGGGAGAGCAAGATCATTTTGGGCACCTTCCACAGCATTGCCCGTCGCTATCTTGCCGCATATGGACGCCATGTCGGGCTGAACCAGAAGTTTGGAATTGCCGACGAGGCCGACTCCCGCGCCATCATTGATCGCATTTGCAAGAAGCTACAACTGTCCGTCGGCGACCCACGCGCTGCACGCGCATGGATCAGCAAGAAAAAGGCCAGGGGTGCCGAAACTTCCAAGTCGGCAGACGAGAAGGCCCGCAAAGCTCCGGGGCTACAGGATCTCGAGACGTGCTACCGAGAGTATCAGAACCATCTGGAAAAGTCTAACCTCCTGGATTACGACGACCTCTTGGTCCGCTGTGTCGAACTGCTCCGCCAACTTCCCTCGTGCGTCTCCAACATCCAGACGGTTCTCATCGACGAGTACCAAGACACAAACGGGGTGCAGTATGACTTGATGAAACTGTTCGCTCAGCGCCGCCAGAGGATTACTATCGTGGGAGACCCGGATCAGAGCATTTACGGATGGCGGTCGGCCGAGATTCGGAATTTGTGGAAGCTGCTGCGGGAATATCGTGCCACCGTTGAAATCTCTCTCGAGGAGAACTACCGGTCGTCCCAGTCCATCCTTGATCTTTCGCTTCTTGTGATACAGCAGGATACGAAGCGGTACAAGAAGGCCCTGAAGCCCGTTCACAATAAGGGCTCCCGCCCGGTCCTGCGGAGGTTGAAGAACGCATCTGCTGAAGCCGACTGGATTGTCTCGGAAATCAAGAGAGTCACCATGATGTCGGGATCAATGCTGACCCACGACGATGTAGCGGTGCTACTGCGTTCGGCGGCGCTATCAAGACACATTGAGAGCGCGCTTGGGAAGGCAGGGATCCCTTACAGGATGGTGGGCGGCTCCAAATTCTACGACCGCGTCGAGATCAAGACGATTGTGAATTATCTGCGCGTCATCTATCAGCCAGAGAACAACGACGCGCTCGCGAGGGTCATGAATGTTCCGCAGCGAGGGATCGGCGACGTCACCATCAACAAGCTCATGGAGGAGGCTGAAACGGCATCACTCAGTGTTTGGGCGGTACTGTCAAAGCATTGCCGTGGCGACCGCACGGCAACGACGAAGATAATGAAACACGCCGAGCAGAAAATCAGCGGCGGCTTACTTCGACCGCTAACCGATATCAGAAAGCGGATTGGAGAAGCGTCTGGACCCAACGGGACTCCTTTCGGGCTCGTCCAAATGATTGAGCAACTTTTGACCGCGCTGGATTTCCAAAACCACCTGCAAAAGGTCTACGCCGACGACCACGAACAGAGATGGGCCAATGTGCAAGAATTCGTCAGCCTCGCCACTGACTTTGCGCGGGATATGGACCGTACCGGCGATGATTCGTTGCCCGAGATTGAGGGCCTCGAGCAAACGAAGGACGACGGGGTCCTGGCCCGCTTCCTTTCCAACGTATCTCTGGCGTCGGATGCCCAGACCGGAGACAACAACCAGGAGAGCACACCGCTGGTCACCATCTCGACAATACACGCAGCCAAAGGCCTCGAATGGCCCGTTGTCTTTGTCCCCGCAGTCTACAATGGGTCAATCCCTCACATGCGAGCCGAGGATGGCGACGAAGAGCGAAGGTTGCTGTATGTCGCCATGACGAGAGCCCAGAGCTTGCTTTACCTCAGCTACCCACTATTCAGCTTCAACGGCAGCGGGGAGCGCAACGAGCTTTCGCCCTTTGTTACTCCTGTTAGCAGCTCCTTCTTGAACAAGGGGCCCTGCCTCGACCGGCCAGTCATGGGTGAGATTGCAAGAATCCTTCGGCGCAAACTGCCGCCAGAGGATTCCATCTTCAAAAGCCTACCCGCCATGTTCAGCCCCGAGGACAACCTATTTCCCGTTGACCCAGAGGAGCCGCCGCAAGACGCAGCTGGCAAATTCACTCGAGGAGAGGGCCGCCCTACAAATGATGCGCCGCGCGCAAAACGACCTCGTCTTCACGGCCCGTCCTCGGGACCAGACAACGGCGAGGAGCATCCCTGGAAGAGAGACTATGCGACCACCATGGAACAGTCCTCGGCATTTACAGTAAATTCGCTTCCTGTTTTTGTCAGTGCCGCAGCGCATCAAGTTGCTATCACTGCTGCGACCACCGCGGCAGTAGCGGTGCAGAAAGCCGAACAAGCCAAGCGGTTAAGCTCCAAACGACTGGCAGATCAGAGGAGCATCATGTGGTTTGTTAAGTCCAACTCAAGCTCTACTCGGCCAGCCGGAAGCGGTCGTCCAACGCCAAATATCACCGGACTTCCCGCGCCCAATAGGCCAAACACCACCCTCCCGACGCAAATCCAGGCCAGTGTTCATCGGGGAGAGAGCAGTTTATCACGGCCAGCAATCAGCCCGGAACTGACCGGACACAAATTAGGAGCCGGGAAGCTGATGTCCCGTCCGTCTGTCCCCGACGTCAATAAGACTCCCAAGGGGAAGCAATATGCCTGTTTTTCAAGCTCCCCTCCCGGACCGAGCGCAGCGGAAGACGGCGAAGAGCCGCCGGAGCCAACTGAGCCGGCAGCCTGTCTTCACATGCCCACGGTTACCTTCCCCCAGGGAGTTGGCGGAGGGTTTAGGAGACCCGCTGGCCTTGGCATGGGGCGCATCGCGCCGATGGAGAGGCTGCGGAAACCGTTCAAGCCGTTGACCATGAACAAGCCATGAGATTTTGATGACTTGGGTGTCGTGAATGGCAAGAATAAGAATATACTACGGGTGTTCTGGAACAGGGGTTGCCTGAACACGCGCGGCTGTTGTTTTCCTTCGTCCGTTTGTCTCTGGGCAGGGGGGGATCCTATCCGGTACCTACCATCAGTCTCTCCAGTCACTGCGCAGTGGCGGTTGGAAAGGCAATCCTGTGGCCGATGACGCCGTGCATGGCCTCAATACATCTCCTGGCCGTAGGAGTCCAAGCTCGGTCTCTGGCGGGAAGGGGCCGCCGCGTACTGTAGCCGAAGCGCGTCTGTCAATGACCGGGCCGCGTGTGACGGACGGGGCAGATGAGGTTCGCTTGCTGGACGATGGCCGTCCGTCTCGTAGCCGTTCAGCCCGCGTGGGGCAGGGATGGTGGTG
Organism: Trichocladium antarcticum; assembly: GCA_033297235.1. NCBI lineage: Eukaryota > Fungi > Ascomycota > Sordariomycetes > Sordariales > Chaetomiaceae > Trichocladium > Trichocladium antarcticum. The sequence continues at coordinate 28,510 of MU853407.1, forward strand.
AATGGACCAGGATGAAGGTGGCGTTGACGACCTTTGCCTTTGCAACCTTTTGGGGTTTTAAATGACTCGCATCTTAAGATACCTGCAGGCCAACCTGGCCCAATGCCCGACTGTCAAGATAACGCTGGACGCGTGCCAAGAAGAACAGAGAACTGGGTGTTGATGAGTGACGGACTCCATCTTGGAACTACATACCCCTCTTCATAACCCCAACCAAGTATTGCGAATAGACGCTGGCCACGAGGCAACTAGGTGGGAGGCGACAAACACGGCGAAAATCCCACTGCAGATCCCATGTACATGTATGTACATGTACATGTAGAAACACACGGCCACCCGCCACTAGCGGGAGTTTGCTTGACATTGCAGCTGCAGGCGCTGGCCAGTCGCGCAAACAAGTGACCAAACAAGTACTAAAAACAAGAGTAAAGGGGTGAAATGCTCTCAACCATTCATCAAGACCCAGCGGATTTTGTCAGAAGGTCCGACACGGCTAGGTATGTAACAACCACCATACTCCGTGCCGGGACGTGCCCGGGTCTCTTGCCCGGGCTGTTGGGAAATTGTGTGGGGGACGACGTCCTGGGCATCCGTAATTGCGTATCCTTACGCACGTAATACTGGTATGTACAATATTACACATACGGATATACAATTCCATATCCAGTAATCCCACAAGCCATCACTCAGCTACGTAAGGACTTCTGATCAAGAAGGTGATTTATGACGGGGATAGGGGGCTAATATCGATAGTCATTACAAGTCTTGTATTAGTAGTGATTAGAGTAAAGGGAGCCAATCGATAGTCATCACAAGTCTTGTATTAGTAGTGATTAGAGTATAAAGAATTACCGTGAAGAAAACGCCGACAATTCAAGACACAGGCAAGCAACAACCCCCTTCCCCCGCAACGAACGCAACAGTGTCTCTCTCTCTCTCTCTCTCTCTCTCTCTCCCCCTCCCTCTCTCTCTCACTCTCTCCCCCTCCCACACGCACCCCCCCCACCTCACCCACTCCCTGGCACAGTCCATCCCTCTACCCGTAAAAAGCAGACCGCCCCAGGGTAGGTTTCCCCCCCACCCGCCGCGGGCGGTTACAGCCGCAACTCCCGCACGATCTGCTCCGCCATGGCCTTGTACTGCCACGTATTCCCGCCGACCCTCTTGAACTGCACGCCATGCAGGCTCACGATCGGCACCTTGACAATGACAATCTCGAAGCGGATCTCGCCATCCGCGACGCGCTCGCGGTCCCGCGCGTCCTGGTGATGGCCGTGGGGCGGATAGTGGCGCTCCACGCCCGCGAACCCCTCGCCGTCCACAGCCCCCTGCGCGGGCGCGATGCTCGGCACATGGCTGCAGCTGAAGCCGCCCTTGATCTCGGTGAAGCCGACGGCGAGCATCTTCAGCACGCGCTTGATGTCGGCGCGGATCATGGGCAGGGGCCTGGTCGACGTCGTCGAGACGCTAAAGATGCCCTTGAGATAGACGGGTTTCGCGAGGTCCGGGTCCTCGGGCTCGAGCCGCTCGTGCGAGCCGCCGCTGGTCTCGCCGCCCTCCACGGTCTCCTCCTCCAGGCCGCCCAGGCGCAGGCCCGCGTCGCCGGCGCCGTCCGCCTCCTCCTTGACCTGGAGGTTCTGCTGGGCGTCGGCCTGGCGCTGGGCGCGGCGCGCCTGGATGCTCTCGCGGCGGGCGTGGCCGAGGGACTTGGCCCGCATCGAGACGGACTTCTGCATGAGCCCGCTGGTGCGGCCGGGCTCGGCGGGCGCCTCTTTCTTGCTGCGGTCGCGCGTGCTGAGGCGCCGGAGGAGCGAGACGGGGCCGTTGCCGCTGCTCTTCTTCGGCGTCGGGATCATCTCCGGCGAGAGCAGGCCGTTCTTGGCCGGCTCGCGGACCTGGTCTTCACTATGTGACCGGGCCCTCTGCCGCGCGCGGCCGCTACCCTCGGTGTGTGCTGGTTGGGGGGCCGCGATTTCGGCGAGGGAATGTTTTTCCCTGGGCCGGAAGGCGGGGGAGGGGGGCCCGGGGGGCGGGCCGGCTTGGGTTGGGGATGGTGGGACCTGTACCCTGGGCGGGATGGCTGGCTGCTCGGCTTGTCGTTCGCGCTCGAATTTCTCTCGGACGAGGTAGTAGATTGAGATCATGGGGTCAAAGGCGTTGAGCGGATCGTCGCCGATCGGTAGGCCGTCTGAGCTGGTGTTGGTCAGAGTGTCCTTGCTGGTTGTCGAGTTTCTCCTCTTGTAAAAGTCAAAACCAAAACCGCGCTTCTTTTCGGCATCCTTCGGCGTGGGCTGGGGTTGGTCCCGTTCCTTCTCCAAGCGTCGTGCGGCAGCCAGATACTTTGGCGAAGTGATCTTCTTGGTCAGCTCATCCCGGATGTAGTCTGGCGGGCCGAACTTGAAGCCCGTCATGTGCATGATGACTTCGTTGTCGAGCGGCAAGCTCAAGGGCTCGCGGTGTGGGAGGTAGTTCTCCGGGGGGCCGTTGTAGCCCTTGAGCATCCATGGATGGTTCATAACCTCGTGCATGGACGCACGCTGCCTCGGGTCCGTCACGAGCATCCGCGAAATCAGATGCTTGCACTCTGGTCCTTTGTTAGCGCGGGTCGTGTGAGGAATAAAGCCCCGTACGGGACAACTCACCGCTTGACAGCCAGTTGGGATAATCTACGGCCCCCTTTTTGATCTTTTGATGCAGAGCAGGCATATACTGATCGTCAAACGGCACCTTGCCGCATACCAGAACGAAGAGTACCACACCGAAACTCCACACGTCAACCTCAGGGCCGGTGTAGGGCTTCGCCTGGAGCAGCTCGGGCGCGGCAAAGTAGAGACTGCCGCAGTATGTCTTGAGTTTCCTATCCTCGTCCGGCGAGAAGAGGTTGCTGAGGCCGAAATCGATAATCTTGATATCGCCCGTCTTGCTGATCAGAATGTTCTCGATCTTGAGATCGCGGTGGACGATGCTGTTGCGGTGGCAGTAGTCGACGGCACTCGCTATCTGGCGCGCAAACTTCCGGGCCTGCTTCTCCTTGAGCTTTCCATGCGAGATGATGTAGTCGAGCATCTGGCCGCCATTGACGTATTCGAACAGCATGTACCAATGCCATCTCGTGCGCAGGTTGTCCCGCAGCCCGCAGATGTACTGGTGGCTCAGGAGGCTGACAATGGCAGCCTCGCGCGCATTGCGGTCCTCCCGGGCGGCGTCGGCCTTTTCGCGATCTTCCCTGCTCTGGCGGCCGTCGTCGGCGGACACCCGCTCGATGATTTTGCAAGCGACCTGCATCGGGGAAACCCAGGATTAGACAGACGTGTGCAGAGTCGCGCGGTGGGGACTTGCCAGTTCATTACTGCCCTCCTTCTTGGCCAGTTTCACCTTGCCCATGCTCCCCTGGCCGATGGTCTTTATGAAGGCGTAGTTGCCTGACGGGGCGGGGATGACGGTGCGATATCGGTGTTTGGCCGTGCGTGGCGCCTGGGGATCGGCCCTGTCGCGGGGCTCGTCGGCGGGTGGGAGATTGTTCGGGGCGGGAGGGGCCATGTCGGGCTGGGGCCCGTGACGGGGTGACTGTGCTGTCGCCGATCGCTGGCTGCTGCGGCGGTGGGGACGTGACGACTCGGCTCTCGTCAACGACTCGGATCGTGGGAGTGGCTCGTGCCGTGATGTCGGCGGTCTGCGCGGCGTCCGGACAGATTGCGATCGGATGGGCATTTCAGCCCCTGCAGAGAGTGTTGTCGCCATGGAAGATGGAAGGGACACAGCAGGGCCCCGGCGGCGGCTGTCGAATGCTCGCTACCTACTTACAACAAACCGACCGTTGGGGATGGTAGCACGGAAGTAAAGCTAGGCGCCAGCGACGCACAGCATCCAGCCAAGGTACGTGCTCGATGCAAATTGGTGCGGGCAATCAGGGCACGGTGGGCGGCTGAGCACCGACGCGAAGAGCGGCAGAGCAAGCGCTCGTCACACCGTTGGCCGTTGGCTGTGGACGACGGAAGGGGGACGAAGAGGGTCGGTGGAGTCGCGAGGTAAATGACGGCGTGGAGTCAACGATGTTGAGCTGAGGAGGGCCGGGATGTATTCGTCCCAAGGCACAAAGTGGACAAGGAATTGGGGATTGGCTTCGCTGAGAAGCTGGGGGGGGGGGTCTTCGTGGTGCTACGAATTGCTCAGGCGCATAGTGCAATATCAGGGGCAGCGTGTCGCTCTGAGGTTGGGCAGTTCAAACCAGCTTTTTGAGTTAGTGAGAGTTGAGGGGGCAAGTCGGTCCCCTGGCTGAGGTTGTTTGGGCTGGACTCTGACAGGCGCTGCCGAGAGTGGATGCTGTCGCAGGGGTCAGGCGGGCGTAATATTACGCGATAAGATACCTACCGTTACAGCTTGGAATTTCGAGTGACCGAGCTGCGAAGAGACTCCGGTTGGACTTCGCCCATCCCCAAAGTTTATAAGAGCCAAATTTGCATTCCGTTCTTGCTGACAAGCTGCGGCAACTGCCACCCCCTTGAACGATCGCCGTTATCCCGGGCCCGGCCCCGGCCCCGGCATGCTGGGTTTCCCGACCCGGCCCTTGGTCGCCTAGGCCCCATAAGTCTCCACCTGTCCAGCTGCTGCTCCATCTCTGTATCCATACCGATGCCGTGTGGTACCGAGTCTTGAGGAGTCAAACATTCAAGATCGGATTTCACCATCAACAGCTTGGACTTAGCTGCGCCGTTTTAGAGGAGGCTGGGGAGATGCTGCCCATTCTGTTTTGCGCACTAGGCCGCGCCCCAGGGCCAGTGGCTGCCCGATCGCCTCTTGATTGGCCTTTTGGTGTGGAGATGATGTGCTGCAAAGTGCAAACTGTCTCGACCACCCCTACCCAACGAGCCAACCCCCCAACCCAGCAAGGGAGGCAAGCGAGCTCGCATCAGATAGGAAGATGCGGTTCGTCTTGTATTTTTTGAAAAGATGGCCCACCCTGGAAGTCTTGTAATCATCGGCTGCCAATACCATCCGCCGTGACACAGACAGGATTTGCAAATGCCTTTGTCGGTCCACGATGACTTGGTCCGCAGCCTGCCTTGGGTAGGCTACCATGGCTCAAGTAAGATACAGCACCCTGGTCTTTAATCACTACTACTTCGATGTAATTAGGTCGTATCCAGATCCTCTAGTCCGCTAGTTAGCTAGTGTATCTTGTGGATAGTCAGGGGAGACATTGCGACGAGCAGCCAGTGCCTTGAAAGTCCTCATATGATATCATCCATCTGCTCATTGACCGAGCCAGGACCGTGGTGGCAGCCCCTGATCACAGTGACGTAAATGCTTTCCATGCTCCTTCAACCTGGGAAAGCAATTTGGAATTCATCTCGTCGAGCAGGACCAAATGCCCCGTACTAGTACGTGTACGTACATACCTACGGTACACGGGAGGTGAGATGACAGCTGGTTTGAAGGCGGGGCAAGCTCATCCATTGAAAAATATCAATTTCTTGCGTAGTTGAGCTGGCACTACAAACACGTGTGAATGCTGAGCTGGAGGACCGGGCTATGTAGCTGGGCGAAAACGGTGCGTTCATTCAATTATCGCCTTGACGCAACTGGGATTGCTGCCGATGTGTTTGCTTGGCAAAGACTGAAATCCCCCGCACAAGGAGCTCTGACTGGCAGGACTTCCCCGCCGATCCACCTAGCCCTCACCGCCTTCTCCTTTCGGTTCATCTTCAAGCAGCTTGTTGCTTCCTGCAGACCGTCCTGCACTGTAATTCTGTAAATTACGCGGTTGCGCCCACAACAAGACGTTCCTCGAGCCGAAAGCTTCAACGCTTCAACGCTTCCACGTTTAGACTCCAAGACTAGTGCTCCTAGACCCGCGACACCCGGGCCGTCCATCCATGTCCTACAAGAGATCGCGCGCGACCTACGAGGCTGATCTTGCTGCGCAACAATCTCCGTACGTTCTCTTCGGGACACCGCTTCCGGCGCAAGATGCCGACGTCCGGGACGATGGCTCCTACGTGCCGCTATGGAAGCAGGAGGTGAGGGATGAGCGGGGGAGGAAGAGGCTCCATGGTGCGTTCACCGGAGGATTCAGTGCAGGGTAAGGCTGCTGAACTCGCATGCTTTCAACGCGCCCACTGACAGCACGCGCCCAGCTACTTTAATACTGTCGGTTCCAAAGAGGGATGGACGCCCTCTACCTTCGTTTCTTCCCGAAAAAACCGCCACAAAGATGCCCCGAAAACGACCGCGCAGCGCCCCGAGGATTTCATGGATGAGGAGGACCTGGCTGAGGCCGAGGAATCGAGAAAGATCCAGACACAAGCGGCGTATTCCGGCCTCGGCTCAACCGCCGACGATGCTTTGAGGACGAGCGGTCTCATGGGGCTCCTTTCCGCCGAGGGCGATACGATGGGCACGAAGCTCCTCAGGAGGATGGGTTGGAAGGAGGGACAGGGAATCGGCCCCAAAGTCCACCGGAAAGCCCGTCTCGAGCTACGCAGCGACACGCAGGATGCCGGCCAGACATATCTTTTTGCACCAGAGAACGTCCCCATGATCAGTTTCGTCCGCAAAACCGACCACAAGGGACTGGGCTACGGAGGAGAGTCGAGGCTGGCGCCGGTTGGACGCTCGGCCAAGCACCGCAGCGCCGACAATTCCGACGAGTCAGACCAAGACCAAGAAGGGGGTTTAGGGCGGCCGAAATTCACGCTAGCGACTGGTCGCAAGAAAGAAATGGACAAGGGTCGAAGTGGCATCGGCATCGGCATCTTGAATGATACCGGCTCGGACGATGAAGACCCCTATGAAGTTGGGCCCCGAATATCGTACAATCGAGTAATAGGGGGTGACAAAAAGAAGAAAAAGGCGACCACCTCGATAAACCCCACGTTGAAGACCAAACCGACGTTCATCTCTTCGAAAAAGTCGGCGCTGGGAAAGATTGCGCTCGGGGTGCGGAAATGCCACGATGGACGGCTCCCCTTGGAGGGGTTCGTTTTCGGCAAGGAACCCGACCCCCTGACGTCCTCTATCAACGCCGAAGGAAAGTATCCGCCACCCCAGATTCCACCAGACTGGGTATCATCAAAACAGCCCAAGTCACAAGCCACGCCGGCTGGTTTTGTCTCGACCGCAGACGCCGCCAAGGCGTCGGCACTGGACCCCAAGGCGCGCGCAGCCATGCTCGGCGAGAAGCAGCTGCCCGGGAAATCTGTCTTCGATTTCATGTCCGCAGAGGCACGAGAGCGTCTCGCTGCTGCAACTGGTAAAGCCGACCTCCCTCCCGCTCTCGGTGAGGTTCCGGCGGGGTATGCGCTCAGCGAAGCCGACCGCATGCAGGAACTGCTCAGTCGCGTCCCAAAGTTGGATAAGGAGACAGCCGTTGCTGCCATTTCGAGGGGGGTCAGTGGCGGGGCGCCCTATGCCGACAACGAGGCGAAGCGGGCGAGGTACATTGCGTTCCTCGAGTTCCAGGCCGGATTCAAGCCACTGCCTGGGTCAAGGCCGCCGAGGATGAAAGACGGGGATTGGGTAAGGGAACTGCACGAGTTCTATAACTGCGCCAAGATCTTCAAGCCCATGACTGGATTTATGGCTAGCCGATTCACGACGTCGTCCACCGCGAAATCTAGCACCGGCCCCGGGGGCGAGACAGGCGGCACGGAGCTTCTTACCACCCCCCAGGCCAAGCCGCAGGATCCAGCCGAAGAAGCTGCCAAGCTTGGCATGTTTGGGCCCTTGACGAGGTCAGTTGCTGATTTCCACCCCACTCGGCTCGTGTGCAAGCGCTTCAATGTGAAGCCTCCGGAGCATGTTCAGCCCGACGGTGTCCCGGCGGCAGGGCCCGCAAAGGCGTCTTCCCAGCTTGGTGTTTACCGGAACCATGGCGCTGTAAACCGGGAGCCGCTGGTGTCGGGGCCCGCCTCTGCCTCTGTCCCCTCGAGCGGCGCTCCAGGCAATGTTCAGTCGGGCCTTGCGGGGGACGAGAGGGCGACGCAACCGGGGGAACCTGAGAAGACTGCCATCGACGCGGGCTGGAACGAGGCCTTGGAAGGGGAGCGGGCTGGAGAGGACGTGTTCAAGGCCATCTTCGGCGACAGTGATGACGATGATTGATCGCGAGTCTGAATACATGAACAAGATTTCCACAAGATTTGGCTCCGAGTCTCGAACTCCCTCGATATTTGTATTTTGTAGGTATGTATGTATGTATGTATGTATGTGCCTGCATTATTAGGGATGTATTGGTACAGGTTACATACACACAATACAGCGCAGCGACACCATGGGATCCACCGCGGTGATTGGCTTGGCGGGCGGCTAGCTGTGCAGCGCTGCAGTGTCTCGCCTGTCTCACTGGACTGACTGGGTCAACCATGTCAACTGTCTAATTACCCGGCAACCACACATGTATCCAACTTCACCTACCTAGTGTTCTTTTCATCTGAATTGTTGCGTCGCTGGCTTTGGATTTTTAAGCTTCACCATTCGATGCATTGAATTCAGCGCAGGCATTCGTCAAAATTCCAAGTCGATTTCCCAGCATTTCATCCGCCCTTCCAGCATTGGCCCAGCAAGCGACCCCCCGCCCCCTTACCACGCCTTTGAACTAGACAACACACGAGCGCAGCGGGCAATCACCACAAGCAGCGACGGCCAACCGACCCTCTGACTGTCCGCCCGACCAGCCACCACGAACACGGCATATATCGCAAGTTGGCCGCCCGACCGCCCTTCTCCGCCACGGCGTTGTCCGACTCCCGCGCTTCGAGCCGGCCGTCCTTCGGGTTCATCCCCCCCAAAAGACCCAGTGTCGACAAGGACGCAGGCATTGCAGAACCCCCCGACACTGTGGCCGAGACGAACCCAGCGCCTGTTGCCGCCGAGGTCGCCGCCGAATTACCCCCCAACCCCGCCGACGTTGCGACTTCACTCGCCCGCCAGTGTTCCCCGCCGCCGCAGTATCCCGCCTCCGAGGCCTCGGGCAGCTCACCCCTCCGGCCGCCACCCTCGTTCTCGTCGCTCTTTCCCACCCCGGACCTCGACGCTGCCGCATCCGTCTTCGAGCCGTGCGAGCCGTACAAGCCGACCGTCGACGACGCCAGTGACGACGTTGCCTCTGCCTCTGCCGCCGCGCCCGCGCCCGCGCCCGCGTATGCGCCCTGCCAGCAGGTAGCTTCCGAGTCTTCCAACAGCGCCGCCGAGGCTCTACGGTTTCGGGACGAGACCAAGCGCGCGCTTCCGCAGGATACCAAGGGCCCTGCCGGGAGTAGTAGCAAGGACGACGACGCAGAGCCGCCACCGGCATACTCGGAGGGCTACAGTCCCCTCCTTTCCTTCTCGTACCTGATGGCTGCCGCAGGGGGAGCCTCGAGTATCATTACTCAGGTTCAGCAGGGCGGGCCGTCGCTCAATCCGCTCGGAGGTAGGCAGCTTGCCGGAGGAGGTAGCGGTGGGATCGGTGTGCTAATGTGGAGTTGTAGATGTTGCCGCCGATGAGACGATTACAATGGACCTGCGGTAGGAACTCACCATTGCCAGATGTCGGTACCGACGCGCGAGACTGACGGCTTGCACAGGGGTACCCGCTTCACTCTGTCCAGAGACGAGCTCCTAACACTACCCGAATTTGTCCTCCTTTCGCTCTTCCCCAACGGGCTCTTTCCCGAAGGGCACATGGGCGGTTTCGCCGAGGGTGAAGCTGTCCAAGTTGATGTGGGTGCACCCAACTCCCGGCGCGTTCCGGACCCCGGAGTGTCCTGCGACGATGGCCAACCCCACCCCGCGCCACCGAGCACCCCCGCCCTCTACCTGAGCGCGGCGGTTCCCCCGGGTGGCGCCGCCCTCACCCGCCGCCTCCTCCTCAACCCCGAAATATACATAGCTGACTCGTATCTTCGCTCGCAGTACGACCCGGCCTCGCTGCAATACATGCTGGATTTCTTCCGCAACGTCGCGCAGAGCATCCCCGCCGAGGACGGCCCGGACGGCCACGACGGCCACGACGGCCAGGACGGCCAGGACGGCGTGGTGCCGCTCGACCCCGGGGCGCGCGCAGGCGACGATGGCAGCCGGCGCGCGGGCATCATCGTGCTGCGCGAGGACCTGGACTTCTACGCCATCCCCCCCAAGCAGGACATCGACCAGCCCGCGATGATCGAGGTCAAGCGCGCCGCCGCCAAGGCGCTGCTCAAGCAGGACGGGATCTTCAGCGGCCTGAAGAAGAGCGACGAGCCGGGCACGACCGAGGCGCATCTCATCGAGATGCTGACTGCAGGGTGAGTCTTCTTCCCACCCCACCCTTTCCTTTCCGTCTACCAGGCAACCCATGCATATTAACACGCGCTCCCCCCGGACGCAGCGGCTTCAACCACGACGACCGCTGGGGCCATCGCGCGGGCGAGCCCAACAAGGCCGTCGTCTGCAGCCTCGCGCTGGCCCGCCTCCGGTCCGACATCCGCGGCAACGACTTGGGCAGCAGCGCGGTCGGCATGGCGCAGAAGCTGCTGCTGTTCTGGCGCAAGCCCGCCCGCCGCTGCTGGTGGGAGGGCGTCGAGCTCGACAATGTCGAGGGCATGGAGGGGCAGAAGCTCAAGGTCTGGATTCGCCGCGTCTGGACCCTCGAGATGAGCGTCATTGGGCTGCGCTAGTAGAGACGGGGTGTGGGGTGGAAGGGAGGGGGCTGGTGCTTGTTGGCTTGTCGGCACGGGAGAGCTGGACGCTGTGGTGTGCGGGTGATGACCTCTGTCGTGGTTTCTCTTGTTTTTTTCCCTGCTTTTCTCTGTTTTGTGGTTTTTTCTTCTTCGTGGGTGCGTTTGAGGGGGTTTCGTTTGTTTGGTCTTGTTGTGTTTTTCTTTTCGCTGCAACTGCATGGGCACTGACCGAGACAAAATCTGTTAATAATACCTTCACCTTGGAGTACAAGCATACCAGGCGGCCCCCGGCCCACAGCAGGCACAGTGTGGTCGGCGATGTGAGACGGGTCTGATGTGTCCGGTGTTTGGTGGAGACATCGGCTCGGTCTTGGAGGACCCGCCCGGCCCGCCGACTCCGCATGTGCCGCCGGGATGCGGCGCCCGGAGTGACTCGGGGAATTGGTACCTTCCCGTAATTACGGTGGTGGTGGTTTTGTTTGCTGACTTGCATCGGATAGGTAGGCACCGCAGCTTCTTTAAGATCCCCCATCCTCTCACATCGACACACCCCTCCCGACGCCGACGATATATACAACCAACCCTCCTCGCACTCTCTCTATACAACAAGACAACCCACAACATGCCACCCCGTGCCGCGTGGCAGATACACTCGAATCGGTTGGTCTCGGCGCGGGAGTCTGGGAGACCTATACCCTGTTGCTCCTAGCCTGGTACATAGCAGTCTGCTGTGTTCCGCCGTCCCCGTTAACCCACGACGCAACAGCAACACAGAACTTGGCTCCGCACACAATCCATCTCACACACAAGGCAGTAGTAGCACAGCAGCCCCATCCTCACAAACTCGACCTGTCCGAGCCGGCCTCGTCCGCAGAAACGTCCGAATCGAACCACTCGCTCTCGTCATACACCACCTCCTCCTCCTCCTCCTCCTCCCCCCACCCCTCCGCCTCACCCACATTAGCACCCATGTCATCCACCCCGTCAAACACGGCCCCCTCGTCCACCCCGCCATCGCCGCCGGCCCCCCAGCAGAGACCGCCGCCGCCGCCGCCGCCCGCGCGACCGACAGCCGCCGTCCCTGCTCCAGCCGGCGCCGGCGCCGGCGCCGGGACCGCCGCCCCGCCAAAGAACGGGTGGTTCGCCTGCAGCGCCTTGCCCTGCGTCAGGAACCCCATCGGCGTGTGCACAAAGTCCTGCCCGTGCCGCCGCACGGCCAGCCACTCGTGGAGGAACGTCAGCGGCCGCGCCGCGAACAACGAGGCTGTGGAGACGGCCGGGCGCGTCTTCCGCGGCGGCCTGGGGGAGGGGGGGTCTGCTGCGTCGGCCTCGGCCTCCTCATCGGGCGCGGGAATCTCCTCCCATTCTTCGCTGTGGTCTGTCTCGGTCTGGCCTTGGTCCTTGTCGTCGTTGTCAAGGACGCCGAGGAATGCGCACAGCGCGGCGTGCTCGGGCCAGGTGTAGTAGAGGCGGCCCGCGAGCAGGCCGAGCTCGGTCTTGAGCCACTGCGGTGCGGTCCAGTCTGCGGGCAGCGGCGGCTGGTTGAAGAAGGCCAGGTCGTTGAAGGCGAGCATCCGTTTCGTCACGGGCGACGCGTACGTCAGGAGGTGGATCGTGGGGTGTGTGCCGCGGGCGGCGTGCATCATGCGCATGACTTGCTCGGCTTCTTCCGGGATGAGCACGACGGCGGTGGCGACGAGCTCGCTCCAGAGGACCCAGCTGACGGGTCGCTGCGGGGATGTGTGTGTTAGGCGGGTGACGGTGTGGGGGTGGGGGGATCGGGCCCCCCGGGAGAGCAAGGGAGGAACTTACCAAGAGGTTGTCGGGAGCGGCAGAGGCGTACAGCTTCACGGTCCGGCTGAACTCGCGCGAGACAAACAGCCTGGACTGCGCGTGGCTGCCCCGGCACGACACGCCGTGCTTGCGGCCCAGCGCGGTCGTCGCGAGCAGCTGGAAGACATGCGCGACGGCATGGCTGTCGACGGGCAGTCGGCCGGTGCGGACAAGGACCTCGAGGTCCGGGTGCAGGCCCGGGAAGCTCAGCGCGTCGTACTGCGCCGGCTTCTTCTTCTGGCGCACGGATTCGACTTCGAACGCGACCTCGCGCTCCTGCTCGACCTCCTGCAGCGCGGAGCCATGCACGGCCCGGCCCGTGTCCTGGAAGCCGCGGCGCCGCCGGTTGAGCTCGGCGACGAATGCGGCCACCTCGGGATGCGACGACTGGAGGCTGCCGTGCTTGGTCCCCTTGGTCTTGGGCTCGTACATCTCGTGCAGGGTCTGCAGCTCGTTCTGCCGGATGGACGAGACATACTGCGCGCGGTGGCCCGCGTTGGTGAGGTAGTCCGGGTTGTCGAGGGCGGCCTGGGTTCTCCGGCAGAAGTCGATGCCTTGCGAGTAGTACAGCGGCTGCAGCTGCTCGATGCTGTCGCAGGAGTTGTCGAGCAGCCAGCAGATGCTGCAACACGTCAGCCGTCATTGCCCATACCGGTGTCACGCATGACGCTCCACTTACACGTCATGCGAGTCGATGTCATCGTGCGGTGCCTTTTTCCGCAGGTCGGCAATGACCTGGCGCACCTCGGGCGGGATGAAGAAGGTGACGGACTGGCTCGTCCCCAGCTGGCGTAGTCGCATGGCCGCTGTTTCCGAGTCCCGGCGTCAGCATTACCACATCAGCGACACAGAGGGGTTGGGGGACACAACACACCTTGGACGGTATGGTCCTTGGACTGGCCCTGGCCGACCGTGAGGGCGCCGCGGGTGTCGAGCGGGAATTTCAGATCGGTGCCGCGCGTGTGTGCCTCGTCGAGATAGACGAGACACTTGGATAGATCGTCGGCATACGGCGACGCCAGCAGCGGCGTCTCATGGCCGAGCTTGGAGATGACCCACGGCTTGTTGGCCGAGTCGAAATACAGCGCCGCATCGCACCAGCGGTCGACTTCGAGCCACGTCCGGGCAAGCGTCCTGTTGTCCATCTCGAGGATCTGGGCGCCGGCATCGATGAGGACCCGGATTCTCTGCTTCTGGAGCATGCCGAGCAAGTCGCGTTCCGTCGCGCGGCCGCCGCGGCCGTCGGTGATGATCTCGCACCTGCGCGACCGGTCATGCAGCAGGTATGTCAGGACCTCGGCGTTGGTGTGCGACAGCGCCGGCAGGTCGCCCTGCTGGATGGTGAGCGGCAGCATGGTGCGGTTGTCGTTGGTGCCGCTGAAGCCGGTCGTGAGCGGCCGCAGGCGGGCCTTCGTCGGCAGCTGGTCGTCGGCCGCGCTGCTCCCACCGGCCGGTGGCGATGCCGCCTGGGCCGAGAACAGCGGGATGTCCCAGCCGCTGGACTGCAGCTTCACTCTGAACTGCTTCGCGTGCTGGGGAAAGACAAAGTTGTTCAGGAAGTAGTCGATCACCACGACGCGGTAGCGCACCGCCTGCCAGATCTCGCGCACCTGGGTGTCGTCGTCGGCGTTGATCGTGTTCCACGCGCGGAGCGAGGCCGGGAAGTCGTCGGCGGACTGCACCCACTTGTCGTACTCGGTGGACGGGTCGTCCGACTTGAGCACGCGGCCCAGCGCCAGCCGCAGCTGGCTCTCGTCCATGCCGTCGTAGTAGAAGACCAGGCACGTGAAGAGGATCGCCACGTCGGGGTGGCCCCATTCCGACTGCTCGCTCGGCACGCCCTTGGCGTGGTACGGCACCGCGACGGGGTCCGACTTCGGGCGCAGGCCGTACTGCACGTTCCAGCGCTTCTTGAGCGTCATGATCAGGATGCGGTTGACGAGCAGTCCGCGCACGAGATACACCGCCTGCCGCACCTGGGGCCGGTCGGGACGCAGGCCCCGTATCCGCTCCAGGGTCGTGGGCTTCAGCTTGTCGGTGCTTGGCGAGAGGAAGTCCCGGATGGCCGCGCACTCCCGGGCGTCGAACGTGCTCATGGGCAGGATGCCGCCGTGCCCCTTGGTGATGTCGGCGGCCAGCCGGATGAGCAGCTCGTGCTCGACGTCCCGGCGGACAAAGTAGATGAGCGGGAACCCGCCGCCCGGCCGTCGAACGACTTCGATGGACTGCGGGAACACGCTCTGCAGGCCGTAGAGATGTTGGTCGACAAGGTTGAGGAGGGCCTGGATGATCTGCCACCGGTGCGGGTGGCCGTCGACGGACATTTGCGAGCCGGAGGGGTAGATGAGCTGCGTCCGAGCCGCCAGGGTGTAGTCGGACTCGTCCAGGATGTCGCGGCAGACCGACCGCAGCCAGGCGTGCACCTTGATCATGGGCCTCGCCTCGTCGATCTTGTTGTCGAGGATCCTCTGCTGTCCGCTCAGCAGAAACGACAGGCTGTGCTCCGGCAGGCACAGCATCACGCCGGCGGCCCTCAGGGTGCGCCGGTGTATGTCATAGTACAGTCGAATGCCGTCCCCTCTCGTCGCCGTCCGCCGGGTGAAGGGGATATGGCCGACATGGCGGTTTAGGACTCGGCCAAGACGAGACTGGAGGAGCTGGGCGGTCTGCTGGAGAAGCGCCTTCGGAACGATGATGCGCACGAGGCTCTTCCTGTCGGCCATCGCCGCCGCGACCATC
Source organism: Trichocladium antarcticum (assembly GCA_033297235.1). Lineage (NCBI taxonomy): Eukaryota > Fungi > Ascomycota > Sordariomycetes > Sordariales > Chaetomiaceae > Trichocladium > Trichocladium antarcticum. The sequence goes on from MU853407.1 coordinate 43,722, forward strand.
GGGATGATGCATGAGGTCTTTCCCTGCCCCATGTTCATCTGCAGGACGGAGTTAGTCCCCGACGCGGGCGAGATGGTCGCGAGGGCCACGTCGACCTGGTCGGGCCGGATGAGGAGGTTGGAGTCGATCTCCAACAGCAGCCAGTCGGGGTGGTCTTGGGGTCTCCAGTTTTGGTGCCCGAGGTTGGCCTCCTCATCCTGGAAGCGCGACTTGTCGCCAGCCCGGACACAGTCGTTCAGCCTCATATCGCGCTGGAATTTCGTCATGGCCAGTCCAAAGGCAATCAGCGCATCCCGCATCCCGCTCCCGAAACACGGGCTGGCTGTCGAGCGGAGCTGCTCCAGCAGCGAGACTGTTGTGATCGCGGGCCAGAGACCCCCTAGCTGAAGCCACCCGATCCGGCGAGACGACATCGATGCAGTTGGGCTCTCCAATGACGCTTTCACAGATCGAAAGGCGCAGATCAACGCCGACGTGGTCACCCGGTTGTCGCGGAGCCAAAGGAATGTGCCGAGCTGCTGCGGCGTCCGGAGGTTCCTCAACGCCTCGAGGCTTTGCAGCAGATCGCGGGCATAGGTTTTGCGCACCAGCGACTTGCTCTTTGCCAGGTCATTGACGATTTCCTGGAGCTCGTCGAAGTGTCTCTGTGTCTCCCAGGGAGAGACCTCGGCCCTGGCGTTGCTGGCGATCGCGTGTTTACTGGGCATGAACGCGGCGGACCGGCTGACGCCTTGGGGGCTGCTGGCTAACGGCGTCCATTCAACCAACGGGAGCCGTGTCGCGGTGAGGGGAGAGTTTGGGCCAAAGGGCTTCCCGAGGAGGTCGGAGCCCAGCCCAGGGGTTACGTTCCCTCGAGTGGAGCACGGGGACCCCAGCGCGGCTTCGGATACGACCACCTTCGGGGGAGTATACTCCAGGTCTGAGCAGTGGCGGTCCAGAACGTGCTGGACTTGGTCCAAGTGAACTGCAAGCTCCCTGTTGTGATACAAGCGCAGCCACTCCGGGCGGATAGCCTCAACCGCCGCCGCGACGTTCACCAAGAGATTGGCGCGCGGGAGCTTCGACACGTCAGGCTCCCGGCACGGCCACTGCGCAAAAAGGAATCTGGCCAGGTAACGACAATCCTCGTCGCTCGCCATCTCGTGCGCGTCCTTCGCCGTCTTCATCTTGCGGCGCTGCTTGCCGGTGATGAGCGACCCCAGCGACCCCAGCGCCTCCCCGACGTCCTCGGCGGGCGGGGTCCGGAACGAGTGAATCAGCTTTGTGATGTCGTCCACCTCGGGGTTGCTGCCCGGACGGAAGTTGAAGTAGGAAGACTGCGGCGGGAGAGACAGGGACTGGAGCTCGCCGAGGATGGCAAACGCCAGAAGCCCCTTGAGGAGGCCGTCATCCAGGCTCTGCCGGAACGACAAGGCCGCGAAGAGGAACATGAGGCTGTAGTTGGACTGGCTGCGGCGACAGGTTTCAACGAGCGAGCCCCAGTTCTCGCGAAGGTCGGCGCGCATCCGGTCGCTGAGGGACACGGTCGCGTACTCGGCACCATACCCGCCGATGATATTTCCCTGGGAGAGGAGGGTGGCCAAGTTGGCCGGTGTTTTGAACTTTTCCGGCTTCGTCCGCAGAAGATTTGTGATCTCCATGACACGCGCGTACCGGGCCTGTGAGGGCGATGAACCGTCGCGAGACAAGTACGGATGGTGCGTAGCGCCGGATGTCAGTTTGCCGTCTTCCACAGCCCCCTTTCTCTCATACAGCCGGCGACGGACCAGCGCCCTCGCAGTCAGACGCGCGGCGCCGGCAGGAGGGAGATCGTGGCAGACCTCCGGAGTAGGACCCTGTGAGGTGGCGAACGCATGCAGGTCCTTCGACACAGCCATGATCTCCTCGACCACCTGGCGATACATCGGATGCTGCATGTGGCAGGTAAGGTTCTCGTTCCACCGGTCGGTCTTCATGACCTTCAAGTCTGGCGGATAGTATTCCCGCACGGGCGTGAGGCTGGCAATCTGAGACAAGGCCGGTGCTTGGTTGATCAGCACCGTCCAGGGCCGGCAGATGCCAGACTGAAGCCAGTCCAGAGCCTCCTCGGCCCCGGTGCGCCCGGTCAGAGGATCGGGGAGCAAGAACGACGTGTATGCGTGCAGCAGTGCCTTGGTGTAGACCAGGACGGGTTCTGCGGCGCAGTCTATCCTGCCAAGCGTGTCGTTGATTGCAAATTTGCCATACCTGTCAGTCGCGGCGATGTCGACGGTGACGTGACATCCGGATCTGGTGGTGGACAAGTGGCCCAGGGGGACCAGCACCGTCCGACGAAGCGGGTTGTCAGGCCTGCGACACACGAGCTTGCTCGTTAGGCCGTACCAGGTTCCGGCATCTTGGTTCGGATCGATCTCGAGCCCCAGCTGTGGCGAGTACAGACGCTGGTGTCGGACGAAAAACATCAGCTGCAGACTCTGGATTGTGACTTCCAAACCGACTCCTAGCTCAGATCGTTGCGTGACAACAAGGCGTCGCCTGGTAGCCAGGCCATTCAGGATTCGAGCAACCCGCGCAAAGAGAGGACAGAGGGGGTCCACGACAGTTTCCTGGCGTCTATCAAACCGGAGCCTCGAGCAAACACGGCTGTTGATGTTCATGGTCCAAGTCCGACTCTTATTGAAGATGTCCCATGGACTGGCTGAGGGCGTGATGTAGACGTTCCTAGTATACAAGTCACTGGCAGACATTTGTTAGCTGGTGCCGAGCAAGTCTAGTACTTATCAACATCAGAAAACACTTACAGCCAGTGTATATGCTCATCTACCAAGGGACCCGGGAGATCCCATATGTTTCCGCTGTAGAAAACTTCCCGGGGAACGAAGCGGACAGTGCGGGCGTGACGCCCAGATGATTTGGCCACGATGATGGTGTCGCGGCCCTCGTATCCGATGTGTACCGTGAAACCCTTCGGTTTGGTGGTGAGAGCTAATCCACCACGGTGTCAGCCATTCCGCATCAGAACTTCGTCAATCTTGATGTTGCGGCGCCCTTACTGTACGTCATCCCCGGAAACGATGACTGAAACACCCTGAGCGGCTGGTCGCCAAAGAGCTCCCGGGTCACGAGCGAGTCCTGCGAGTCCTGAGGCAGTTTCTGCATATTTCTCCTGTTAGTCCAGAATCCGGCACACACTAATGAACCGGTGCGGCCAGACTTACGCCGACAGGCTTCCCATTCACGAGAAGCGTTCCAAGGACCAGATCCAAGCTCACCACCTGGTGGTTCTCAGTCTCTGTCTGGGCGAGATCGCACGACACCCAGCCGGGGCGATCCAGGGTGATTGTGGAACTCGCCGACCCAACCCGATCCCCGTCAGGCCAGAACTGCTTCAGCGCGTCGCGGAGCCCGTCTGGACTGCCGCAGATGGAGCGCGAAACACTCTTCTTCAGACGATACGAAAGCTTGATCGCCGACGTCATATCCTGGAGCATGGTTTGCGGCAGCGCGTTGATGTTGCTCACCATGTTCTCCTGGGTAACGATGACAGACTCGACGTACGGCGCCAGCGATCCGGAGTCGAGGGGGATCGAGGGCTCCAGGTGGATGACAAAGGTGCGTCGGCACAGCAGCGCCGCGGCAAGGCAACGCTGTTGCAGCTGCTGCGCTGTGGCCGTGTCGGGGGCTGTGAGGATCTCGGTGCGGAGAAGCCGGAACCAGCGGACGCAGATCTCTCGGGCCTGGAGGACGGAACCGAGCGCGCTCTGGCGAATGTCGGCCCCCAGCTCCGCCGCCGCAGCCAGGTCGAGAATGCGCAGCGCCAGGGTGATGATCGTCCCCATGAGGTACGCCTCTCGCGGGCTTGCCAGCGCGGCGAGATTCGACAGTCGCGAGTTCACCTGCTCGAGCAGCTTCTCGACAAACTGGGGGTTGCGGAAGCTCGAGTGGATCAGTCTCAGGTCGTCGTTCTGCGGGGATGCTGGCCCGCAGTGCAGCGCCAGATGGTTGAGCAGCATCATGCTGGCCTCGCTCGACCAGTTCAGGTTGGTGGCGCCCAGTTCCACTAATATCGCCACCCACCGTTGCGCGGTGCCCGACATCAGCGTCTTGAAGGCGAGAAACTCGTGGGGATTAAGGCCCGCGGGACAGCTCATCTGGGTCGCCATGATCTCGTACGACGTGGGGCCGTCGCCCTCTGCCGCAAAGCTCTTGTGGCTGACGAGGACGCGGAACGGGGCGTTCTGTGGCAGCTGGAGCTGGACGTGGTGGGCAAACTGGGGCCTCGGTCGCGCCCGTCCGGTCCAGATGCCGCTCCTCGCGTCAAAGTAGGCGAGCTTCAGCCCGTTCGGCTTGCACACTCCGTCCCGGCCGCTCTCCCACTCGACGGGGAACGAGACAGTCGCATAATGAGTCTTCAGGACTAGAGGTGCGCATACCGTATTAGCAGCCAAAGGCAGCGCGACCAGGGGACAGCAGGACACACTTACATGGCTTTGTAAAGGACGCCAGGGCGAAACTGGGCGGACGCGTGTTGGCGTGCAATCCGGCAAGGGCAGGATAATCGCGTAGGGGGCACTTGGGCTTCACTCCTGGGGCCGGACCCAGAGAGGCGAGCCGGGACAGGATCAACCAGGTTGTGTCGCGGTAGGCCGCAAAGGCCGGGGGGCACAGCAGTTCAAAGACGACGGTCTTTGCCATGAACGCGTCCGATGGAAGCGGGTGCTCGTAGATCTGGATGCGGAGGCTGTCCAGTCTTCGTATGGCCTGGCATCGGGGGCAGTAATGCTCGATATGCTCGCCCCTTCCATATGGATCATTGTCATCGACAGTCAGCATGCATGCGCTTCCGTTGACCTGCCGGGCCAGGTCATCGTACTCGGCGCTCTTGCGGCGCCATTCGTCCAGCTTGGCTTGCTTTTGATCGCTCGCGCTGTCTTCGATGTCCTCGCGCAGGGCCTCCATTTCCTCAACCAAGCCGTCCTCGTCGTAATATCGACGCGCGAAGCAGTCCTTGGTCGGATCGTCAAAGACAGTCATCTTGGAGCCACGGCATTCCCGGACCCGCACCGCGAGATAAGACTGGATGCTTTGCAGGCGGACCATGGCCTTGTAGAGGCCCAGATGAAGGACGTCCAGGATTTCGGGCGTGAAGAGGGGGTGATATTGGCGGAGGAGGGGGTATTCCGTGCATGTCCGCTTGTCGAGGGTTGTCCAGAGCTCCATGACATCGAGGATCAAAAGGCTCATCTGGCCCGCGTTGCCTTTGTATAGCGGCAGCCCCATCCCGATAAGGCTCTGTATCTGCCGGGGTATATCAGAAGCCGGAGCTCCGGCGAACGACTGGAGAGACTTCCGGATCTCATCCTCTTCCTCGGTGATCTGGAGAAGGGGCTCCGCAAACCTGGCGAAAAGCCCGTTGGTCAGCGACGAAGGGTTGAAGTCGGATGGAGGTTCCCAGTTCATCCGCGGGCCCTTCATCATACGGCTCGACGAGACCAGGATTCGTTGCAGCCGCGGGTCACTGATCCGCAAGGGCAGCGTCATATCCGACTGCGAGGCTCGCTTGGACAGCGGGGGAATGTCCTTGGTCAAGGACTGTTTGCATGCCTCCCACTCGGAGTGCACGCGATGGACGGCGCTCTCGATGATCGGGTCGATGAGTGGGGTCAGCCAGGCGAAGAGACAGTCCACCTGACGCAGGAGGTGCTGGTCCCGTATGCCATCTCTCTCCGCGTCCAGCTTCGCCAGGCGCCGGCACAGCTTCGCCTTGAGGAAATGGACCTGGTCAACCTCGAGAAACGGCTGGGCCCGCTCCAGGAACTTGGCCAGGCAGAGGCAGAGGCAGAATTTGTATTCGAACCGCCCGAACTCTTCCCCGAGTGTAAGTAGCAGGTAGCGTGAGATTGCGACTCGGAGCACAAGCCAGCGAGGAGAGCGGCGCCACGGCTTGCAGGCCGCGGACCAGCAGATGTCGTCCCGCACCCGCTTCCGGAGGAACGGCGTCGACAGTCTGCGTCCGTTCTCCTCGAGGACGGCCATCAGAAGCGAGCTGATGATGGCGGGATCCCCGGTGTTTCGGTTCTCGTAGCTCTCGACTCCGGCCTTGAACGACTGGGCGCCAAACGCCTTGGTGGACTCGAGGGAGGCGAGCTCAAGGAAGTCGGCCAGGCCAGCCTGGAAGCCGCCGTCGTTGAATGTCGCCAACGGGATGGCGCACGCGCCGCCGGGAAAGTCCCACTGGAGGGCATTGTCTGCTGCCAGGACGTCCTCGTTTCTTGGGGAGGCCTCGAAGACTTCAAAGACGACCTCATCGGCGGAGCTGCCGAGTGTCAGCCAACTGTGGTCAGGAAGGTCGGGGTGGTGGGCACGTACTCGGAGAGCCGATGGATCAAAAGCGCTGCATTCTGGCTCCGGATGTGGACAAGTATCGCACCGCGCGCCGTCATCCCTCGCAACCCCGACAACAGCCGCATCCTGTCGACTCTGCCGTCGCGGGTGACAGCCTGGGACACGGCCAAGCATTGCCGTAGACGTCCCCAGACACCCAATGCCTCGGATCGCAGACCATCATCTCCCGTAGCAGAATCCTGCATAAGACGGACCGCGAGGAAGAGATAGCCAGTCAGCCTGGTCTCGACGTCGTCGACATTGGCATCCTCAGAGTGCGGGAGACGCTGCGGCAGCGCGAGATGATGAAACAGTACTTTTTCCATGATTCTGGCTGCAGACGTTGCATGATACTGCCGAGAGAATCTGGTGCTGCCGAGGGAATCTGATGTGAAGACGAGATGGAAAAGTAGGAAGGCGGGAGAATTTGAGGAAGGAAGAACAGGAATTGCAAACGTCGACTTTCCCAACTTGGATTTTTTGGCCGGTCTAGCAACATCGGATGGCAAACGGAAAGCAACGAGACTCGCACTGATAAATTGGAAAACAATTCACTTTCTGCTTGCATCCGTGCTGCACCACGTCCTGCCGCCGCTGAGGCCCACCATCCACACGCTACCTAAGGCCGCCATCGTTCTCAACTGGCCTGGTGCCTGACTTTGGGCTGGAACTAACTGCTGGAGGATGATTGGGCAAGTGTATTTCCACTGTCTTTACTCACACGACTAGAGTTAAAGATGTATTTTCTCTTTTCGTCGCCGGCATTCTCCACTTCAGCTGCCAACATTGAGGTGAGGCCCGAGTGGGGATTACACGATCCCGAGTTGGACATGATTCTCCCATCTCATCCACGCAGCAGGACCGATACAGGATCAACTCAGCCATTTTATTACGTTGCAGGTCTGACAAATCCACCAAGCCTTTTTACAGATGAACGATATTGTCTTTGCGTTTGACCACTTGGTCACTTCGTGGGCACCGGGGAGGATAGCTGCCGCATTATCTACCAGCGACCGACCGCTTGCAGTCTTTTGTCAACCAACCTGTTGGCATGAGGAGAGTTGGCATGGGAAAACGGTTAATGGGATGTCTAAAGGGAACTGTTAGTTCTTGATCTTCTGAGCGCGGGCTCTGGAGTTGGTTATCCCACTTGCACACCACTTGCGCTTTGCCATCCTGCTCGACGCAATCACAGCACGGAGACAAAAAGAAAAAAAGACAAATAGCAAGACGCCAACTCGGATTAGCTCTAATAACCCGCCTGTAACCGTAACGCCCAACCCCCCTCACACCACACATCACTCCTCGATCGTCTTCACGCACTCCCACTCGCCCTTGAGGTTCTCCTTCCACAGCGTCACCTTGTTGTCGGCACCGCTGGCCGCGAGCACGTTCCCGCTCAGGGACCAGCTCACGCGCCAGACGGCCGCGTCAAAGGTCAGCACCTTGAAGGTCCACTGCAGCGGGCTCGCCGGGTCGCTCGTCCAGATGCGCACCGTCCCGTCCTGCGACGCGCTCGCAATGTAGCTCTTCTGCAGCACCGTCGGGCTCCACGCCACGTCGCGCACCCAGTCGGTGTGGCCCGTCAGCGGCTCGCGCTCCTGCTTGTACCCGTTGGTCGCCGCGTCATACACCCAGATCTTGAGCGTGTTGTCGGACCCGCCCGTGACGAAGCGCCGGTTGCCGGTCGACTTGGGGCCCGGCTTGCTGCTGACGATGCTGCCCGGGTTGGTGGCCGGCGCCCACGAGACCGAGTTGACGCCCAGCCCGTGCGCGTGGAAGATGCTGTGCTCCCAGCTGTTGTCCTTGAACTCGAGCACGCTGACGCTGCCGTCCGACGACGCGCACGCGAGCAGGCAGCCCGCCTCGTGCGGCGCCCACGCCACCACGTTGACGCTGGCCTTGTGCAGCGCAAAGTCGAAGATGCGCTGCCACGCGCCGTTCATCTCGCGCCAGATCAGCACCTTGCCGTCGTAGCCCGCGCTCGCCAGGATGTTGCCGTACTTGGGGTGCGCCCACGACACGCACCACACAGCCCCGTCATGCCTATTGCTGCCGTGAGTTTCGGCTCTCGCCCGTCTCGGGTTGGATCCGCGCGTACCCCTTAAGCGTCTCGGTGAGCCGTTGCGTCTCGCCCTCAATCTCAAAGATCTTGATCGTGCGGTCCGCAGAGCACGTCGCTAGCCGCCGGCCGTAGTAATCGAGGACTGCATCGTGCTGCATCGCGTCAGGCTCCGTTGCCGCGTTCCGCCACGTGGTATTGAAGAGAAACGTACAATCATGTCATCGTGCCCAGAATTGGCAATGACTTGTGTCGCTGCTGTCTGGAGAGCTTTGGTTACCATGCGCCAAAAGAAAGAGCCACGATTCGCAGCGGGGAAGAGCTAGTTGCACACCATTGTGACTGCGGGTTTGGCTGGCTGAATGGAAAAACACGTCGGCTCAATCGGTTATTGTGTTTTCAAATCGGAAACCGAATAGGTGGTCGGAAGCCTATTGTTGATTCTCGTTTCCAAATGGAATGCAGCGGCGCCGGTTCCGCAGGGGCTCCGGTGCACGACGCTCCCCTGTCGTCCGGCTCGAGTCCAGCTGGCCAGAAATCCAAGGTGAGCCGGTAAGGTGAGTCCGTGCGCAGGCCCTCACCGAAGTCGCCCCATTTGGTGCGGCCCCACACTGGTCCGTGCTCGCCCTGGCATTTCCCCCCCTGGGTCACAGGCTTGTGTCCGCATACGTTTACAAGACCTCCACGACGCCCCGGGACACCCACCATCACCAATATCACGACCAAATGGCCGGTCTAGCGGCCATCCCGCGCACATGAGGGGAACAGAAGCAACAGGGAACCCCACTAGAAAGCCTCATTAAATAGACCATGCCTCTTCCTCTCTGCTCTCTCTCTTTCTTTTCCACAACGCAACACAAAACACTCCACTGGCTCGGTACATCTTGAACGCCTGCCTCGGACGACCTCGGCTTCCTGCGCCACCGTTAGTTATCCTCTCAGTACTCCTCAGAGACCGATCGCAACCTGCGGCTTTCGCAGAGAAACTCGATAAACCACATCAATCCGGTTTGCCGCCTGTTTTTCCTGTCAAGATGGCCGACAGCATGTGTGGCCCGTCCAACGGCGCCAAGAACCTCCTCGCCCACGTCGACCGCGATCGCGGCGTCCACCAGGATCGCGTCACCAACGTGGCCCAGGCCGGTCCCGGAAATGTAAGTTGCCAGCGCGTCGTCCGTTCCGTTTGCCGAGCAAATCAGCTAACCGCGCCTCCGCCAGGCTTTCCGATCGCAGGTCGCCAACTCCGATGGCGCCGAGATGGCTTTCGGCGGGTTCCAGCAGGGCGGTGCGCCCATCGACGCTGCCTTCGGTCCCGGCTTGGACCTGAATGCCGTCGGTCCCGTCGGCCCGTATACTGCTGTCGCTAGAGCGTATGGTCATTCGGCCGCCGGTATGCCTGCGATGATGGGCAACGTTGGCCCCAGCGCACCCGCCGCTCGCCTTGCCTCGCCCGCCACTGGCGGTGTGTCTCAAGAGTGGGTTGGTCAATTCTCGGGAATGCAGCTTGGTCCTGGCGCCGCGGGTCTCAGCACCATGGCCAACCAGGTTCACCCTGCGGCCATGGCGGCAATGAACCCGGCCATGAACCTCCAGCACCACCACGCTGCGGGCCCCTTTGCCATGCCGATGTATGCCGGCCCGGCCGCTGCTCTCTCCTACGGTTTCCAGAAGCCCATGGACGTGGTTACTCAGCAGCCTCAGGTCGCCGTGTCGCAGGATTCCGCCATCGACGTCGAAGCCTTCAACAAGGCCTTTGGCGAATATGACGACGCCAACTTTGAATCCGAGCTCGCCGAATGGACCGCCCAGCAGAAACTCGCCAACACCGAGTTCGCCGAGGCCCAGGACCAGTGGATGGCCGAGCACGGCCCGCACACCGAGGCCGCCAGCATTGCCCAGCAGCCGCCGACGGCCGCCGAAATGGTGGTCATCGACGCCGAGCTGGAGAGGCTGGCGCAGGAGCAGGACAAGCAGCGTTCCAACGACGAGCTCGCCCGCGCCGCGGTCGACATCGTCGCCTCGGTCGCCGACAATACCTCGGACAAGTTCAAAAACTCGCGCTTCTTTGAGCTCATGCGCCGCATCGGAAACCGCGAGGTCGTTGTCGAGGGCGACGGATTCGTCAACGCCACGACTGGCGAGGCCGTCAATACCGAGCACGACGACGACCATGCCGACTCGGGCTTCGACTCCGACCCGCTCGCGGCGCCCGCCAAGGTCGCTGGTGGCGGCGGTGCTTGAACCAGCAGCGCCTGATGCACCGGTGCCGCGCGGCTTGCATATTCCTTTTCTGTCATGCCACATTGATCGATATGCACCGCAAATTTGTTCGGACTCATACCTACGCGGTACCTGTACTACCTATTGTTATTCCCCCATTACTTCCTAACGGAGCACCCCTATGTACTTTTGCCCCATGTCACTTCCCTTTCTCTCTCTTACTCTCACCCCTTCTATACCCTGGCCAGCCAAGCCCCAAAAATGGGCGTGGTTGGACTTGCGTCTTCTCTTGTCGAGGCAAGACCATAACCAGTCCCTTGGGCACAGCCTGTATTTGGCGACTGACGGCATATGGGGAGGGGGTTAGGGAGTTCTGTGTGTAACCGGCATACAATGGGGCGTTTGGGGAAGGGAGCGGGGCGGTTTCTGCGTTTCTTTTCCATTTGACGTTTGTTTTCTTGCTCCGGTACACCAAAATGGCTTGCCTCGTCCCACTTGTATGGCTATTCGACATTTGCAATCGGATCGGACTGCGCATTGGTGGTGGGCATGGCTCTGCCGATGGCGAGGGACATGACCTGCGTGCCGCGCATTGCTCCGGGCAGATTAGGGGTGTGGAACTTTCGGGACGTTACGGTAGAGCAAGCACTGGTAGTTTATATGAATTGACTCTGTTCAATCACGGTTCGAGCGGTATGCCGTGTGTGTCTGTCAAGTGAATACAGATTGGTGGTGATGCTGTCGGGGTGGTGCATGATCATAGACGCTGCTGAGCGGGGAAGTTGCTCTGCCAACGCCCTCGCACCCAATAACGCTCGGTGTAGGGCTTCCTTTGCGACGGATAAGTCCCGCTCGCGTCGTTTCACGTTCGCAGATTCAATACACATCTTTCCTGCTGTGAGATACATATTGCTGATGATGGAGCTTGGCAACCCAGAAAAAACCCCATCCCCTCCTCTGAAAGCCCTGCATGGCCAGCGGCTGGTCATCCCCGACCTCCGCCCTGTGTTCGCTGCTTGGAAACAGGGCATCAACCCGCTCCATGGGCGGGTCAAGTTGGCTGTGGAGGCCCGGTTAGCAAGGCTTATCGAGGACAAGAGAGTTCTAGAGAAGTTGACGGCTGTGGATATCGGGCTTTTTGCTGCTGGGTGGGTATTTCCCTCGTCAATCTTTTCGCGGCTGCCTCGTTTCACACTCATCCTGGGGCAGCGTGACTGTTGGGCTGCGATTGTTGACTGGTTCGGAGCAGATGGTTCCCTGACGCGCCGTATGATGTGCTGGAGACCGTGGCGGTATACTGTGTTTGGACCTTTCTCTGGGACGATGCCATCGACGGCGCTGCTATGCCTGCAGATGGCAGCGGTGATGGATTGCCGGCCGCCGAGCAGTATTGTCGGGAGTCCCTGGCATTTGTGAGGTATCATCTTGGTCTTGGCGAGCCTGGAGTTCCGGAACCAGCGGCGCCGACCGCGGTCTGCGAAATCTTTGCTGAGGTGGGGAGACGGGTCAGCAAGTACGGTGGGTTGGCTGAGAAACGGGTGTTCTTTGAGCACATCAAGGAGTACATGGACGCATGCGTGCTCGAGTACAAGTGGAGGCTCTCGGGGAAGATGCCAAGCGTTGGCGAGTTCTTCTCATGGCGGCTGATAACGTTTTCAGCGTATATGATGCTGGATCTTACCAGGTTCGTGTTCCTGTTCTGGAAGGTTGAGTGCTCAAGGCGCGGGTCAAGGCTGACGCAGGATAGGATACTGAGTCGGATATCCCTTCCCAGGGATATTCTTGAGTCGAACGAATTGACAGCCATGAGTCTCAGTATAAACAAACTCCTCATCATGTGAGTCTACCAACACTGATCTTGCACCTGACCGCTATTGACATGTCGTCCTCCAGTGTAAACGAGCTTTTCTCGCTCAAGAAAGAACTCGTGAGTCGGTCCATCGACTTGACGCTGCTTCCTTGATAGCAGTTTTCTGATTTGCTCCCAGGGTGAAGGAGCGATTGCAAACCTCATACCAGTTACAATGCGGGCGTTGGGCGCCAGCCTTGAGAGTGCCACCCGAAGCGTTATCCAAGACATTAGCGACTGCATCGAGAGCTTTGACAAGAATGCCTTGGCCATTCGGGCAAAAGCCGCGATGCATCATGCGCCGGGCGTCGAAAACCAGATATTGCAGCTGACCAAGGCCTACCAAGCCCTCGCCACGACAAATCTCAACTTTTCCATCCAGACCCCTCGGTATGGGCTGCTGGAGGGTAGACAGCAAGACGGTTCGTTTGTGGTGGGCTTGTGAACCAGGATGGTAACCGCAAGATCAACGCACGAATCGCCGGTCAGCCTGGGTCGTTATGGCCGGCCGGCCGGGCCCATATCCTGGTCGCTGGAATGCCAAGACACGGAGATCGGGAGAGAAGTGGAAAGCACGCAATGAAACCTGGAAACGGGGACATCGAATGTGGAAAAACATGCATCCAAATTACAGGTGAGCCTTCATTAGGTACCACGGGTACCTACCGGAAACATAGATATAGCAAAGTTTGTCGTAAACCACGTTATGGCAGACGACTGCACTTGCAATTTTGGCCGGTCGTCGTTGCCGGCCTAGTGACTCCACTAATTATCGCTGGGTAAGCGTGGAACTCAGCTTACAAACCGCTACTGCTTCCTTTGGCCTTGTACATCCGTCGAAAGGGAAGACATTTATCTGCTCATTCCTGTCTGCGTGATTTCGTGGTTCTCTTTAATCGTCCCAGAAGATAACTGATATCACTCACACTCTCACAATGGCCGACTCGTCTGGCATCAAATACTCGTCGCCGTTGGCCGGATTCGAGACTGCCCCACCCCTTCCCGACGAGCGGGCCGAGGACGGCAAGAGCTTCCGGAACCCTCAGAGGGGCGTTCTTAGCAGCGCCTACGAAGAATTCATCGACCCTCTGGACAACGGCCCGAGGGGCGCATTGTAAGTAAGCGCCGTGGCTCCTTTTTCACGCCGCCCCCAATTAACCCGAGGCAAAAGTGACGTGCACGTCTACTACTTTCAGAACAACCAACATCAGTCCAAATACGCGCGGGAACTGTGGGAACGCATTCGGAGAGAGTTCCCAGAGCTGCGCATCTACAGATTCTGGGACCGGCCAATCGGGCCCCATCCCGTCGCCATGTTTGAGGTGAACCTGCTCACCCCGGCCCAGTTCGGCGCTTTCGTCCCCTGGCTTTCCATCTGGCGTGGCCCGCTCTCGGTGCTGATTCACCCGAACACCACCGAGGAGGGTTTGCCGGAGCATCAGCGCGAGCTCAGGAACCACACCAAGGACGCCATCTGGATGGGCGAGCGAGTCCCGCTGGACACTGGGCTGTTCAGTGGCTCTGTGGGACTGTCCTGATTAGTTTTACCACTGCCGCTGGCACCGGCTTGAAATGGTCGGTTCATTGGTACATGCATCGGGCGTGGCGTTTCGAGGTGGTGGTGGTTTGTAGGGCAACGAGGCTGGGGAATGGACTGTGAAGCTGACATGGGCAGCCAGATTCGGACGGAATGAGAACTATATATCATGCTCTCTCGGTATTGAGCATCCTGTGCGTTTTGAAGCCCCGGAAATTTGCCTTTATTAAGGGGTCCAGAGGTGCATGAACATCTAGCGCCCCAGCAGGAGAAACATCCAATCCCACGGCATCAAGTTGCGCCGTGGCTTACTCGCAGATGGCGATGAAGCCGAGGGCGTGAATTGACAACCGATCAACTAATTGTCCGTTCCTCTGAATGGGAATTCTTTGGTCGTACTTTGGCGATGGCTTCACTTATATCCCGCTTTAGTATGGAATCTGTCTGGAGTACATCTGTACGGATACCCTGTGCTGGGATGCCAAAATCCAAAACCGACGCACATCATAAGAACGAGGGGCTCCTTCGCACTGGTGGACCGCGTTCCATCGCGGCGCATTCCCAGTCAAGCCCCTCCCCCCTGCGCCGAAGTTGATTGGCTGTACCTGCAGCTCGTCGCTCGACCCATTGGCTAGACGTCTTCAAGCTTGTTCCGGCTCTCTTCAGCTGACAGGGGTGCCAGGGGGGATCACAACGCCAAGAAGCCGACTCTTGGTGATGGTGGTCGCGCTCCAGAAAACACGGGGCTTTGGGTACTTGTGTTTTGCAGCCGTCTTGGGCACCATGCCACTTTGGGAAGTGCGTTGCGAGCTGCCTCTCCCGCAAGTTTGCTTCCCCATGTCGGCTACCCGCCCGCCCTGCCTCGGCGGCGCGCTGGAAGCCCCTCCCAGGCTCCCGCACGGCTGGCCAGACCATGCCGATGCTGTTCTCCTCTGGCTTTTTCCTTTCCAAGTTTCGCGATCGGGTGCTTGACTGAAGCCAAAGGGTACTCTCCAGGGCAACTTCGTCACCCAGCGCCGTCCTCTCGTTTATTGTTCTTGCTGGTTCATACAATCATTACTTCCTGCGCCCGCTTTTACATACTCCCCTTTTCGAAGTCAGGATGCGGCAAATTCTCTTCTCGTCCTTGGCCCTAACGCTGGCCATCGGATCCACGGCTGCGGAAGGAGTTGAATATGTGACGGACCTTCCTGCATTCAGCGATCTTGTACGGCCAGTCTACATACTTTGTGATACAGAGCTGTGGAAAAACGCTGGCTGATTCGTTTCCCAAGGCACCATGTGCGCAGTCCGCCCTCAAGTACAACGTCCAAGCCCAGACAGACAACAACTGTCCCGAGGCCGTCACCGAGCTCCAGTCATGTGTCTGCACCAAGAACAACAACCTCGCGTCGATCTCGTCCAGGGTTTCGCTCTCGATCAGCTACTCATGCGGATCAACGGCGAGTGAGGACCAGTCGTCCGCGCGAACGGTAGGCCTTGCCGAGAACATGTGCACGGATGAGGGTGCTGAACCTCCATCAGGTCCTCAGCGCATACTGCAACCCGAGTGCAGTGGTCTCCTTTTCGACCCCAACGGCCGTTAGTGCCTACATCACAGACATACCCGAGTTCGACTATCTAGCGCCATGTGCCAAAAGTGCTCTCCGATATGCAGTCGGGTACGTGTCTTCTTCCCAACAAGCTATCGAGTCGAAACCCCTTGCTGACAGGAAACAGGACGATGGTACGCTTCTCGGCCGGCACTTGCGGTAGCCGTCGAACGGCCAGCTAACTTCAACCCCAGACCTACGACAATTGCCCGTCAGACGCCCCCGCCCTGGCCAGCTGTGCTTGCCTGAAGAACCAGAACTCTCGGGTTATTAGCCAGCTCATCAATACTTCGGCCAAGTCCTCGTGCTCCGGACACATGGTTGATGTTTCGTCTGCGCAGGCCATGTTTGCCGCTTACTGCGCTATGAACAGTGGCACAACCTCGTTCCCGGTTCCGTCGGATCCGCCTGGAGACAGTGAGTAAACATACCGACCGGACGCCTTGACGACGGAGAATAGTCGGTCGGTGCAGAGACTGACTGATGTGCTAGTGTCATACTATATCACGGATCTGCCGCAGTATAGCTCACTCGCCCCATGTGCATCCAAAGCTCTGTCCTACGCTGTTCTTGCCGTAGGTCCTTCCGCCCAACCCCATGCTATACAATAGATAGCTGACACGAGTTTAGCAAACTTATTACTTGTGTCCCAATGGGCCGCAGGCACTTGCCTCGTGCGTGTGCCTCAAGGAGGGCATGACCGCCGAGGTCCTGAGGGGCATTACTTCGTCTGTCAAGTACAGCTGCTCGTCCACTGCCACGGAAGATGTCGCGTCCGCTGTTGCCGTGAGCTTCACAATCAATGACCCAATGGTTCACGCTCCGTAACTAAACGTTTGCTAGGTCTATAACTACTACTGCAGCGCTGCCGCGGCACAGGTCACTGCCGCCGGCGTCTCCAACTCTGTAGAACAAACATACCCTGCCAGCCGTGCCACGAGCGGCCCTCAAGCTACAGGCGGTACGGGTGGTACTGGCAGTGATACCGGCGGTGGAGACGGAAATGGAGACGGAACTGGAGACGGGAATGGAGACGGAACTGGAGACGGCAATGGAGACGGAACTGGAGACGGCAATGGAGACGGAAATGGAAATCCGACCCAAGAAGACGACACGGAGAACGCGGGCGGCTCAAACACAACTGTCATCGTCGGCGCCGTTGTCGGTGTTATTGGCGGCCTCGCCCTGATCGGCGCCCTTGTCTTCTTCCTCGTGAAATCAGCCAGGAAGCGCAAGGCGATGGGCCCGCTACCGGTTTCCGATGGCTCACCCCCAGGAGGGCCCGTTGGTCTGTTTAACGGCGGCAAGCAAGAGCCATCCAACGATGTGGCTGGCCCACTCCCGCCACCGAGCCCGGTGCCGAGCACCCTGGCCGCCAACGCTCCTGTCCGCACGGACACCGTCTCCCCCGCGTCAACCCACCCGGCCTTCACCCCCCCGGCCCCTAGCAAGGCGGAACTCCCCAGCGGCCAGACATCTCTCTACCCGCCCATGCCCAACCACTCGGAGCTGCAGAGCCAAGGCGTGCCCTCCCCGCCCCCGGCCCCCTCGCCCAACGCCTCGGAGCTCCACGGCCACGGCGCCATGTACCCGACACCGCCACCAAACGCCGCGGAGCTCTACGGCCAGGGCACCCCGCCGCCCAACCGACCCGAGCTGCAGGGCCAGGGCGCCATGTACGCGACACCGCCGCCCAACATGTCCGAGCTGCAAGGCCAGGGGTCGCAGTTCCACAACCCGAACCCGAACCGGCCCGAGCTGGCGGGCCAGGACAGCTTGTATCCATCCGCAATGCAGCAGCCACCGCCGCCGCAGCAGTACCAGCAGCAGTACCCGCAGCAGCAGTACCAGCAGCAGTACCAGCAGCAGCAGTACCAGCAGCAGTACCCGCAGCAGTACCAGGGACAGGCGTATCCTGGTGCTCCCCAATACCAGGGGTATCAGCACGGCGCTGCGCCCCCTCCGTCGCCGGGTGGTGCCATGTATGGGCAGCCGCCGCCGCTACAGCAGCAGCCGCCGCAGCCGCAACAGCAGGGTCAATGGCCGACGGGACCCCCGGCGCCGGCTTTTCATGAGATGGATGGGGGCCATGGGGCGGCGAGGTGATGGTGGTAGGGGTGTCAGGGTGTGGATTGGGCGTTTGGAGGATTGTGGGTTCCTGTTTTTGGAGGTTGGCATTCGCAGTACCGAATTTGATACATACCAGGGTTCATATGTAAGTAATGAGAAAGGTTGCCGATGCAACCGGGTTGGTGAGGCGACTGGGGCTGCGAAGCCTGAATGGCGATAGTCGGGACAGTAGTTGCGTTTGGAGGTTGGGGGTTCTGCGGAAACACCATGCAGACGACTGTGTAGCGTTGCTGGAAGATGGCGATGGCCAGCCACGGGGGAGATAATCATTCCTAGTTTTGAGACAGCATCTACCGACAGTGCCCTGTTTCTGGGCTCGGTTTTGAAGTCCTATTGACAGCTTGAGCTTCAAGTTCCGTTCGTTGGTTGTGTGTTTTGCTTGAGTGCACTGTAACTGGAAAATGCAATGGCTTGGCAAGTCTGCCGAAGGAAACCTACTAAGGCTGGAGGGCGCACAGACCAGGCTCTCCCCCTGCCTTTGTGTTGTCCGACTGTCAGACAGACCAATTGGGCCCACTCTAGCTTGTGCGTTGTTGATTGGTACATAGCCGCGCGCGACCACCAACTGCTGCTTGCCTGGTCCTTTCCGAGGCGCGGGTTTTGCATCACTTTAACCAACCTTCCCATCACCTGCATCACGACTGCAAACAGCGACAGGGTTATCTGCCTTCTTCCATTCATGCATTGAAATTCACGAATCGCGAATCACGATGGCGGCGGCGGAGGTGGATTTGAGCTACCTGTGCACGCATGCCAGCGTGCCGGAGCTTGATCTCAACACCGTTGTGACCGCACCCACAGCTGACCTCGTCAAGTCGGTCCTCGGGGCGATCCTCGCGAAGCTCCAAGATCTGGAGCAAGAGAAGTTCCAGCTTCATGTCGAGCTGGAAGGCGCCATCAGGGGCGCGGAGTCTAGATGCGAGCAATTCAAGTCGACAACCGACAAAGCCTTGAAAGAGGTCGAGGAGCTGCGGCAGAAGCTGCAAGGTGAAGGTACGACTCTGATTCTACGATTCTTCCCATCCCAAGGCATGTTCGCCTAACATGTTGACAATCCAGAAACTGCCCGCCGGTCCCTCGAAAATGAACTCCAGACCCTCAAGTCTTCGGGCACAACATCAGTTTCCGAAATCGAAACCCTCCGGGCGCGCATCGCCTCCCTAGAAACCTCCAACCGCGAGACTCTAGCGATCGTCGACTCCAAGACCACGGCGAATGCCAGCCTCGCCCAGGAACTGCAGACACAGCATCAGAAGATCCTGAAGCTCAACCAGGAGATCACCGCCCTACACCAATCAGTCCAGACCGCCCAGACTGCGGCAAACTCGGCCAAATACCGCGAAGAGGGCCTCAAGCAGGAGCTAGAGCTCGCCAAGAAGAACAACGACTGGTATGACGCTGAGCTCAAGACGAAAACCGCCGAGAGCCTAAAGTTCAGGAAGGAGAAGGGTGCTCGGATTGCGGAGCTACAGCGGCAAAACGAGGATGCACTCTCCAGCATCGAATCGCTTACGCGGACCGAGCAGCAGCTGCGTAAGAGATTGGAGGAGGCCCAGTCAAAGGCGGACGAGGCTCTTTCCAAAGTCCAGCAGTTGCAAGAATCCGCCGCGCGTGCCGAGGAGAGCTTCCGGCAGGAGTTGGACTCTTCGAAGCGTCTGGTCGAGCTGAAGGACCAGCAGTCACAGACGCACCGGAACCGTCTCAAGGAGGTGGAGCTCCGGCTGGAGCAAGTCAAGGATGACGGCGCCGAGGAGATTCGACGCGTCCGGCTTGAGCTCGAGCAGGCGAAGGAGGACCACGCCCAGGCGGAGCACCAGGCACAGGAACTCCAGACAGAGGTGGACCGTCTAAGGACGGTACTTGAATCCCACAACGGCGTATCCAGCCCGGCGCCACAGACCCCCAGGGCCAACGGCTCTTTCTTGGGCCGCCCGGGTTCCCCATTCGGCACCCCGGTGTCGATTCGCGGCAAGGCAACCCATCGTGCCACCGAGACCCTGGAGGAGCTCCTCAAGGTCAAAGCCCAACTTACCGGAGAACAGCGGCGAAGTCAGAAGCTGCAGGACGACCTCGACGACGCTGTCAGCATGTTGGAGGCCAAGTTGCCGGAGCTTGATGAGCTCGCCGCCGAGTCAGAGCGCCTGCGAAACGAGGCCATTCAAATGTCGGAGATCATGCAGCAGTCCTATGAGGAGCGTGACGCTGCTGTCAAGGTTGCCCGAAAAGCCGAGGCCTCTTCTGCCACAGCCCAAGCCGAGATCAAGATCCTTCGTGCCCAGCTGCGTGATCTCGGAACGCAGGTTAATGCCCTCATCTTCAACATCAACGCCCACGAGAAGGGCATGGATGAGCTCACGGACGAGGAGAGGGCCCACTATGAGCGGCTCCAGCGCGGCGAGGTCAACGAAAACGCATTGGATGATATGTCCGACACCCACCAGTTCATCAGCCAGAGATTTGTGGTATTCAAGGATATTTGCGAGTTGCAAGAAAAAAACCAAGAGCTCTTGAGACTCACTCGCGAGTTTGCGAACCAAATGGAAAACCAGGAGGCTTTGGTTGCGAAGCAGCAGGCTGCCAAGGACCATGAGGAGGTTCAACAGCTCCGGAACACGGTCGCGGCTTTGCAGGACGAAGTCCAGTCGATCACGGTCCGTATGAAGAGCAACATCACGGAACGTGACATGTTCCGCCGCATGCTCCAGCAGAAAGCTACCCCCGCTGAGATCCAAAAAGCCACCGGGATCCCCGGAGAATCAGGTCAGCGCGAAGTGCTCGCTAGTATCGAGCAAGGCCCGCAGGCCGAGGAGGCAAACCTCACTGTGGCCCTGAGAGAACTGCAGTCACAGTTCGACTCGTACCGCAATGATCAATCAACCGACAGGAACGCCATGAAGGAGCAGATTGAGAGACTGTCGACTGAAAAGGGTTCTCTGCAAAGCGAAATCTCACGTGTCTCCAGCCAGCTCACGCTCGCTACCGAGCGTTACCACATGCTCGAGTCCAACTTCAAGGCCCTGCAAAACGAAAAGCAGGAGTTGCAGAAGAGAAGCCAGTCACTGTCGGAGTCTGCAGCCAAGCAGGATATGCGCACTCAACAAGTGGCCGAGGACCTTGTCGAGGCTCGCGGCCTGGCTGAGAGTCTCCGCAATGAAAATGCCAACCTCAAAGCCGAGAAGACATTGTGGAAGACCATCCAAGACCGTCTTAGCCACGACAACGAAAGCCTCGCCCAGGAAAAGTCGAGACTCAACAACTTGTTGTCGAGCCAGCAGTCGCTCCTGAACGAGCGCGAATTGAGCGAGTCGGAGACGAAGCGCAGGCTGCAAGGCCAAATCGATTCTCTCGGCAACGAGCTTGCAACGACAAAACGAAAGCTTGCCGAGGAGACTGACGAAGGCAAAAAGATCCAGCTCCGAAAGGAATTTGACGCTCAGCAATTCCAAAAGCGCATCGACGAGCTCACTTCCTTGATCGGTCAAATCAAGGAGGAGAATGTCCAGATCAAGACGACGCGCGACCATCTCCAGGCCCGCGTCGGAGAGTTGGAGATTGAGGTCCGGAACGCCCAGGATCGCGCCGAACGCCTCCGTCCTCTCCCGACACCCAGACCTGGAACTGCCGCCCAAGAACAATCAGCCGCCGAGGAGTCTCAGGCACGCATTGAGGAGCTGGAGGGTGAAGTCCAGGAGCTCAACAATACCCTGGAACTAGTCGGCGTGCAGCTTGAGAATGCCAAGCAGCAAGCCGAGCAATTCAAACAGCTGAGCAAGGACATGGAAGAAGAATTTTCCAGCCTCAATGAGTCTCATGAAGAGTACCGCCAGGAAATGGACTCGGCCCTCGAGGCGAAGTCAAACTCTGTCAACGAACTCCGCCAACGCGTCGAGGCTCTCACCACGGAACTCGGCAATTCCAATAACGAGCTTAACATGCTACGGGACTCGCAAAGCGACGTTGCGAGAGGGTTTGAAGAGAAGGAGCGGATGCTGAACGCCGAGATTGCTCGTCTCAAGGATGAGGAGGAGCGGTACAAGGAGACGGCGAGGTTCCACCAGCAAGACCTCCGTGCTCAGGCAGAGATCGCCACGAAGGCTCAGCAAGATTACGAACAAGAGCTTGTCAGGCACGCCGAAGCCGCCAAACTCCTGCAGCAGCTCCGGGCCGAGCACAACGAGTTGCGGACACAGTCGGCTTCGTGGAGGACAGAGGCAGAGTCAGCCAGGCTTTCCCTTGCTCAGAGCGAGCAGTCTTGGGAGGAACGCAGGCAGCAGCTCGAGCAAGAGATCTCTGAAATCAAGGCCCGGCGTGAGGATGTTGCGGCACAGAACAAACTGCTCAATCAGCAGCTCGACAGCGTCATGTCTCAGATCACCGCCTTGCAGCAAAGCCGGTCACGGCCGGATGGTGACGGTCCATCGCCTTCGATTGCAGACACCGCAACCGAGGGTCTCCGGGAGCTCAACAACTACCTGCGACGGGAGAAGGATATCCTGGAGGTGCAATTCGACATCAAATCTCAGGAGGCCAAGAGACTACAGCAGCAACTCGAGTACTCACAGTCGCAGCTTGACGAGGCGCGGCTCAAGCTTGACCAGGAGCGCCGGTCCCAAGCGGACAGCTCGAGGAGTTCTGTCACCCACAAAGAGCTCATCAACAAGCTCAATGAGCTCAATCTCATTCGCGAGAGCAATGTCACCCTCCGGAATGAAAACCAACGTGCTCAGGCACAGCTTGAGCAGAAGACTGCGAAGATCGCCGAGCTGGAGGGCAGGATCCAACCTCTGGAGGCCCGAATCTCGGAGCTGGAACTCGACAAGTCGTTCATGGAGCAAGAGGTCAGGCAGCTGCAAGAGGCTCGTGACGGGCTTCAGAAGAGGATTGAGTCTATTCTGAGCAAGTATGGCCAAGCTGATCCCCAGGAAGTCGAACAGCTCAAGGCCACAGTCGCAACTTTGGAGACTGAGCGCGATGCGCTCAAACAATCCGAAGAGTCTCTCCAGCAAAAGGTCAGGGCGGCCGAGGAGACCATGGAAACCAAGGCTGAGGAGTGGAAGAAGCTCAGAGAGAAACTTGCCGAGGACTTCAAGACCCGATTCAGAACCGTCAAAACTCAGCGTGATGAAAATTTCACCCAAAAGAACGCCCTCCAGAACGACCTCAATTCGATCACTGAACGACTATCTGGTGTGGAGATGGAGTTGGAGGCAGCCAGACAAGAGCTGGCATCCCTCACTGAGAAGAATAAACTCCTGGAGCAGCAAGCGGTGGCGGAGGCGGCCATGCAAACCCCTGCAGCACCTGCGGAATCCGATCAGGTTGCTGAGCTCACACAGCAGCTCGAGAACCTAAAGCAGGAGTTGGACGCTGTCTCGTCTCAGAAGACGGTTGCGGAGTCTCAGGTCGAGGGGCTCAGGGAGGAACTCGCAACTGCTATTTCGGAGCGCAACCTAGCTCAAGCAGCAGCGGTAGAAGCGGCCAAAGCGACAAATGCCGGAGACGTTGCAATGGCAGACGGCGCAGCTGCACAACCCCAGACAGTTGTTACCCTCTCGGACGAAGAGCGTAAGGCTCTAGAGGAGAAGATCGCCGTCGCTGAAGCTAAGGCTAGCGGATTCGAGAAAAAGGCCAAGGAGCTCGAGGAGCAGGCTGACAGCATCATCAAGCAACGATCTGACAAGATGAAGGCTGCCCTTAACAAGAAACTTGTGGAATCCAAGGAGACCATGGAGAAGCAAGCTCAAGAAGAACGGGCGAAGATGGAAGCAGATTTTGGCTTGAAACTTCAGCAAGAGTTGGCCATTGTCAAGGCCGAGCAGCAGACGTCGGGCCGTCAAAACGGCATGCCCTCGACCCCTGTAAAGCCGACGAATATGCACCCCCCCCAGACTCCTACCGTTGTTGACGTGAGCCACATGAGCGACGCGCAGATCCGGGATATGGTCGCCAATAACCCGACTGTTTCCGCCATCATGAAGGCCAACATCAAGAAATTCGTTGGCCAGGAAACTAAGAAGATCAAGGACGAGTTGGAGGTCTCGGTCAAGGCGGATTATGAGCAAAAGATCGTCAACGCGAAGGAGCAGGCTACCGCTTTGACCGAAAAGAAATCGGCACTCCGCATCAACATGCTTGACCGGCAGAGCAAGACGGCGCAGGCCAAGATTGCGGTTGTCGAAACTGCTGCCAAGGACACGCCTCAGAAGCCGGTCATCGAGGTCTGGAACATCGCTAAGGACGCGAAGCCTCCGGCCCCTGTCCCGGCTCCTGTCCCGGCTCCGGCGCAGCCCGCTGCTCCTCCTGCGGCTCCGGCGACTCCGGCGGCCTCTGTGAGCCAGCCTCCTTCTGGTATGCTCTTGACTGCCAATCCCTCTTCCACAGCACCACCAGCGTATGCTAACCACTGGGTGAATGTAGCTATCAAAAATGAAGGCAAACCAGAACCCAGAGCCCCCGCGGCCGCCCCTCCGAGCTCCCTTCCACAGCCGCCCAAACCCAATCCTTTTGCTGCCAATCCTTTCGGAGTTCCGGGAGGCCCGGTCCCCAGCAACCTCCCGGTCAGCAATCTACCGGTGCCAGGACAGCAGCATCTCCACCAGCCGCAGGCTCAGGGCGCCGGTAGGATGGGTATCCCGGTGCCGTCTACGAGAGGCGGTGCTAATAGCGGTCGTGGTTCGCGAGGCGTGTATCAGGCTGGGCCAGGGAGTCGTGGCCAGGGACGGGGTGGTCGGGGAGGGTTCAATCGGGGTGGTGGTGGTGGGGGTATGAACCCTGGTGCTGGCGAGTTCAACCCGGGCGGTGCCGGGAACAAGCGGCCAAGGGATGGGTCTGAGGCTGGGCAGGGCGACAGAGGCGGGAAGAGGCCGCGCGGCGGGCCATGAGTTAATGGAAGGGCAGGGACATTTGTTCTGGGATTTTGGAGTTGGCCTTTGCTAAGATAAGATGATGATGGGTGGGGGCGGTCACACAGATGGGGGGTAGATTGATGGGCTCTCTGAACATTTCTTTCTCTCTGTATCCATCCTAGTACCTACATCTCTTGTGGCGTGGCTCACCATTCGTTGCTAATGATGAAGTTGGAATGGATATGGATACGGAACTGTTGGCGTTGGGGGTGAAAGCGAGACATTATGCGCCTTGAGCAAGAGTCGCATCCCATGCCAAGTCCACAACGGAGAACCGTTCTGCGCGATGGCCACGGGGTACAGCATGCCAAGCAGAGGCCAATACGGCATGCCAGACTCGATCCATCCCAGAGATGCTCCGTCAACTTGACGATATCCCGTCACAACCACGTCCACAGCCGCGTGAACTCGTAATGACTCATGGCACAGTACTCTATCCACACCCGGCGCATCTCCTGGTCTGTAGCATGCGTCTATCAGGCACCTCGCTCCATCTTCACATCCCACTGGACGGCGGCTGGCTGCACTTGTCAAGGACCAACTGATCCTGCAACGTATCGGAGTTCCAGAGGGTCCAGCCCCCAAAAGCGGGGACGGTGCGTGCCTGTCTAGGGTGTTTCACAACGCCCTCGAGACGATTGGGTTCTGACTGTAAGACGCGTTGTTCCGTTGTGCTAGGTCCCGTCTGCTTGTCGCTATGCCCCCGGGGGGTGGGTTTTCTCACCAAAAAAAAAAAAAATCAAGAACACGTTGGGGTTGGGGATAATAAAGCCCGACGGATATTGCTGTGGGATAATTATGTACAAGCAAAATGCGCAGCCCGTCTGTCGTATGTTATTGTAGTTTTGATGGACGAAGAAGCAGGACGAAGTGGCTGGAGCAGGGGCGTGAGTCTGAGTCCTGTATCTGTCTTCCGTGAACTTGAAGGATTCTAGAAACCTGGAAGGAATATGGGAATGCGTGGGCCCCCTCATTGTGCCGTCACGGGAGCAAATCATAATGCGTGGTTAGTCTCGCCGAGTCCCGGATGCAAAAAAAAACCCAGACTCGGCGAGCGGAAGACGGTGGGGTGGGGTGACCAGGGACGGGAGTTGCGGCCTCCGTTCGCACTTCAAGGCACCAATGTTAGAAACAGCAGAGCGGTCCTTCCTTCCTCCCCTTGGTCACACGGGTGGGACCTGAGGCAGCTGCGTGCATGTCTCTATTCTCTAATCATTAATGTTGCTCTGAAATAATATGAACCTTGCAGAAATCCAGCAAGCGAGGGCGGGAGAGGCAGGCTTGGCTTGGGCTTGGCAGGCGGCAATCCCTGCCCGGCCCCACCAGGAACCAGATCAATGTCTCGCCCCGCTCCGCTGGAATCCCGCTCTTTCCTGGTGGCAGTCCCCGTAAACGCACCCAAAACTGGCGGGAATTGCCCAAAGTGCTGCGCCGCCCATTCCACCTGCTGCACAATGCACTGCAACACCAAAGTGCCCCTTCTTCTTCCAATTTCCTCGCGCTGTGGTGTACAGCCCCCCGCAGTGAAGCTCGGTCTTTTGCCTCGGGATTGCGTTTACCCAAAGCGGATCTATCCATGATGCTCCGCGGCGATGCAGGCCTACGACTCGTCGAGATACGGCAGCCCGACAGAGACGGGCTCGGCCGACACAATGCGAGATAGGGCTCCAAGATATTTTGTCTTTGCCCAGCATCTGGGTGCCAATATCCGGTACAGATCAACGAGCGGCCGTCACCACGTCACACAGCATCCTTCCAACCGCATTTCCATTGCCCTTGTGTCGAGTAGACGCGCTCCCCGGAGAGATATCTCGCCCACTTTTTTGCCCTCTGGGATCCTGATGGACGAATAGTTCGGGCGCCATACCGATTCACCTGCGCAGCTATTGTGATCGCCCAACAACAACGCCTCCATCCACGCGATCAAGGGTGCGCTAGTGTACATATGTGTCATGTTCTACCATGGCTGTGGTGGGCGGCCCGGTCCCCACACTCTACGAGATCGGCGAGATCGGGTGTGGGCACAATGAGTCTGCGAGAAGGGAAAGGTGGCAGAGTCACAGGTACGCAACATGTTGGTCCTGTGATAGGTTGCACGCTCTGGTGTGTGTAGGATATCCAGCACTCTTGAGGGCGTTTCCTGTTCACCGGGTGTTACCTCATGTACGGTTCAATATTGGCATCATCGCAACCACGACCACGCGGACGCGGACGCGGACATGGCCATGTTCGTCGCACCAGATGACACTGCCGAGGATTTCTTGACCGCCTCGGTCTTGGAAGACAGGAGGCAGGTTGGGACGTTGTTTATTCGACATCTGCTTTTCGGCTGCCCAACACTTCCAATGCCAGGCCATGTCGAAAGACACAGAGGAGGTTGCTCTTGTTGCACGACGGCGCAACCACCTTGCTCGCTCTAACGACGCCACAGCGGCAGATCGAGCTACCGAAAAGCGCAGACACCTCCAGGCGCATCCTGGGTCCCGCAGGCATTCTCTTTTCATCCCTCTTCCCCAGACAGGTAGAGCTTCAGGATCACAAGACCGTCAGCCCTACGAGTGGGGACGCCCAAAACATGCATCTGTCGCCGGCCGGGCCATTCACAGCGCCGATGTAGTGCTACGCTTCGCTTCCCGGCTGTACCGGGTACTCGATATCCTGCTTCTCCTGCAAGTCATGCAGGAGGGGACTCGATGGCTGCCACCCATCACTCCAGCGACTTGCACACACACCGCCGCAACACACCCCAGCCCTCCCGGGTACCACCGGCGGGTCGGTGTCTAAAAGGGACGCCTTCATTCCAATGCTGACTCTCGAGACAGGCCCGAATAATCTGTATGTTGGCGCATGTGACTCGCGGAACCCAGCTCAACTCGGTCCCTGAGATGTACCCAGTAGCCATCTATCTCGGACCCTCACCCGCTATGAATATCGAAGAAGGGGTTGAGAAGCAGGGTTGAGATGGGGCTTGTTGGGGGCGCCAATTTCCGTCACGTTCACACACATGCGGCCGACCTCGTTTTGTGGACAAGGGAGCCAAAGCCACCATCCAGCCCTACGATGTACATGTACAAATGCACGCAGTCTCTACTTGGGCAATACGTGTACCGATGTAACTGTGGTACTCTCCGTGGGGGCGTCGTGAGCATCTCATTCGCCCATCCAGACGGCCCGCCGTTTTGTGCCGGCGACGGGGACAAAAGATCAGCCTTGAGCGATGAGGCGATGCAGGCGTGTTCGCGCGGATTCGAGCATGGGCAACAAGTTCCTGGAGAGATATTCCGTACACCGGCCGCCACGCCTCCGTGCCTCATAATATTTCGGTCAACCTTGGATGGCCCGGCGGGGATGAAGTCGTGGAAACGGCAACAACGGCGTTTACTAGCGCCCAACCGTTTCGCCAACCAAGCCCCAAAGCGATCAATTTGCCCTCTTTGTGGTAGCAGGGGTTCCCTCTCGCTGACGCGCTCTGATTGGCGACAGGTTGTCGGTTCCTGCATCGCATCGTCAGGACATTCGACGGAGGCCATCCATTGACTTTGGACAGTCGGCACGCTACGCTGAAAATATGTCTGAGAGGGGAAGGAGGCCGATGGCCCACACGCGGCTGTGCCTCAGCTCTACGACCCTCATCAACGCCTCACTCTCGAGCCGGCTCTCCCACTGGTCAGGCAACAGTCGACGCCTCGGAATCAGCTGCCAGTCTGCAGGGGGTGGGGTCTGAGATGGTGATAGGAACAGCAGGCTGCGAAAGGAGAAGTTGAATCCGCCTTGTGTGTGCCCATTCCTATGCATGGCCTCGAATTCGGAATACCACCTCGGTTTCACACTCGGGAATGTCCCCCTGATGGGATGATGGATCTGGTTAGGCCTAGCCCATTTGGGTGGCCGCGGGTTCCAGAACCGGGACCTGATGATGGACGGCAAGGCGCATGGCCGGTGCACTGCACCTGCATTCCCGCTGTTCTTGGAGCGCAGCTTGCATGTCGAGGCGTGATAGGCTTTTGTCACAGCGACCCTGTTCACCGCTGAGCACCGTCCGAGGGGTCTGCCAACTATCTGCCTGTTTTATTGGGCACCATCCGTTGTCGAGCCCACCGCCGCGGCTTCAAAAGCGAGATTCTAAAGGGCAAAGGGCTTGTTCCCACATTCTCCCCCCTGAAGGACAGTAACCCCCAAGCTGACGCGGTTCGATGGATGGCAGCTCTTTCAGCTCTCGCCGCACTTATTTGACCTTCCTTTTCGGGTCTCTCGCAGCCCTTTGTTCGTGGTCTCGTTCGATTTGGTTTCTCAAGACGAGCATGTCCCTGAAATACGACGTTGCAAAATGCGGTTCTACTGATTGATGCTGATTGATCAAGGTTGCCAGGCGCCGGTACCGTGGCCTCGGTCTGACACTCGGTCTGACAAAGAAGTCTAAAAAGCGGTGCCTATCAGCACGCCTGGCGCAGGAACCGAGGGACTCTGCGGCGGAGCTAGGACTCGGCTACGACGGCCCCGCTGCTACAGGTTACTTACACGCCGATGTGTCGTGTCACGCGGGAAGGCCGATGACAAGTGGCCGGGCAGCCGCGCGTGACCGCGGTCCGGTTCTCACTGACATACAAGTGGGCGGAGAACGCTGTTGCGGCGCAGAAAGCACCGGTAATTACGAGGGCGCAAGAGGAAAGATGGCACTTTGTACACAGCCTGAAACCGCGGCAGATCTATGTAAATCCCCGTGCCGCCGCGTGGCCGATTTCCATTCGGCGTTCGCCTCCTGAAGCGACGGGTCGAGATGCAGGTATGTGGCGCCGGCGAGGTCGACGGCCTGAAACAGAGGGGTACGGTGGGTGCATTGAACTTTCATCTGAGAAACACAGGTACGAACCAAGTAGAAGAAATGATACGAGGTCGATGAAGCCGAGGCAAGCTGTCCTGTTGTGGTGATATATTTCGAGTGTGCGTGTGTGAAGACCACAGCAATACGGATACCAAGAGCGAATGACACCGTCGGGATCTATATACGATTTAAACATTTGAGTCGCAGAACTCCACCAAGATCAGCCAATGATTGGTGACAATTGCTGGCCAGTTCCGTCCCTTTCCTTGTCTTGTTTCCCTAAATTTACCCTGCAACACAAGGCCAATGCTTAAAATATATCGGGAAGTTGACAAATCTTTGGGCGTGCATCTCTCCCCTGAGGTGGTGAGGTTCTCCGGTCCGGTAGCGCGCCGAGTCGAAACATAGCACCCCCTTGAGGAAAAGCGCCGATGCTGGGGCAGATTGGGAAGTTCCACTTTCGCTGGGGTATGGCGTGTGGAGTTATAGGGATTCGGTTCTTGGCAATATTGCTCACAACCGGGCCTGGGGAACTCCACCCACCCAGCAACGGGAAGGAGAAACGGCATGACGACGCGGCGGGAGCTACGGATATGTGCACTAATGAAGTAGCTTCTGACACGATCGTGTGACGGGGTGGCAAAACGGCTTTTTCTCAACGGCCATGTGCGCAACATGCGGGGAGATGATAGTTCTCACGTACCGTACCCCTGGCAGCTTCGACTCCCAGGTGAGTTGGTGTGATGGTTGAGAGGGTGTTGTGTCTGGCATGAGGATGGGAATCACCGCGTACAAACAACAACCCCTCCTCTGATCAACGGGGGCACGAATGGAAAGTCCGTTCTGGCCTATCAGGCCGCCGACCCGCGGCCAGCCCCCCCAGAGGGAGGGGAGGAGGAGGAGGGGGCGGCGTGGTGCCGTCAGCACCTTAGACATAGCGCCGGAGGGTGGCACATGCCGTGGCCGCGGCGCAGCCGCTGGGTAGGCTCTGTTCCGAGCAAGCGGAAACACCTTGGCCGCACCCGCGCCCGACTTCTTCGATTGGCGCACATACTGTACCATCCGTACTGTCGACGGTCAGACGCGGTGAGCTGCATGAGTTCCCCGTGAGGCTGGCGTGCGCAAGCCCGCCTTGCTCCATCCGGTCCGGTGGCTTGGGTCGTCTCGGGAGCCTTCTGCCGAAGGCCGTCTGGCTGGCTGCGTCTTGGTCTCCACGGAAGGAAGCAAGGCGTTCCGGGAGGCTGAACACCGGGATCCGCCCCGTGAGGAATCATCACGGGATCGACGGTGTCCCTGCGTCTTTTCTCCCGGCATGTGGTTGAGGACAGTCGGCTTTCGTTGCTTCCTGCAAGAGACCCCAGCTTGGCCGAGAAATGGTTGAGCCGTCCTCGTTCTATGCCTGCCAATTGCTTTCCAACATGGCGACAGTGCGATGCGATCCACGGACAGCGAATTCAAGCAAAGGAAGACAAGACCTGGTGCCGAGGTTTGGTCCTAATCGGCAGCCCGCCACGCACCGAGCGAGTTATGCGGCCGTGACAATCGAGTCGGACAACAAGCCCAGAGACTAGCTATGCATGCACGTGGATCATGATGTCAAGGGCTCACGGCCACAGGGCTGAGGGCCCACTCGATCAGGAATAAGAATAGGGAAAATGGCGGGCAACCAGATCCAATGGCGCGGGGGCGCAAGACGAGGTATCCGTAGATCAAGACGCCTCCGGCGCAGCTTCCCGTCTGCGCCGCAACGAGGCCGTGCCGGGTTACGATGAAGGCCGTCTGATTGGGCGGCCGATGGATCCGAGCGCGGTGGAGGTGCCCGGCCCGAAATCTGGGTGATGGAACATTGCCCACCAAGGCCTCAAAGTCTCAGCATGCGAACATGTGATGGCATCGGTGGGCGAGGTTGATAGGTAGGCGAGGTAGGTTGATGGTGCCTCGTATCGACGTGTACACAGTGCTGCGCAGGATTGTCGGGGCCGGAAGGATCACAAGAGCTAACCCCGCCTGCCGGGATCAAGAGCGCAGGTTCAGATGAGGAGAGGGGCGAAGCGAAAACGGCGGCTAGAGAGAGAGCGGGCCTCGATGCGCTTCTTCAATCGAACGGGCGGCGGTTGCCAAGTCGGTTGTTGTGCGGATGGAGATGATGCTGGGGCGTTGGAGATTCAAGCACCAGGCAGCAGAATTTCTCTCACAGAGACTGGTTCAACGGCACTGCTTGGCCGAGTTGGCGACCGGGAAAAAACCTTATCGAGGTGGCCCTAGCAACTCGGGATATGGACCAATCAGCGTCTTGTGTGGTTTCTTTGTCATCCGTCTATTTCAGGCCCACCGCAGGCTCCTGAAGAGCACGTGACTAGCGCCTGACAACTGATCAGACCACGCGCTTATCTCTAGGTATTACTGCGGCGGCTATGATTGGGTGAGCTGCTTCAGTCATTTCAAATTGTTCTCGAAGCCAGGCCAAGACTTGGGCCGCATAATGCCAGATCCATTGCTGCGAGCCATTGCTAGAGGGCAGAGGACAAGGCGAAGCTTGTCTCACACCCTGCAACCCAACTCAGTGCAGCGACGTTGTGTGGTAATTATTTCCTCCGTACAAGGATTGCATGATGCCACTTTCCTCGGCCGCGCTTCAGCGAGATTTCTGGCCGAAAACACGCAAACCTGCCAACCAGAGCAGAGAGAGGGGATCCATAAAGTTGAACTGTGCAGTAGTTGGTATGCTCCACCCGCGACAGCTACCTACACGACTTGCGGCCCGGGAGAAAGACCAGGCTTTTTAGGTTCTTTGCCGCCCATAGTTCGGGCACCTCAGGATACGACCAGCGGGCTCTCAAGCCGCCAGGGCGGTTCCCATTTGCGTGACCAAACTTAGGGAACTCTTCCGTCACGCGAGTAATGGGAATCTACCTGCTTTGTGTGCTCCTCGTTGACGGCGAGATGGATATTGAGGCCTAGTACCGGATCTGCGCAAGTATGCGATTGCGTCGCGTGCTGTTGGGGGCACGGGGAGTGCCGGCTGAGGTCGAGATTGGTTTTATGAAAACTGAACCGCCGCAGCCCTACGGATAGAGCCAAGAAATGATCTGGGGAACGTTTGGGCAGGGGTCGAGCAGGGGTCTCTGCCAATCGTGTCGTTGGCTGGAACCTAAGGCTTCCAGGTTGGGGAAGGTACGCACCGCCGGTGTCCATAGGTGGGACAGAAACACGACTGTGCCCTCCAGCAGCCAATTTATACCCTGCTGCCTTGGCCAAAGACCAGAAGGTGGGCAAAATACACCTTCTGGGCTAATTATACCTCGGCGCTTTGTAGCTGCCTAGGGCCAAAATCCAGCCCAGCAGAGCCCGGCTCGAGTCCGGCTCTTGTTCCCTCCGTTTCCTCCTCTCCGGCGCGATCTCGTAAAATGGACCACGCACACGGTCTCGATCTCGAGATGCGCCCGCACCTGCAACGTCGTCGGACCTCCTCGCAAAGCCGAAGCGTGATGAGCTCCACACTCCGGCCCCGCGATCGTGATGAGCCAGATCCTTCAACATCCAAAAGCTCCGGCACCGCAACGGGTCGGCGGGGCTCCATCAGTGGCAGTCGCGCGTCGCCCGAGGCCGCACAAAAATGGAACAATTGAAACTCTCGCCGCTGCCACGCTTGGCGCCGTCGCGCAACGACGTCGGAGGGAAACAGACGGGTCCACACTTTTGACACTGCTGGCCGAGGCGGCGCGGTATGTACGGAGTACATCTGTACCTCAGGGTGCAGAGCGACAACCGGGTGCCAAGGTGGCCCGCTTGGCCGCAACCTACCTAGTGCAAGCTCCGTGCATTAGCTCAGTTCCATCGTTGGGTGGCTCGGTGGCTCTGGCTCCTCTGGAGTCCTGGACACGACGGCCGCCCCTGTCGCTGCACCCGTAGCGGGTACATCGGACCAGGCTGCAGGATAGCGGCCAAAGGTACGGATACATACCAAATCCCTGCCAATTTACTGCCGGACGCGGTTTCGAGGCTCAGGTGTGGGTGACGACAACAGTGGGAACGGAATGGACATGGGGGGGAGGCAAGGTACCTTCACCCCTACGCCGCCATGTGGGCGCGAAGCAAGCCTCCCTCCCCCATGGCTGAAGGAACGGCTTCTGGATATTTAATCGGCGGCCCTTCCCTTCCTTTCCTACGACTTGTCTCAGGAACGACTTGCCACCGATCATCTGCCGATCTGAGCATTCGACTTGCTTTCCACGTCTTACAACTCGTCCCATTCCCTCCCCTCCCCCGTCCTTCCCCGCCAACCTTCTCCGGCCACGGCAGCACACCAACAGCCACCATGTTCGCCATGCCACAGCACGCATACGCCTATGCGGCGCACCCGGCCCCTCAACCCACAAGACAGTACGCGAGCCACAGCACAAGCAGTGCCTTCAGCAGCTCCGCCAACCCCGACGAGGACTGGACCAAGATCTCGGACCTCGCCGAGCGCAGGAGGATACAGAACCGCATCGCTCAGCGCAACTACCGTACGTAGCTGCTCGGACGGGGGTGGGTAGGCCGGCGACTAACCCCGCACAACAGGCAAGAAGCTCAAGCGGCGTCTGGAGGATCTCGAGAGACGGGCCGGGACCTCGGATGGAGGCTCATCATCGGGCAACGAGAAGTCGAGCCCGCCACCCAAGGCGAGGCGCAGCCAGACACCCAAGGCCTCGAGGCAAACACCGCCGGCCCCGGTAAAACAAGCAGTGCTCCATCAGCAGCAGTACACCCCCCCGACGCACCACGACGACGAGTACCTCTTCCCCCCATCCTACGACGAGCGGGAACGGTCACACACGCCGCCCATGTTCGCCTACTCGACATACCCGGGCCCGTCCCAGGAGATGGTGATGCCGGCCTACGGGCCGGTGCAGGGATACCGGGCCATGCCGGCCGAGCCGTACCCGGAGTACCTGTCGCCACAGCCGGTGCCGGTGACGCTGCCGTCACTGACACACTTCAGCGACGCCGTCAAGCGCGAGCCGGGCTACCCGGGCGGCGGCCCGACCGAGGAGGGCCTTCACTACATGAATTACAACGGCTACCTCCCGGGCATCGACATGAGCGCTGGACATCCCGCACCGTACGACCACATGCCACATGTGAGTGCCCCATGCCGCAGCACAAAAGCACCACCACCACCACCTCCCTACTACCCTGGCCGTGGGCCCCCCTTTCCGAGACTCCCGTTGCTGATTGGGTTGGTTTTTTTTTTTTTTGGCATTAGACTCCGGCGCTGTCACACTCGTATGACCACTCGGCGGCCTGCTCGGACTCGGGAAGCTACGAGTACCCCACCACGCCGCTGTCGATGCCGGGCTCGCCTGGCATGATACAGCACTAGCCGGGGAGACGACATCACCGCCGCGCACTCCCCTTACACCTGGCTTTTTCTTTTGCGCTATTGCGACGGCGAGGGAAATACAAAGGCTTGCTCTCACCTCGGGGGAAAATGGAAGGGCATTTTCATGGGCTGGGATTTTGACGCGTTTATACACTGGGGGGCAGACTTGTTTGGGAAGGCAGGCGTCACTGTACGGATGGTTGGGGGTTGAGCGTTTCTCTTTCTCGTGGGTCGAAGTGCTCGACCGCGATGAGGGAACTGGAGACATATTGTCTTGACATACGGGAAGAAGGATATCTGTTCCTGGGCCTTTGCCTTCGTTGTCTATCTAGATACAAATCAGAGCTTTGTTCGCTCTCTCGAATCGAATGACTTGGTAAATTCCCCTTGGTGTTTCTTCACGCGCCTGCTTGCTTCCCCCGGGAGATACGTACGTGCATCATATCCTTGCGCTAGGCTGCCTTACCCGCGAAACCGTTGGATCTCATCTCTTGGCATGAGTAAGAACCCAAAGCGCCCAACGACGACCAAGATCAAGGTCTGACAAATCACGGTTTTCCCCAATGCCAAATGTCAGCAACATTGGGGCCGCAGAAGCAGATGGAATGGAATGTCTTGATTTAACCGAGCGTTGCGGCAGAGTGAATCAACCGTCGCGAGAGAATACGATGGCGCCCCCCGCCCCGCCCGCTCTTGCGCTGCATTCGTCATTCACTCGTTTGGGAAATTGCAAGTCGAGCCGCCAAGGCTGGCTGTCCCATTACGCATGCCGTGTTTCTCGTCTCCAGAGACATCCCATCCCGCCCACCATTGATCGGTACACGGGGTATCCCGTACCATGTTTCGTTTCCTCTTGCTACGCCGCTCCAGACGGTGGGGCGGCCTCGTTTCGTTTCGTTTCGTTTCGTTTCGCGGCCTCGAGACTAATTAGTAGACGACTCAGTCTGGGGCCTAAATTTACCGGGGGCTGGCGCGGTGGGCGCTGGTGGCATCTCGCGCCTTTTTTCCATGTACGGATAGGTATGTATGTTTGGTGGGGGCGGGGGAGGGGCTGAAATGGAGGGCATGGAACGGTCGCCCCAAGCCCCCCCCTCCCTTCCCCCCCCCCCCCAAGCAAAGTCCACGTGTTGCTTGCGGCGCCGTCAGCCGTGCAGCGCAGTGCAGCGCGCGCGCCGCACCGTCCGTCGGATGGATGGACTGTTCCATGCATTTGCCATTTCGGGGACCGTCCCGTCCATCCACGCGGCGGTTTAGTTGGATCCCGTGGGCGGAGGGGGAAGAAGGTTGGTTGTGCTGCTGCTGTGATCATCACGCTGTCGGCGTGCGGCGAAGCTTGCGCGCCAACGAAGCAGGGTATCCATCCCTCGGATCTCAAGCCATCCACAGCTGCTAGGTAGTTTCGAGACGAGGCCAAGCGGGGGAGCTCTGGTGAAGTGAACCCCCCCCCCGAGCGGACGGCGTAGGGGGTCCCCGCCAACAATGCTGCCTTTGTATTATCCCGGGTTGCGAATCTCGCCGATAATGTCCACTTGCTGTGTACGGAGCAGTTACCTCCTGCGAGGGTGGCAAGATGGCCTATTTTAACTTCCATGGTGCGACAGCTTTGCAACGTTAATCTGTCTGATGGCGCCTAGGGCTTTTTACACGGGCTCGATGTAGTTGCGGAATCTGCAATCGAATAATTATGATCCCGTCTCTTTTGTTTTGGTATCTGTATTCTAGGAGTTGACGTCTCTGTGACCCAAACAGGAAAATACAAGTCCCACGCACCTGCTGTACTCCGTACAGGAGCCATCCACACCCTGTGCGACGGATTCCTTCCAGGCAACTCAATCAAGGAAGCGAGCGACCTCAAATGGCAACCTCGTCGGGTAGCACAGCGACGGAAGTCGCATGTTTCTCCAGCCTGCCGTCTGTGATCCTGGGGGCTGGTGCGAGAAGTGGTGATGAATCCGCGCGGCCCCTCGAAGGATTCGGAGTTTAGTGAGGCTGTTTGCCTAGCTTCGGCCTTAGAGGATCCGACCCTGGGAATGTATCGGATTTGTATCTTTCGCTCGGATGCGGTGCCACTAACCTTTGTTGTTCCTCCCCTTGTATGCCTGCAGTGAGTCAGTGACTTCATGGATCTCGAATTTCCTGTGGGTATGGTCGTATTTGGTTGTACGAGGCCGGATATAGGCACTTTGTAAGTGGTTGAAAACAACCTCATACCCAAAAATACTAGCAAGACAGCATGCATGACACGCAATAGGAGCTGACGACCAAGCACTGTCAGGGTCTGGTATGTGAGGCAGTCAATTAATTACGGATACACCATGGAGAGACAACAACTCCATGCTAAACTCAAAAAACGGCCAAATCCATGGACATAAAGGTGCAGGCAAAGCAGATAGCGGTGGCCCGCCTGCTATGATGCATTATCCACCCAACGAACAAAAGACTAGCTCACAACTGACACAGCCCCAGATCCGATTTCCAGAGGTACCGAGCGCGAGCCAGCAACGACCACACATGGGTTCCGAGTAGCGCGTCAACAGGCTTACTCCTCGTGCTCAAGGGGAGCCTCCTCCTCATACTCCTCCTCCTCCTCATCCACACCAGCATCCTGGTACTGCTGGTATTCCGAGACAAGATCGTTCATGTTGGACTCGGCCTCGGTGAACTCCATCTCGTCCATACCCTCGCCAGTATACCAATGCAAGAAAGCCTTGCGACGGAACATAGCAGTAAACTGCTCGCCAATACGCTTGAACAGCTCCTGGATGGCCGTCGAGTTGCCGACGAAGGTGGACGACATCTTGAGGCCGCGGGGGGGGATCGAGCACAAGGCAGTCTGGACGTTGTTGGGGATCCACTCGACGAAATAGGACGAGTTCTTGTTCTGGACATTGCGCATCTGGTCCTCAACCTCCTTCATGGAGACCTTGCCACGGCTGTGAAGTTGTTAGCGGTGCTGTGCCAAAAGTAGCAAGCTGCAAAGTGAAACTTACAAGATGGCAGAGCAGGTCAGGTAGCGACCGTTGCGGAAGTCCGAAGCAGCCATCATGTTCTTGGGGTCGAACATCTGCTGGGTGAGCTCGGGAACCGAGACGGCACGGAACGAGTGGGCGCCACGGCTAGTCAGAGGAGCGAAGCCGACCATGAAGAAATGGAGACGCGGGAAAGGAACCATGTTGACCGCCAGCTTGCGGAGATCCGAGTTGAGCTGGCCCGGGAAGCGCAGCGAGACGGTCACACCGGACATGACGGTCGAGACCAGGTGGTTCAGGTCGCCGTACGACGGGTTGGACAGCTTCAGGGTGCGCATGCAGATGTCGTAGAGAGCCTCGTTGTCGATGCAGAAGGTCTCGTCCGAGTTCTCGACCAGCTGGTGGATCGAGAGGGTGGCGTTGTAGGGCTCGACAACGGTATCCGAGACCTTGGGGGAGGGGACGACCGAGAAAGTGGCCATCATGCGGTCGGGGAACTCCTCACGGATCTTGGAGATCAGGAGAGTGCCCATACCGGCACCGGTACCACCACCGAGCGAGTGGGTGATCTGAAAGCCCTGGAGGCAGTCGCAGCCCTCAGCCTCGCGACGGACGACATCGAGAACCTGGTCAACAAGCTCGGCGCCCTCGGTGTAATGACCCTTGGCCCAGTTGTTGCCGGCGCCGGATTGGCCGAAGATGAAGTTGTCAGGGCGAAAGAGCTGGCCGAAGGGACCGGCGCGGACGGCGTCCATGGTGCCGGGCTCCAAGTCGACGAGGACGGCACGAGGAACATATTTGTTGCCGGCAGCCTGGACAAGATTCGTGGTCAGCACACACGGCGGCTCGCCCATCAGAAAGACCTGTCGCTAGCCCGGCTTACCTCGTTGAAATAGACATTCATGCGCTCGAGCTGAATC
This sequence comes from Trichocladium antarcticum, assembly GCA_033297235.1. Taxonomy (NCBI): domain Eukaryota; kingdom Fungi; phylum Ascomycota; class Sordariomycetes; order Sordariales; family Chaetomiaceae; genus Trichocladium; species Trichocladium antarcticum. The sequence continues at coordinate 82,456 of MU853407.1, forward strand.
TCGGATGTGCCATTGTACCTATCGCAGCGGTGAGCGAGGGATTATAACCGATGGGGACCTGTCGACAACCACATACACGCCACTTGCGTCGAGGCCGTGCTCGCCGGAAATAGTCTGCCTACACAGAGAGTCAGTCTCAAACCACCTCCGACCAGATAATTGTTGGTTCCGGCGGTCAAACATACCAGAAGGCGGCACCAATTTGGTTACCCTGGAAGGCGCGTCGTCAGTCCACCGCACCACCTGATCGCTCGCCCGCGGCGGGATTCATCCAACTTACGCATTGGCCGGTCTGGAGATGAACCTGTCGCGGAGAAATCAGGTCAGCATCTTGTTGTTCCCATCGCCGACACGGCGTCGTCGGCCTTCAAGTCGGTCGGGAAGGTGTGGAACGAGGCCGTCCCAGAAGTGTGGGGTAGATCAGGGGCCCAGAAAAAAAAAAAGGGCTTCCCCGACGCGCGTGTCGCAGGGTCTGCGGCAGAGCAAACAGGAGGGAAAACTCACGATTTCACGCATTTTGGCGGTTGTGTGTAAAGCTGGTCGACAAAGCGATGTAAGCGGCAGGAGGGAAACTCTGAATCGAGGTGGATGGGCTCTGGAAAAGCAGACGGTGGAGAAGTCGGGAGGAGGAGAGATTGTTGATTTTTGGGGCGAGAAACCGAAAGCAAAGCGTGTTCACCGCTGCTGCCGAGTGGAGATCAGGCACCACCAATTGAAACGGCAGGTCTGGCTGCCTGGTGGTCCCTGCGTTGTCTGCTGCTTACACTATTCCTCTTTCGGCTGGATGCGAAGGGGATAGCGGGAGACGCTAGGCCCATTCTGAGAGTGACAAGACGAGAGTGTGGGGTAGCTGCGGACCTCAGTGTCTGGGCATCACCTCACACAGCACTTTGGTTCAGCGACAACTTTGATGCACTGATCTTGAACGCAACTTCAAAGATGGCTTTGGAATCCATGATGGTACTGTCTGGAACTTTGGGTATATTCTCGGGTTTTGGCTGCAGTTTCTGCTGATTCTGCTGATTGTGGCGTCCTCGAGCGCGAGCCGCCCAATCTTACAGATGGCGTGAGCTTTTGTGCTTATCGGCCATGCATCATGAGATGGGTCCATGTCACGATAATGTCGGCTTCACAGTAGTTGTGAGCTGAGGAGCGGTTGGCCATGTATATATTGTCTTCCAATCTCCAATAGATACTCTAATGCGCCTTGACAACTCCTGCCGCATCGGCCTGGGCCGCGATCCTCTTCTTGTACGCCTGCACATCACCAGGGAACTTCTCGACGGTCCCATTATCACACACCCACAACGACGTACAGACGGTTTGCAGCATGGTGACATCGTGAGAAACCATCAGCACGCCGCCCTCAAACTCCCTCAGGGCCTCGGACAGGGCATCCATAGCCTCGATATCCAAGTGATTGGACGGCTCGTCCAGGACCAAGATGTGCGGGTTCGTCAGGGCGAGGCAGGCAAAGGCCACACGCGACTTCTGGCCACCAGACAGCAGCTCCATCTTCTGCAGGCCGGTCGTGCCTGTGATGCCGAAGGCGCCCAGCTGGCGGCGATACTCCTCGTCGGTGCGGCCCGGGTAGGTCTTGGCCATGAAGGTGACGGCCGAGGCGTTGAGGTCGAGGGCGTCGACGTGGTGCTGCGCAAAGTAGCCGATGCGCAGGCGCGGGTTTTGTGAGATGACGCCGGTTGTTGGTTGGAGCTTGCCGATGAGGAGCTTGAGGATTGTCGTCTTACCTGCGCCGTTGGGCCCGACGATGCCGATCCGCGAGTCGAGCTGGACGTCGAGGTCGATGTTTCGGAGGAGGATGTTGTCGGGTGTGTAGCCGAATGTGACACCCGACATCTGGATGATGGGCGGCGACATCTTCTCGACCTCGGGGAATTTGAAATGCACGCTGTACTCTGCCTCGGGCGCTTCGAGCACCGGCATCTTTTCCAGCTTCTTGATGCGGGACTGGGCTTCCGACGACTTGGCGGCGTTGTAACGGAACTTGTCGATGAAGGCCTGCAGATGGGCGCGCTGCGCCATCTGGTTCTCATATTCCCTCTTGGCCGTCTTCTTCCGCTCCTCCTTGGTGGCATAGAAGGATTCGAAGTTGGCACCGCGGTAGTAGTCGAGCCGCTGAGAATGCTGGTGGATGATGTCGGTCGCCACCTCGTTGAGGAAGGCTCTGTCGTGGGACACGACGAGGACGGTGCTGGGGTAGCCCTGGAGATAGTTTGAAAGGAAGGTGATGGAGGGGACGTCCAACATGTTGGAAGGTTCGTCGAGGAGCAGCAGGTCCGGTTCGCAGAAGAGCGCCCGAGCAAGGGCCAACCGCATACGCCAACCGCCGGAGAAGGTCTTGGTAGCGTGTTGCTGGCGTTCAGGCGAGAAACCCAGACCTGCCAAGATGCTGGCGGCCCTGGGTTCTGCCTTGTCGGATTCCATCTCGGCCAGTTTCCCCTGGATGTCACCAAGGCGCTGATCCTGTGCCTCGCGGTCCTTGTCAAGCCTTGCGGCATCGGTCGATGTATCCGCCATCGACGTCCGCTGGGCCTCGATATCTGCCAGTTTTTGAATGATTTCCTGCCAACATTAGCTAAGCTCGCAAAAGTAGGACATGCCCTGCAGCAACTTACTCCTTGCTCCTTGAGCAGCACTTTGCGCCAGACATCGGCGTCCAAGACGGCTTGCAGGGCCGGTGTGTCGTCACCGGAAATCTAGCAGGTTGTTAGCCAGGGGCACGAGGGGTGAAAGGAAGAGGCCTCGAAAGGAAAGGGTGAAAGGACAGGGTGAAAGGACGGCATGACATACTTCTTGTTCGACGTGAAGGATGGAAATATGGGTTGGAATGGGGACCTCTCGGCGCGACAGCGCTCGGAGGAGAGTCGATTTGCCGATACCGTTGTTACCAACAAGACCATAGCGGTGTCCATAAGACAGAGTCAAGGTGGTATCAGCCAGGATTCTGAGTCCTCCAATGGACACGTCGATGTTGTCGAGCTTGATGTCCTTGGACTTGCCACGGGCGCCACCGCCCAGCTGCAGAGGGTTGACAGCCATGTAGAACTCTTCGTACGACTGGGTCGACTCTGGCTGGTCGAGGAGACGCGAGGCCTCGTACTCGACGTTCTTGAAGGTCTTCTTGTTCTGTTTGACGGCAATCTTGCGCTCGGCCTTCTCGAGCTTTTTCCTGTCGACCTTGGACTCGACCTTGCGGATGTTGGCCGACTCGAGATCGACAGCTCCGGTGGCCACGGCGAGGGTGGACGACATGTTCCTCTGGGAGCTCACTTGGATGGTCTGGTCAAGACGCCTGACGGCAGGACCGGTCCGATCCATGCTGTTGCTGGCGGCGGTGTACTTGTCAACCCATTTCCCGACAAGACTCCGGATCTTGTCGTGGGTGGCGGCGCCAAGGCTCCCGGAGGCCGAGAGCAGCAGCTCGGTGACGGCGGCGGCGGCCTCGTCTAACGGAGACGGCCCGGGAGCGTCCTCCTCACCGGACCAGGCAGTGGAGGCATGGGTGAGATAGCCGGCCGAGTACTCGGAAATCACGGGGTCGATGCCCGGAAGCACGGCGCGGATCTCGGCGTCCATGGCGGGGTCGTCTGTTTGTGGAGGGAAGGGGGGAGTATGCGGGTGTGTGTTCTCAGCTGAAGCGTAAAACCCAAACAGGCAGTCAGATCACCACTTGGTAATGCGGATGTATCCTGTGAGACTGTCTGATCTCTATCGTATCGAAATGCCCGTCGGTCAGCATGTACTGTCCTGGATCCTGGACCCTGAAGTTTTGGCACCTGGCAATAATCTGCACAGCGGGGCGGATTTTCAGGTTGATGGTGGCGTGGGTTTGCCGCCCCTGCAGCCGAGCGTCACTGAGTGGCAAGAAAAGTAAGCTCCGATTGGCCAGAAGCTCACCGCCCGATTTATCCGCAGTCAACAACGACTGCAACTTCCCTCTCTTCAAAGACCAAACTGGAATGCCTCCATTTCAAATTTCGAGACGCGGCTCAGGAGAACACTTTTTGCCCGGCCGCAAGTTCCAGATTGACAGAATGGTGGCCGACGATCTGTCCGGTTGCCACCCAGACTGAGTGAATCGGGTTCTGAACCGGGTTCCAAGTTCCAACTCAAACAAAGCCTGTGCAGCTGGCAGGAAACTCAACCTGCATCGCCTCTCCCGCCGCATACTCAACGGCGTCCAAAAACGCAGCATATATACGGTCCGAGCGGCCAGCAGCAAATTTATATTTCACCGTGTAGAGGCCAGCCAGGCGACTGTGCCGCCCGAGTCCCTACCCGCTTGTGATGGCTCTCGCATTGACGGCTGCCTGTCCTGCCATCGCCGTCATAACCATCATCCACTATATCTCCACCAAGACCGGCCCTCTCAAATTCTCAAGCGGTGGCACGAAGCTTCCCAGCAATACGTTAAACACTGCTATCACTGTGGTTGGCTTCCTGATGGCCCTTCCCCGTAAGTTCAGTCCCATCGACCGAGCCCGACCAACCCCAACTGGCCGCCGGCCTGTCAGACATAGGTGACAAGGAAGACTATGTATCTTGCTTCTCGTAATCTCTACGAATCGGCCGCGTCGATCATTCGCCAGATCCTTGGCATGCTCGGCCTGATGACTGCGCCAGGAGCGTGCTGCCCACATGGCTTGGCATCGTACGCCGCCGGGAACTGATGGGTGATGCCGCGGACTCAGGGAATATCCGGACATTGGATATGCGGGAACATGGCAAAGAACACCGACTGCCTATGCTTGGCAAACAGGTCTGATGCCGACTTGGTGTTGATCCAGTGTACTACCTGCTCGCCGGCCATTTCAACAGAAGACGGCCCCGAAACTGCTGCCATTAATACCCAGCCTCGACATATCAGGCAAGCAAGGGAGGGATCGCTCAGCCCATTAGAAGATCTAGACAGATCGGATCTGGCATCGGGTGATCGATCCCCTGATAAAAAACAGCCGCTATTCCCAAGATAGCGCGCCTGGTTGCGCTAGCAAGGAGGACCTTCCTTCGCCTGGAGGAGACTCGTCGTAGCCCAGCCGGGTATTGTTTCATGTCATACTCCGTATTCCGTACTCCAGTACCGTACCGACTCGGTACCGGCATTCATTTCCTGAGAATAAGATATTCCCTGCAAGCGCACGGATGCAGCCGCCTAACTCAACTCCCGGGACCGTCGCGGGGCAACGAGTTCCGTCAACTTCGGGAACTGGCGGCAACAGCACAACGATAAAATCGCATTCGAATTTTTGCCCGAAAAGAATTCTAGACTTGCTGCACGGGCGTGGCGTGCAGCGGTCTGTCGTGCCGGGAATCGAAGCCATCTTCCCTGAATCTGGTTTGTTTGTTGTCTGGACTGACGATCCTGTGGCACAAGCAGCATCAATACAACCGTGCCTCGATATTGTATGGCAGAGATGAAGTAGCACCGATGCGGCGCAAGCGGCAAGCCGTCGAACACCACCGGGTCTTTCGGGGATGGCACAATCCGCTGCGAGGCCCCGAGAGAAACGCGCTCGGTTGGCCCAGCAACATGAACCCTCACCGGAGGAAGGGGGAAGGCCGTTCGCAGGAACCTCCCGAGACAACACCACGGGCCTGAGTTCACGGCTTTGCATCTCCACGCCGCTGGCGGATCGTCCGTGGCGGAACCGCGTCCTGTGGTATCACAGGCTACGATCCACGGGGGCTATTGCAGACAGATGTGCAACAAGTGGGGGGGGGCCATCGTCGGCAGATTCCCGTCTGATCGTGCAGTGCAACGCAACACTGCCTAGGGCCCCCTGGATTCGGCCTCGTCTGGCGCATAATAGTTGTTGGTTGATTGATGGATCGGCACACGTCGCAGGCGCGGCATGCCGCGAATCGAACCACCAACCACGGGGTAACGTTTACTAGCATCAGCCCGGATGACAGACAGGTGGAACGGGGTCGCGAGGGGCGGCGGTGTAATCTTCACGGATGGGACAACTTGTCGCTTCGAAAAGGTTGAGACAGTTGCTGTTGTCGCCAACCGCAAGGGGTTTGCCGCACTCCTGCCAGAAGGCGGCATCTGCCATGCGGGATTTATTTTTGGAGTCGACTTGCCGAGCACGGAAGGCCTGTCAGTGGTTGGGTAAAGCTACATGCTAGCCTTTTTTTCTAGTTTGGTGTTTTTTGCACTCGTCCATCTGGTTGGCTGGGGAGGGCTGGTACTCCATGTTGACTCTAACACTCGGGCGACAAATGGCAGGCACAAAAGAAAGAAGCAGCAAATATGGACGTGAGACGACACCCGATCATGTCCGTCATCAGCCACGCGAGACAGCATGCCCCTGCCCTGCCGATCTAAGGTACGGTATCTGTATCAGATGTATCTCCCATTCGCCATCCTCGCAGCTCGGCCCGGCTGGGTCCAGTCATGTGTTTTCCATGAAGCTGTTTGGTGGAGGAGACCCGAGGATCAAGCTGCCGCTCGGATGCGCTGAGCTGTCACTGGTTGAGAGCCAAGCAGATCGGTCCTCCCGGAAACCCTGTCGGGCGTCATCAGGGACCCGCCCACAGGGCTGTGGATGTGGAAAGAGAAATTGTGAGAGAAAACCTTGCTTATGTTGTTTTACATGCCAAAACGGGGAGAGAGGGGGACAGAGGGGTCATCGAGTGGTAGGGTGCTCGGGGTCGCGCACAAACGGCTTGATCCGCGGAGCTTCGCCCGTGTTTGGCCGTGTTGGTCGGGTGTTGTGCATTTGCTGAGCCAGATCTAACTCGGGGTTGTCCGTTGTTAGGTAAACAAAGTGCGGCTTGACTCAGTGTTCGGGCAGTTGGAGAGACAGCCTGTGGCCCGTCATGGGAGATGCGAAGGCTTGTATGTAGCGGAAGGGCTAACGCCATGAATATAGGAGGGATGATAGAGATGTTGGTTCTCAATCAATCTCCCGCCTGTAATCAAATAACAAATATTCCGTAATGTTGTTCGAATTATCCATTGACAATGCTGCATTGTTTCCTTGGAGGAAGAAGTGGAGTGGAGCAGGCGCGGATCGTTAAATTGCAGCTGGGATCTAGCTCCGATTCCATGCCTTTCGGCGGCAACAGAGCTTGCCTGCTGAGCTTGCCTCCCTGCTTGCATCTGGCCCAGTTTTGGCATGAGGTGCACAGGCACGCAGCATGGACGGGATGCAGTGCTGCAATGATGCGCAAAAGACGCTGGCGATCATCAAACAGGCACAGCTTGTCACCTTGTCGCGCACGTCGAGATTGGAGGATGCGAGGAGGGTGCGTGTATCGAAGCAACCAAGCGGCTGTTGACACCTGAAAATTACACGGCAGCAAGGCAATCCGCCGTGCATGCGCTAGAGTCAACCCTGCAGGCATGCCTCCCATGCCTCGCGCTGAGCAGCGCAGTGCCCGGCACCCGAAAAAGCGACGATCCAAGAGCCAATCCCAGCCCAGCTCCGGACCCAGGCCAAACCTCCACCCACTCACAATAACCAAGGCCTGCGCTGCCCAAGGAGCCAAGGTTCCAGCGAGCCAACCCAGTCCCCAAGTCTCCACTGTCGCAGCATACCCCGGGCCTGGACGACGTGCCTGTGTTGTAGTCCCTCCATCCTTTTTCCATTGCAGACGACCGACAACATCTTGAATGCCAGTTGTTGGGTCGTTGGGTCGTCGTCGTCGAATCGCCCCAGGCCCGTCCGCGTCCGCTCTCTTCTTTGGCTTGCGTCTTTGCGCCGACGTGCTGCTGGACCGGGGCTTCGCTCTTTTTGGTGGTTTCTGGCCATGGCCCACTGAACTTGCGCCTGCCTGCCGTGTCGCGTCCTGGGGGAAGGTTTTGGCCTTGTTATTTGGCAAACGGCCGCTTTCTTCTCCCACCCACTTGTCGAGCCAAATTATCCCTTGGGCAGGCCACGGCCGCGGCCACATCAATTGCGGCCTGCAGCGAACAACACAAGAAAACGCCAATCGCAGCCGGCACGTGTTGCCGATTGACTCGCCGCCCGCTGCCCGCAGCACCGCCGACCGCACCCCCGCCGATCGTGGTCCCCCTCGATACCGGACCCGGCGCTGCCCTACCCTCCTCCGCGCCGGGCTCGCCCGTCCGAACCCTCCCCCGCCCCGCGCTGCGAAAGTTGGCATTGTCGCCTTGTGCGCGAGTGTGTCGACGATCGGTCTTTCTTGAGCTGGCCGTGCAGGGCTAACCAAGTCTGCAAGACCGCGCCTGCACTGTTCGCATTCCACCTCGCCCAGCTCATTCCGTCGCAAGCAATTCCTCCTCCTCGTAATGCCCTGACGATGCAAACCACGGCCCTCACGACAACCAAATCCCTCCTCGCCTCTCTTTCCGCCCGCGGCTGCTTGCCGTCGACATAACAACCGCAGCCAGGATGCAGGCCGTGCCAAGTGTAAGTGTAGACGCCGAACCCGCGCTGGGTCTTGTGCAGGAATACAGACAAACAGGCTTCGTTTGGATACCCATTCCGTTCTTCTGGTGCTGCATATGCGAGTTTCGAGGTTGGTTGCTCCACGGGACGCAGATGCTGACCCGTCTGCCTACAGCTCGTTGGATCCGGCACTGCTGTCGCCGCCGCCGCTGTTGGTTTAGTCTTTGGCCAACCGCCCGAACCCGATCCCCCTGCCCCGCGGTCGAGTCCAATCCAACAGGTCTTCTCTACCGACTACAACGGGTTTCGAGCTCAGCCCGCCGTGCCCACACGTCCGAGCACCAGCGCCGCCCCTGGTCACACGTACCCGTCCCTGGTCGAGGATTTCCCATACGCCTCCTTCCGCCAAGTCGTTGATGCAGCCCCGAGCCCGCTTAACCCACACTCGGCCAGCGCGACGACAGCCCCACGGCCTCACACCGGCGTTTCGTCTCCAAAGTCTAGCGGCAGACGGCACTCCTTTATGCGGTTGGCCGACCTGGCATCCCGGCCAATTGCAGAAAATGCCCGCGATTCGGCGTCGTCCAGAGAGTCTTGGATACGGCGATTGTCACTCCGCCCACTGTCCCAACATGGGAGCCCACGGTCGAGCACGGGACCAGACTCGTCGTCCATGACTTTTTCCAACGGCTCGGGCGTCCCCATGCTCGGGCCACCGCCGTCGCTGCATGCGAGCCCGAACAAGCTGGTCAAGCGAGCGACGACTGGGCAACAGGGGCCAGCAGCCGGCCGTCCACGGCGGGGCTCAAAGTCCCAGATGCTGACACTCCGGAGGCCTGCCACGAGCCACCAACGGTCCGCAACATTGCAGCAGTTTCACAACCATGATGCTGTCGCCGCGCCCCTTTCCCCCGATGGCGATTGCTCGTTTGACAGTCACAACCTCACACCGGCTTCCCCCACGTTTGTGGGCTCGAAGCGGTCGTCTGGAAAGTGGATGTCCTTTTTCCACGCACGGCGCTCGACCTCATCAGGACGAGATATCCCCGGACTGCTCGGCGGAGGCAGCCCCCACCACGGCATATTCCCCCTGAGGAGGATCTCGCTAACACGAGGCCACGCATCCCAAGCCTATCTCACCGACCCACACGACATCGCCGAGATATCCGTATTGATGGATGAGGCTGGCACAAGGCAGAACCAGTCCACGCTCGTGGAGGAGCGAGAGGGTCCTCAGTTCGCCAACGACCCATCCAATGCGTCGAGCTCGACGCCCGACCGGCCACCGAAGAGGTCCTTATCAATGCATTTCAGCTCGGCCAGCCACTGGATTGCCAGGACGGGAAGTGTTCGACGTCCGAGACGGAGTACTCTCGACGCAAAAGGCGGGGGTGGTCGGTATGCATCGGATGCTGCTGCTGCGCCGCATGAATTAGCTTACGGCCCAGTCAGGCACGAAGAAATTTACAATTCATCCGATGCTCCCCAGCAACCACAACAACCACAACCCGAATTCGAATTGAGATCGGCGGACCTCCCTCGAACTCGCAAACGAAATATTTCATCCCCCTTGCCCCCATTAAACCGACTTTCCAGCTTCAGCATCGACGTTACACGGATAGGGTTGGCGACCTCCTCCTCGGCGGCACCCCCCAGATCATTCCATACTCCCATCAACTACATGCAAAACTCACAGGCCCCCGCAAGCATTGCTCACAGTCGGGGACCGTCGGGCGAGCGGTCTGTGACCCTTGTCGGTTCCGATGCCGGGGGTCGCGATGGTGTTTCTGGAGACGAGGATACCGACTTCAAAAGCGACGGCATGTGCGACTCGTTCCGCACCATGGGCTCTTCGAATCGAGTGAGGTCTGCCGACACGCCGCTCGAGTCCATGTTCGATGAATCCCCGCCTGGTACTGCGGGCAACAGCAGGACGAAAAGGTTGTCGATTCAGGAAATGCTCCGCCCGTGGGAGGGTGAGATGAAGATTACCGAGGAAGACGAGAGTGCCCCTGCGCCTATTAGGACAGGGCACTCGGTCCAAGACTCGGAGTTTGGGTCTCGCCATGGGGATGATGATTTTGGGTTCGGCCGCCCGAAGGAACTGTCGCTGGTCAGCCGCGACTTTGGGCGATTATCATTTGATGATGACGACGATGATGACTGGGCACGAGATGACGACAATACTCTTAGCAACCATCTTTCGCCGCCGAGTTCAACCAATTCTCGACGCGTGAGCCCCACACTGCGGCATGCCCTCAAGACGATCAATGGGGACGGCAACCCGAGTCCTGAGAGAGAGAGCTTGGACGACAGGCCGCGGAGTAACATCTTCGATTGGGCCGAGCCCTCGGCCCACGACAAGCACGACACAGATACGCCACGGCCAAAGACGGTGCACGGGAAGCAGGAGCTGGACTTGAGAGGAGGCCGCACCACGGGCCGGAAACCACCTGGCGCGGCTCATGTGCGGAGCCAGAGCGTTCCTCTCGTTGTCGATCCTTCGGATGGCTCGAAGCCGCAGCCGAAGTTCGGAACTTGGGGCCTGGGGACAAAGCCTGTCAGCGAGGACTGGGACGACGACTTCGAATTCGACGGGGACGAGGCTACTGTTTGCTCGCCGGAGGGCAAAGACTCGGCTACAAGCTTTTCGATGGTGGTGCCTGCTTCGATCCAGGCGACACAGCCGAGCGTGAGGGCGCACTCTGGCCAAATCCGCGAGCTCTCATTGCTGGTCAACGATTTGAAACGGCTGTGCCGGCATGGCAAGGACCTCGATATCATCAGGGGCCCGGCGGCCACGAAGTGGGCAGAAGCGGAGGGCATCATTGCGCTTGCATCGCCAGACGAGGACGAGGAGGAATTCAACTCGGCCAAGCCGTCTATCGACTTTGATCGCTCAGTGATTGATGAGCGGTTCTTGGACGAAGGCTTCGACGGCCCTGTACTCGACCACCCTGATGATCCGTTTGATATCCCGGAGCCCGAGATGTCCAAGACGGCAGTAGTGCGGGAGCGGCCCGCCCATCGGCGAAGATCGGTCTTCTCTCCCGAGGACGACATCTTTGGCGGCAATTGGCCGCTGGCCGAAGGCAGCATCGGCCCCTCCAGACCGCGCACGCCCGACAGGTGCTCGACCCGGAGCCGGAACTCTGCGATCGTCTCCACGGTGATCGAAGCCATGCAGCAACAGCGCTCCGCCACCTCAAAACACATCAAAAGCCCACCCACCGCCGCCAAGACCCCCGACACGAAGCTATTCTTCGACACCAACAGCCTCCAGGAACTGGTCAAGCGCGCTGGCCAGCTCCGTGACGCGCTCTCGGACGCGGTGCGCAGGGCGGAGCTGCTTACACAGAGCCCGGCCGCAACGCCCCGGCGCGAACGGGAACGCGAACGGGAACGCGAACGCGAGCGCGAGCGCGAACGCCACTCCCGCCATAACAATCCTGACGGGAGCCCCGCCTTTACGCGGGTGTTTGCCGACCCTGGGTCGAGTCCGCCGCGGAGGCTGCCGAACAGTCATAGCACCAGCTCCGTGCTGAGCAGGGCGTCGGTCGAGTCGCCTAGGATGCAGATGATGACTGTTAGCTAGGCAGGCCGTGGTTCGTTTCGATACTTTGGCCGTGGTGGCGGCGGCGGCGGCGTCTTGTTGGCGTGTTTTTGCTCGGCTTTTTGCGCACCCGCTCAGTATCCGAAACTGTATGTGTATGGATATTCCCTGGCCGGTCGGACCGTCGGCCGACGACGTGTCGTGGTTGCGTGCGTGGGGGAAGGGCGTCAGAGGTGGAGAGAGCGCAAGAGGGCTCGTTACATTGTTGACGTTTTTGTTTGACCGCCGCATCGCATCGCATCGCATTGCATGGCATGGCATGGCATGGTTATGGTTATGGTATGCGGCGCTCAGACGGAAAATGGGGCCTGTCGAGACGGGATTGCTCATGATGATGGGCCGATGGGCCGATGTGGGAGCAGGCGGCTGGCTGGTAGAGGGCCCTAGTTGGCTGGCTTGCTGCTACGATGGATGGGCCACTATTACTGCTATGGCGCTTTCTTTTTCGTCTTTTGTCTTTTCTCTCTCTCTCTCTCTCTCTCTCTCATGTATGTTTGGGCGGCGGGCTTCTTGTTTTGCTTCGTTTTCCCTTTTCTTCTTCTTCTTCTTCTTCCTGTCTATGGTGTCAATGGAATGGCTCGAGGACTTTGCGATGATGGATGGTACTGGCGCGTGGCCGACTGGCGTTTTATTTACGTTGAGAAGGGGAAGACTAGGGCGCAGCAAAAGCTTGCTTGTTGGCAAGGAAGCAGCAGCAGCAACAGGCGACAGCACAAATGAATATTTGTGGTTATTTTGCTTCTACGACCTGCTGCCGGGTCCGTCCTTCCTTTTCCTGTCTTGGTGGGTTGTGTGCTGTATTAGGAAAGGGATACATCAAACGGTGCTTGCTTGCCAGCTTTGTCCACTTTGCGACCTTGGAGGGTATCACAACCTGTGCTGCCTTGCACGACGGCGTCGTCTCCTTGTTGTGGTGGCTTGTGTCTCCTCTGGTGTATATTGTTGTTTTCAGAGGCTCTTTTCCCGTTTCCCAAGCCCAGCGCGTTTGGAACTATTGGCTTGGTAGAGATCACTGTTTGTTGTCGGGATATATATGGATGGCCGCCTCTCAATGCTGGACAGACAGCATGGGATAGATAGATACATACATAGATATTTAATGCAAATGAGGATACGACCACTCAGACCCGTGCCACGGTGCCAACAAAGACGGAGCATGTCTCGAAACACGCACCACTCCCTCACTCTGCTTGTCTCTGGTCTGGACAGCACACGCACTGGATCCTGGTTCTTCCTTGGCCCGTCATATCCTTTAACATCAAGTCGCTCGCCCCAGGCGCAAATATAGCCCTTAAGCAGCCTCACGTGGACAAGACCTGCAAGTACCATCTACGACCGGGACTCTCATCGGCCCCATGGACCGGCATGGACATATGTAGACATAGACACGGACACGGCACAAGAACACGAACCTACTCGCCGACGTCCAGAGCCAGCAGGTTATCCGGGGCAGTTGGACACAAGCATCATTCAAAACCACGCAGGGCTGGCTACATGGTCACGGCTGCAGAACGTTGAACGGAATATGCATTTTGAGACGAAAACCAAAGTCTGATACGTTCGGTTCATATCCTAAGAAACCCAGACAAATACACACGAATACCAAGCCCGGTCATGTTGGACAACAGGCGCCCAAGCTAATGAACCCATGATAGAAAGGACAGGAAAGAAGGCTAGGAAATCCCCTCCTCAAATGCCAACAGGACATTGAGGGTTATTTTTAGTATCATTCGAGAAGCCATAACTGCCCATAGTCTACTCCTTCGCACCATTCGCTAATGCCACGTTCTTCCAGTGGTCACGTTCGGCCTCGAGCTTGGCGATCTTCTCTTCCAGTTCGTCCAGACGAGCCGCCTTGCGCTCACGAGACTTGCGGGCAGCAAGCGTGTTGCGAGCCCTCTTCATGGCGATCGTGTCGGATGGATCCTCCACAACAATGGGCGGAAGGGGCTTGTCACGCCGACGCGAGTTGACACCAGCAACGGAAGAGTGACGGCCAGACGGCGGCGACGTGGCAGAAGACTTGCGACGTTGATGTCCCAATGCTGCCCCAATCACATCCAGGTCATCAGAATTGGAGGCAGGGGAGCCGTCGACATCGGCCGCCTTCTGAAGCAAGTCCGACCGGGGGTTGGCCTGGGGGAAAAGCGGGAACCAAGCATCGCCCGACCCGGCGTCAAACTCGCCACCTCCAAAGCTGGGAGAAACATCGTAGCAATCAAAGTCGGGTGACTCGTTGTAGATGGACGGCGAGGTGAGCGCCGTGAGAGCACTCGAGCTGGGCGCCGACATGAAGGGGTCGTGGACCAGGAGGTCCTGGGGCGAGACGGTGCCCATGTTTGTCGCTGCGCTGGAGACGCTGCCGCTCAGATCGAACACCGTCGGGAGGGCCGGCGACGGATACGTCGTCGAAGCCCCGCCCCCGAAGGCGGTGAAATCCTCCAGATCCAAGTCTGACGTTCGTGAGCCTCGTGGCCGAGCGAGAGAGGCCTGAAAGAGAGACATACCGTGGAGGTTCATCCCGGCCTGCGGTGCGTTACCAGTGCCTTGATGGAACAGAGGAACGGGCGGACGTGGGGGCCGGTTCTGCTTCTGCAGGTTCAACGCAATGGACGATGACGGAGCGGACGAAGCGTAGAACTGATGCGGGTGCGGGTTCTGCGTAGGAGAGCTAAACCGAGCGGGGAAAGCCGAAGAAGTTGGTGTTTGGTGCCCAGTGGCCTGGATGATGTTTGCAACTCGCTGGTTCTGCAGAGAAGGCGACGTGGAGGCCTGCTGCGGGAAGAAGAGCTGGTTGCGATGTTGCTGATTTCGATTCACACCTCCGTTGGCGGAGTGTTGCGAGAGGGGGCGACTAGGTTGACGGTGTTGTTTGATCGGCTGATCGAAGAGAACAAAGTCCTGTTGATGTGGCGGCAGATTGAGATGCTGTAGATGCTGTTGTTGCGCGGGTGATGCCGGCAGGCTCGAAGAACTGGAGGGAAGCCATGTTGACTGAGTAGAATCCGTGGTGAGGACTGGAAAGTCTAGGCCGTGAATGGTGGCGGTGGTGTGGGAACTGGAGCGCGTGCTAGGAAGCAGGGTGCTATAGTTCAGTTCAACCTGTGAAGGAAGAGCCGAGGTTGAAGGTTGAGAGGGGAGATTGTTTGGAAAGTGTGAAGAAGTAATCTTGACGGCTCTGCGGGGGAGAAGGGGGGCGATCTAACGCATCTTGAATGATGCCTTGGGTTGTTGATTTGTTGTAGTTGTGGAAGTTTGGGGTTGGAGGAGAGAAAGAGAGCGGCGGAAAAGTGGGCGCGGAGGACTTTTTAATCAGGCAGCGAGGCAGTTGGAGGAAGGCGTGTGCGCCCAGGCTCACAGGCAGGGCAGGCTGCTGGGCGATTTGATTGGTTGGGGGACACAGGCAGCCCCAAACGGCAATGTGAGTCACACCTCCAAGACAGCTGTCGTCCAAAAAATACCACGTTGATCCCCACGTTTGCAGGCATGTCGAAATCAGAAACAGCACTATGGAGTTTTGCTGTGGATGCGAAACTTGATGGTTCTCAACTTTCCAGGGTTTGCATGGAAGCGTATGCCTCGCTTTGTTTCCAAGTCGTCTGGGTTTTTAGAAACATCCTGTAACGCCCACAACGAGTGTGGCACGGGGCATTCGGCCGTGTTTGCTTCGTTGATAATAGTGGATTTCTGGTGATGGGTTTACTGTCCAGGACCCCCGATCGGTTTGCGCGGCGTCCCAGGCTTACAACACTGCCCCACAGCGGTCTTCCATCTTGGCGCAGCTTACCAATAAGACGCGGCGCCGGCTCCAACGACCCACAGGTGTATGTATGTAATTCCGGTAGGTGCTGCAAAAACAAAGGCTTTCGGGCAGGCTTACGCCGATGGCACAGGCGGGGGTAGGCCTCCCAAGGGCGCGAATGTCAAATGGGATTCCGGCCTGGAGCGGTCCTGGAAGATTGAGAGGCAGCAGCTTTGAGGACCACGTTGGCGCTCGTAAGAACAGCGCGAACTGCCACGCGCCCATTGGCTCCATCGCTGACACACGCCGCGGGTTATTAACCTCGGATGCGCAACTGCTGTCCTCAAACTCCTCACGAGGACCTCTGGACGCGCAACGGGTTGCGAGGATGGTCGGCTATCGAAGAGGTGTTCCACTGTTCTACGGAATACTGCGGAGTCTGTTCACTAATCCCGATTGCCGGGCCGCGCAGTGATTGGCAGGCTGCGAAACGCAAGCGCTGCGCGAATATTGGCCACATGTGTTGCCGAGGACCCCGTGGTGGGTGTCACGGCAGCTCAAGTTGATTCGGATGTCAGCCCTATGCACCACTCAGCAGGCCGCCACGACCCCTCCCCGATGCTGGACACGAGGCCGTGGTGGTGGAGGCAAGGAAGACGACGATGGGAAACGTGCAGGCAGCCCTGCGGAACAAAACCCCGTCACGTCGCGGCCTTGCGGCCGAATCAAAGCGCTCAATTGCAACACCCAAGCAAAAGAGGATCGCGAGCATCCCTGGGGAGTTGTAATTGAGTTTGTGAGTCACTCGGCTAAAAGTCTCAGCAGCAGGGGGGGAAAGACACCAACCCAACCCGGTATGGGCTTTTCCGGTGGAGTGGGGCCAAACCCAGGACGTACATGTACACTGGCGAGACTCCAAAGGAGATCTCCGCCTTCCATCACGACCAGCGAGAAAATGGCCTCACCAACCACCAACCAACGACTTCTCTTGGCTGGTTTCAGCCTCGAAAATGCTGCGATCCGTTGGCCCAAGGCGTCATGGGCAGCCCGGGCAGTAACACCTCATGGAACGGGACTTTGCCAGTCAGCTTCAGACTCAGCATGATCATGCGCGCAACTAGTACAACGTTGGCATAATAATACGCTGCTGTTCGAAGGTCGGTGGAAACGCCCCCCGAAGAACAAGGTGTCCCATCCACTCTCGAGTACGCTCGTCAGCAACAGATCCCGCATATCACGGGTATCCCTCGGTCAGCCCGGGGTCGCAAAATGCTACAGGGCCGAGGAGAGAATCTACTTCTTGTGATAGGTAGTTACCGAAGACCGCTAGGACGAACCTAAAAGTAGCTGGCGTTCGTCCCAACTCGCGCGGCACGGCCCGGGCCGCCGGAAGTGTGAGCGTGACATGACGATGACGGGGCCGGACGTCAAGTCATCCGAGAATCGGTGTTGAGAAGCGTGATTCCAGATGCAGTTGCTTAATTCCAGATGCAGTATCGGACGGCCTGATGCACAATGCGAAAAAGTCAAACCCGCTGTATCCCTCCACTGCGCCGTCACAGACATCCCGCCACTCTTCTCGACCCACGCGCCATGCTTGCTCTCTCTCGGATCGCATGCCACAGCATCCTCCCTCGGAGCCCGACCCCTCGATCTACTCAGTACTTTGGGTACTGCCACACAGGGCGCAGGATCTGGCGAGGAGAGAAGGATCTGAAGGCGGTGCTGCAGAATACAGGGCACCCAAGACGCAGAACATGTTCGACATGGCTTCATTGGCAGGCCCACAGTTCCCGTATCCTCCTCTCCTGTATGTATCGTAAGTCGTGAACAAGAGAAAAAGACGAATAATAAACCACCCCACCCCAAAAAGAAAGAAAAAGGTTCCCAGAAGTCCCTAGTTAAGCGGTCCTCCACCAGCAGCCACCAGCCCCGAGCTCTCGGCCTCGAGCTCAAACTCGCCGGCGACGATCCTTCGGCAAAAGTGGTGCCACTTCGTCTCCCAGTCCGCGCGGACCTGCCTCATCAGCTCGGGCTCCATGCACGCGTGTTCGATACTCCACTCGACAAGCTGGCGCAGCCCGTGGAGCGTCATGTCCGACTTGCCGGCCATGACCTGGTAAAAGTCGTGCGAGAGGCGCGATCTAGCAAAACGAGGACGGTGAGCACACCGTCGGCAGCGAGAGCAGGGGAGCAACATACCGGAACAGGGTACCGTTGTCGGTGCTGACGGTGCAGCGCACGTTGTTGGCCAGGAGGCTGTACACGGCGTGGCCGGCCACGCGCGGCGTCAGGCCGAGGACTTCGTTGGAGATGGGGCAGACCTCGACGCAGACCCCGCTCTTCTTCATCATCTCCATGACGTAGGGGTGCCGCGGGAGGGCGAAGCCGTGGCCGATGCGCTTGGCGCCGAGCAGCAGGGCGTCGACCAGGTTGCCGTCGGTGTCGGTGCCGACCTCCAGCGTCTCGCCGCAGTGGAACAGGAAGGGGATGTCGGTTCCGGCTCGCGCGCAGAGGTACTGGAACTGGAGAAACTGCTCCGTGAAGTCTTTGAGCGGCCGGCCCTTGCTCTCCTCGCCGACTAGATCGAAGCCTGTGTGCGGGGGTTAGCGCCCACGGCCGGAGATGGATGCGTGGCGGAGCGGAAATCGTCTCTTACCGGCGATGTAGGTCGAGAACCGCGCGTCCAGTTTGAACTCCAAGCACTGCTTCAAGGCGATGGCTACTTGGTTCTGATCAAAGGAGCGCGGCGTGCAGTAGATGACTTTGAGCCCCCTGAACACCCGGCCCTGGTGCTCGGCCTGGAAAGCCTCGTACTCGTCAATGATCAGGTGCATGATGCCCACGTTGTCGATCTTGGCGGAGCCGTCGTCTTTCCACACTTGGTTCGACGACATGAAGTTGGGCCGGATCTCGGCGTACTGGATGTTGTCGTCGACGAACTCCTCGAGGCACTTCCGGGTGTACCTCCTGTAGGCCGTCTCATAGTTGAACAGCCCCTTCATCATCTGGGTTCTCGCGTTGAATTTCTCCCATGCCCTGTCGACAAAAGTCAGCGAGGCCGCTCCGATGCATGTTTTCCCGACTCAGGCCAAGGCTCACCCTTCTGGCGTCTGGCGCGAGTTGTGGGCTTCCTCCTCCTGAAAGACTAGCTTGTTCTGCAGCCAGGCGTCCACCCCAGGCTTTCCACGGAGGCGCTTCGACGGGTACTGGGCGATGAAGTTCTGAAACGGCATGGGCATCCCGGCCACGTAATCGCCGTCAAACAGGCTTCCTTCCTTGTCCTTCACTGCGTCCTCGCTCATGATGCCGAACTGTATCCTGCACTGGTCAAATGCGGTTTCTTGGACGAGAGGGATGTTGCTCCAGATGAACATGCGCTCCATGTCTCTGGCAATGCCGAGCAGGAAGTTGGGCGGTAGGTTCGCGTTGAAGTGGATGTGGAGATGGGCGCCCTTGGGCATGGCTCGGCACAGCGCAAAGAGCTGTGTCTGCTCGATGAGGTCGGCATTGGCGAGGAAGTGGTCGCCGTAGAAGCGGGAGTGCTCTTGGCCGCCATACCCGGGCTTCTTGGGGGCGGTCTCGTAGAAGTGCGTGATGTCGCTCTTCTTGAGACGCTGCAGGGTCTCGTTGGCCGCGCTCTCTATGCTGCTGGCCGTCTCTTTGCATGCAAAGTCGAAGCCCAACGCGCCCTCACCGCGATTGACCTCGTTGCGCAGCTCGTCGTATTCCCTTGCGCTCTTTTTGGCAAATGCCACCGAGTCTCTCTCGAGTCTCTCGCTGGTCACGGGCGACGCGGGCCCCGGCACCACCGAGACGGGCTTCCGGAGGAGGAGGTCGATTCTGTCGGCGAGAGGGCGGAAACGAGTCCCCAGGCGCTTCGCCATCACACGCTCGTGGGCCTTGACGACCTCATCCTCGATGGTAGGCTTCCCCTCCAAAGACGCTCCATTCTCAGGAGCGCTGCTGCGGGACTGGTCAGCCATGGGCTCGGCAATACGGCGTCGGCGGGGTGTATTGACAGTGTTCGCGGGCGCTTGCTCGACAAGCGAAGTAGTTTCAGCATTGTGGGCGGGGTCGAGTGAGCGCACGCTGCAACATATACCCATGAGAGTCTTTGTCCTGGTTGGCGCAGATGCCCCACCAACAAGAGGATGAGGGGTGATCTGGGCGAGAAGCGATCGATGTTGTCGAGCGATACCAGGCGCAGAATGAGAGAGCGCGCAAACAAACAAACAAACACGCAACTGAAATATCACCCCGCAGACGCAAAGACGGGTTGACCGCCAGATAAAATGAGGGTTGTCAGCCGCACTAGCATCATGGCTGCTGGTGTTGACGATGAGAGCCTGGGCACGCTGGCTGCAGTTGTGACGAGGCCGGTTGGTGGTGGTACTGCTTGGGCAGGGATCCTTGCCGCCGACTGGGACCAACCGCTGCGAGCGCAGTCCGCCTTGCCGCGCCTCGTCGGAGCTCCACCCCTCAGCCAATCGCCGGCCGGACGGATGCCTCCACCCGGCATTTGAACCCAAGGCTGATCCGCTGGTGAAACCAACCCACATTGCCGACGCTCGCGACGCAGATTATGTAGCTCGCGCCAGTTTGGGAATTCATCCTTGATCTCTCAGAAGTAGTAGTCGTGACAACAAACGCAGCGCAGGCGCCATCTATTGCTCAGCAAACATGGGAGCCCATCTCTCGAGGACTTTCCCAGACCAACTCCCCCCTCGACGCCTCGCCATGGCGCAGTCCAACCGGGCCAAAGCACCGATGCTCCTCCGCAACTCGCAAACCCTGCCCACCCAACAGCAGCAGCAACCACCATCTCTCCATTTCCCCTTCTCTTTCAGACCACCCTCCCATCATTACACACCAACCGCCCCCCTTTTCCCAACACATCTAGTCATCAAACTTGATCCCCCCCACCGCCGCCGTATCAATAAACCCGCCGCGGTAGCTCCCCTTCTTCTTCTTGTTCTTCTCCTTCGTGAACCCCTTGCCGCGCGTGACAATCAGGTCCTCGTGCGCCTTGCGGCCCCAGTCGTGGCCCGCAAAGGCGTTGCTCTGGAGGCGGGGGTCGACGGCGACGTTGGGGCGCACGCGCGAGAAGGGCACATTGACCTGCTTGGTGTCGTTGCCGTTGCCCTTGCCGCGGTTGTTGGCCTTGATCGGGTCGGGCGGCAGCGGGGCGAACTTGTCGACGGGGTATTCCTTGTTCTTGGGCGAGGTGGGCTCGAGGGTGGCGGAGCTGGAGGACGACGTCGGCGCGGGCTTGTCGTCCTCGGAGTCGGAATCCGAGGAGGAATCTGAGTCGGAAGAGGACGAGGACGAGTCGCTGGACGAGTCTGAGTCGGAGCTGGAATCGGGGAGGGCGACCTTGGCGGCTTCATCGGCTTCGTCGTCTGAGTCGGAGTCGGAGTCGGAGTCGGAGTCAGAGGAGGAATCAGAATCGGACGACGACGACGAATCAGAAGACGAGTCGTCTGTAGCGGCCTTCTTCTTGATAACAACCTCCTTCTTTACAACCGCCGTCTTCTTGGTCTCGGCTTCCGATTCCGAGTCAGAATCGGAGTCGGAAGAAGAGTCGGAAGAAGAGTCGGATGACGACTCGGATGATGACTCGGCCGTGACCTTGGCCGCGGCGACCTTTTGCTTCTTGGCAGCCGGGGCCTCCTCCTCAGAGCTGGAGTCGGACGAGTCAGAGTCGGACGAGTCGCTGCTTTCGGAAGCGGCCTTGCGCTTCAGGGGGTTTTCCGCGGGCTTCGTGACCTTCTTCTCATCCTCGCTATCGCTGTCGCTGTCGCTGCTGTCACTGCTGTCGCTGCTGCTGCTGGAGTCCGAGCTGGATGAGTCCTCCTGTTTCGCGACATCCTCCATCTCGACATCGGCGTCGTCGTCGCTTGAGCTATCGGAGGACTCGGATTCGCTGCTGCTGCTGCTGCTGCTGCTGCTGCTCACCTTAGTGATCTTGACAGCCTTGGTTCCCTTTCCGCCATCCCAAGTCTGGAAGACGGTGACCAGAGAGTGGTGCTGGGCGGAATCCCCCTTCTTCCAGCCCTTCTTGGCGCGTTCCTTGGTGAATGCGCTGTGGGCGTCGCTGAAGTCGTGCTCAGAGAGGAAGTTCTCGACGAGGTCCACGAGCTGGGCCGGTGGCTGGGCGGGAGATGCGTCTTTTCTGGAGGCAGCGGCCTTCTTCTCCGAGCCGCTGGCCTTGACCTTCTTGGTTCCTGCCATGGTAGATTCGCGCTCGCTTGCGATCGATTTCTTGTTTGGGACGGGCGTCGATTTGTTGTTGAAAAGCCAGGCAGGCGGTGCCGCCATGTGTATCAGAGAGAGAACCGCAGATTTCCAGTGCTCGGTTCCTGCACCGTTTTGCGTCAAAGTCCGGAAAGCAACACGTCAAAGAGCAGGAATGTACTTCCTGCCACAGGAAAAAATTGGGAGTTTCTTTGCTCCAAGTCGCGCCTCACCGCCCTTTTTCTTTGTTTTCTGCCGCCATGTGGCCTTGGCAAAGTTTCCCACATGGATGAGGGGTGGTCTGCCAGCTGAGGCCAACTGTGCATTGCTGCCAGGTTTCTGCGCTACCTGTTGGTCGACCAACAGGTAGCCAGGGGATCCCGACCTGTCAACTGTTCGTCCCAATTCCACAAACACCACAAACGTTCTCCAAGATGGACGAAGCCGCCTGATGCGGCCAAGGGGATAGTCGAGCAGATTTCCTGGAAGCAGGCACCGAGTATCTACTACTATAGCTATAAAGCAAATTGATGACCCAGGCCGAATTCCGGTGTGGCATCACGGAAACCTTGCGTCAACTCTGTGCGTCCCTCCTTTGAAGGACGGGGTTGTTCGCAGCCCTCTTGGAGATCGGGGAAGCATATTGGATAAGACGGACAAGATGCGACGACATACTTCAACGAGTTGTCTAGATTGCGTTGGCGCTGCGATCAATCGCTGGTTCTATTTGCAATTTTGCATTGTCAAGCAGAAGATGTTGATAATTCAGAGAAATATACAAATCAAAATGAAAGATGGAAGAAAACAAGTCCAGGTAGCAGGATCGAACCATGAGACTCGAGAATTTCAAAAAAGGATGTTTGTCCTCCCCAGGAAAGTACCCAATCCCGGGGGTGAGTAGACGGGTAGACACCCCGAAGCTCAGAACCCCTCGGCCACCGCTTGCCAGCAAGCAGTGCGCGGGTTCTTTGGTTTTGGAATACCGAGACCTAAGCGAACTTATATGCCGGCATTCCACTAACCCCTCGAACTACCTTGACGTCAAGGCATCCAACGACCACAGAGCACAATTGACACGGGCAGTTCATGCTATTTTCAGGATGCCTTCCCAACGGGAACACTCACTGCCCTTGACGCTGCCTTCGCCGCAGCCAACTCCCGCCCGCACCTCTCCCACACCTCCATCCCCGTCAATACCGTGCTCCAAAACATGAGCATGCTCACCGTGCCCGCCGAACACGACACCCAGCCGGCCGCCGACGCAGGGGCAGCCAAGTCCATCACATCCGCCACCATCCGCCGGACAATCCTCCACCTCCTCCGCCCCCTCTCCTCCGCCCCAACCACCGCGCGCCGCTTCCCCCCTTCCTTCCCCCCTTCTTTCCCTTCCCCCTCGCCCTCGCCCTCGCCCTCCCCGTCTCCGTCCCCCCCCCTCCCCAAAACAACCAACCGCACCCCCGCCGCCGCCACCGCAAACCCCAACCCCACCCCCCAAAACCGCTGCCCCTCCACCGCCAGCACCCCCGCCCTCTCCGCGCCCCACACCCCGAGCCCCTCAATCCCAAGCGCCTCCACCACCGTCACGCTCTCCAGCAGCAGATGCATGCCATTGAACGACTTGGCGGCCGCGTCCAGCCACCGCACCACGGTCTCGAGTCCGGGTTCGACATCCATATCGGCATCGGCATCGGGCCAGGCCGAGCGGGCGGCGGCGGCAAAGGCGTCGAGGAAGCGGAAGAGGCGGAGGGGCCGGCGGAGGGTGGCGACGCGGGCGCGTAGTAGGGGGAGGAGGGTTTTGGGCGGGAGGGCGTGGAGCGGGGTCGGGAGGAAGGGGAGGAGGGTTGGGTAGGAGAGGAGGAGCTGGAGGAGGGATTGGAGGAGGCGGAGGATGCGTTCGATGCCGTCTTTTTTTGGGGGGGGAGGGGGGTTAGGGGGGGGCCTGTGTTGATCTGGGGTGGGGTGGGGTGGGGGTTTCACTTACAGGCGTCGGTGGCGAAGCGGGTGAACTGTTCGAGGGGGGTTACCCGGATTTCGGATGCCATGGTGGTGGATGGGTGGGTGCGTGGGTGGCCGGAGGGGCTCAACGTTGAATGGTTGAGGTGAAAAAGTTTGGGCTCGTCCAGTATGTGGTTCTGCCTCACCGCTCGAGTGGTTCGTTCAGTCGTGGTTGTGGGTCGATTGGTCGAGTACCCCGGTCTTGGCAGCGGCATGGCCATCCAGGGGTTACGTTCGTTGGGGCACGGAGTAAACATCGAGAGCTTCTATCCGCGGCGTCCCGCCAAGCAGACGGTGGAACAGACGGACCCTACCCAAACTCGACAAGGTAACAAGTACAGTCCGCGGGCTCTACGAAGCAAGCATATGTACAATGTACACGGTGAGATTCCCCGCTCTCTACCCCCAAGCCCACCCATCTACCATGACCCCTTACATGCCCGGCGAAACCAGCTTGCCCTGCTTCCGCGCATCGTGCTGCCAGCCGCCGGCCAACGCCTCGCCGCCGTTCTCCTTGGCAAACTTCTGCATGCGCGCCTCCAGTTCGGGGCGGAAGTGGCGGATCAGACCCTGGATGGGCCAGGCAAACGCCTCACCAAGGGCTACGGGGAGTAATCCAGTCAGCGTCACGTCCTCACAGATACAAAGCAGATGGAACCTACCGCAGATAGTGTGGCCCTCGACCTGCTTGGTCAGCTCCTGCAGCATGTCAATCTCACGCTCGCGGCCCATGCCCTTCTCGAACCGCTGCATGATCTGCTCGGTCCACTTGCTGCCCTCGCGGCAGGGGGTGCACTGGCCGCAGCTCTCGTGGCGGTAAAAGTGGCTGAGGCGCGAGATGGCGCGCACCACGTCGGTGCTCTTGTCCATGACGATGACGGCGGCAGTGCCCAGGCCCGACTGGCTGTCCTTGAGCGCGTCAAAGTCCATGAGCTGGTCGTCGCAGATGTTCTTGGGCAGGATGGGGGTCGACGAGCCGCCGGGGATGACGGCCAGCAGGTTGTCCCAGCCGCCGCGCACGCCGCCGCAGTGCTTGTCGATCAGCTCCCGCAGCGGGATGCTCATCTCCTCCTCGACCGTCACCGGGTTGTTGACGTGCCCGCTGATGCAGAAGAGCTTGGTGCCCTGGTTGCGCTCGCGCCCAAAGCCCGCGAACCAGTCGCCACCGCGGCGGCAGATGGTCGGCGCCACGGCGATCGTCTCGACGTTGGCGACCGTCGACGGGCAGCCGAACAGCCCGACGGCGGCGGGGAAGGGCGGCTTGAGACGCGGCTTGCCGGGCTTGCCCTCGAGCGACTCGATCAGGCTGGTCTCCTCGCCGCAGATGTAGGCGCCGGCGCCGCGGTGGACGTAGACGTCAAAGTCGTAGCCGGAGCCGCAGGCGTTCTTGCCGATCAGACCGTCGGCGTAGGCCTCGTTGATGGCGTTCTGCAGGACAGCCGCCTCGTAGATGAACTCGCCACGGATGTAGATGTAGGCCGCCGTGGCGTTCATGGCGCGGCCCGCAACCAGGCAGCCCTCAATCAGCTTGTGGGGGTCCTTGCGCATGATCTCGCGATCCTTGCACGTGCCCGGCTCGCCCTCGTCGGCGTTGACCACCAGATACCGCGGCTTGTCGTCCTTGTCCCAGTCCTTGAAGTTCATGAACGACTGTGTGTGTGCAGGCCAGGTCAGTCAGACAGTCATGGTGCCCACGTGCTCGACACACGGAAGAGGGCAGGGACCCACCCATTTCAGACCCGAGGGGAAGCCAGCACCACCCCGCCCGCGCAGGCCCGAGGTCTTGACCTCGCCAATGATCCAATCGTGGCCCTTGAGGAGGATCTCCTTGGTCTTGTGCCAGTCGCCCATCTTCTTCGCGCTCTTGAGGTCGGGCGGGTAGCGGCCGTAGAGGTTCTGGAAGATGCGGTCCTGGTCCTTCAGGCCGCCATAGGTGCGTACTGTGGCCGCACCGGCGTCCTGGACCGTCGCGAAGGAGCGGCATGTTTGTGTGGCGGTGGCGGCAGCGGCAGCGGTCGAAACGGCGCTCGTAATCGCCTTGGCCGACGCCTTGGTCGGCGCCGCAGTGCGTGACAGCATGGTGTTGGACTCTGCCCGGCAGAGCAGAGGTGCGGGATGCCAATTGGCCGGGGGACGGATGTCTGCGGTGGTCGTGGGCGAGGCGAGGTTGGCCTGTTACCGACGGAGCGATGAACCGATTGAGCGGCTTTCGTGAGGTTTGGTTTCAGGCCAGGTCTGATTGGCTGGAGAGCTGAGCAAAGCCGGGGACGGTGTGGCGGCGGTGGTGGGGCTCCTGCTGTGGCGCGAGCACAGGGCGCCAAGAGCTCTGACGCAGGGCGGGGTGCCGCCGACTCCACGCAACGCGCTGCCGTTGGTCTGAACTTTTTTCTAGCCAACTCTCCTGCTGCCACTGTCGCTGCGCACTCTGGAGGAGAGTTGGCTACCCGTTGGCTGATGTGGGGTAATTTCACTCTCCAACCCTCCTGCAGAGGGTTGGTCCCAAAATCGCCGGACAGGACAAAATAGCCGGACAGGTCCACCTCTTTTTTACCGTCTATAGTTGCTAGTAAAACATACATATCCAAAGACAACGCGTCGCCTAACTACCTATTCTTTACCGAATTTGCCCGTGTTTATATCAAAATGGTCCTTACAACCGACCTAGTCAAGCCAGGTAGCGTTCGCGCGGCAAAATGGCTATTACGTGCCCAAACGCGCTTCCTTCTTAGCCGTTAGATCTCGCGATACATCGTCAAAGAACCTAGCCTTCGCGACGCTGCAAAGCGCTTTAAGACCGGAAAATCGCAGATTGGCGTTTATTTGAGGTTATTAAAAGAGACTAGCCTTCTATCGACTTCGAATAGGCACGTTAGCCGCCCTAGATCGCTACGTAACGACGAAGACAGCGCACTCGAGGTATACGCGTATTGGCTTATTAACTCTAGCTCCTTCTACGCTAGAGATCTTCTCGAAGATAGTGCTAATCGACTATAGGCGCGCCGCGACCCTCCTCTATCTCCTATTAGTAATAAATAGTAGAAGCGCTAGAAGGTTAACTATCTATAGTTTAAACTAACCTACTTTAAGCCTATAGAGGCAATGCGCCTCTTGGCCGAACAGTAGATACAATACCTTAATAAGTTCTACAATAAACTAGAGTTAGCTATCTAATAGTTCCGGATTACTAGTTCTAGCTACTAGAACGTAGATAAGATAGGTTACCTACTAGCGATGTTAAGCGGTAAGTTCTAGGTCTTAGCTATTAAAACGAACAAGAAGAAGTAGGTAAGTTACCTAACCCTATTACGTTACGTTAGCTAATATATATTAGCTAGAGATTCCAGACCTCTTGTCACAGGCACAGCCTATGTCATGTGCTATGTTATATGCCATGCTATATGGTTAGCTGAGCACTCTGTAGCTAGAGGAGCGTGGCTCCACACTAGGTGGAGCTCGCCGCGCAGAGCCTTCAGCCCTCGCGAGCTCCTACGAAGGTTGTACTATTGTACAACCTTGTTATATACGACCGTTATAGTAGGTTGCACCTTCAACTCGCGCGCGTAGCTAGTTAGACCGTTAGAGGCAGATCGAACACCTTAGACTAGCTAGAACGCTTCTTTTTTCTAACGTACCGGACTTTGTTTGACCTTAACCACATAGTACAAGTTAAAATGTTACAGCAGTAGGCACAGTTGACCACTGCGTAACACCATCAAAAGATGGAACGTTGTTCGATCCCTAGAACGAACACGCAACTGTGCCTATAAACCATGTTACAGCGACGCCTGTGACACTACCTTCCCTCTAAGCGCCTTCCGTTAGGGTCCTCTACCCCCTGGCCTTTCGCTAGGGCCGTACGGTCTCCGGGGCTTTTCCTGCCCTAGTTTATAGCCCTACCGAAAAGACTCCACTCGTCTTTTCCCCTCGGGCCTACCATTCAATCGTACATTCGCCGCATGTCCGCAACCAGCATTATCCTTGTGCCTGCCGTCAACATCGACCGAACTACGAATTGAACGCGGGCCCTCGGGTATAGATCGAACAAACTATTACGGCAGTAGGTACAGTTAACCACTGCGTAACACCATCAAAAGATGGAACGTTGTTCGATCCCTAGAACGAACACGTAACTGTGCCTATAAACCATGTCATAGCGACGCCTGTGACATAAAACGAGCACCCTACCCCTATTCACAGTCCGACGTACAGGACATCCGACGTATAGGACCACCCCCTGTAGAACTACCCTAACGAACTAGGATAATAGATAGGGTAGAAGATAGTAACAATATACCGATGCAGGCGCTAGAGCAAGCTGGCCCGTCGCGTGCCGCTATTATACGCGAGTAGCTAAGAGCTGCGCTAGCGGAGCAGAAGGCGATACTTGCTACGCTCGCTAATACCTAGGCGATAGCTAACAACGCAGTTACTAAGGGCAAGGCGCTCTACAAATAGCTCGAGGCGTAGAAGTATACGAACGTAGTAATCTCGAAGATACTTAAGGAGTAGAGACTAATAACCCTATAGGCGCTCAAGGCAACAAGCGCCGCGCTAGCTAGAGGCGGCAGAGGTAGTAGCTAGCCGTTATACTAGTACTATAATAAGGACGACCTAGCCGTAATATCCCTCCTCTACCCGATACCGTTTATAGGGGAGGAGAAGGATACTATTAAGCGGACTACCCTATTTAATAACTAGTTAGATAAGGTCTAGGGGCGCTAGAGAACACGCCCTCGCGAGTTCTCGACTAAGCGTACGAAGATCCTATACGCTAAGGCGATACTTGTCACAGGCACAGCCTGTGTCATGTGCCATGTCATGTGCCATGCTATATGGTTGGCTGAGCACCCTGTAGCTAGAGGAGCGTGGCTCCACACTAGGTGGAGCTCGCTACGTAGAGCCTTTAGCCCTCGCGAGCTCCTACGAAGGTTGCACTATTGTGCAACCTTATTATATACGACCGTTATAGTAGGTTGTACCTTTAACTCGCGCGCGTAGCTAGTTAGACCGTTAGAGGTAGATCGAATACCTTAGACTAGCTAGAACGCTTCTTTTTTCTAACGTACCGGACTTTGTTTAACCTCGACTATATAGTACGAGTTAAAACGAGCACCCTACCCCTATTCACAGTCCGACGTATAGGATATCCGACGTATAGGACTACCCCCTATAGAACTACCC
Organism: Trichocladium antarcticum; assembly: GCA_033297235.1. Lineage (NCBI taxonomy): Eukaryota > Fungi > Ascomycota > Sordariomycetes > Sordariales > Chaetomiaceae > Trichocladium > Trichocladium antarcticum. The sequence continues at coordinate 111,602 of MU853407.1, forward strand.
TAACGAACTAGGATAATAGACAGGGTAGAAGATAGCAATAATATACCGATATAGACGCTAGAGTAAGCTAGCCCGTCGCGTACCGCCATTATACGCGAGTAGCTAAGAGCTGCGCTAGCGGAGTAGAAGGCGACACTCGCTACACTCGCTAATACCTAGGCAATAGCTAATAACGCGGTTACTAAGGGTAAGGCGCTCTACAAACAGCTCGAGGTATAGAAGCATACGAACGCGGTAATCTCGAAGATACTTAAGGAGTAGAGACTAATAACCCTGCAGGCGCTTAAGGCGATAAGCGCTACGCTAGCCGGAGGTAGTAAAGGTAGTAGCTAGCCGTTATACTAGCCCCGTAACGAGGACGACCTAGCTACAATGTCCCTCCCCTACCCGATACCGTTTATAGGGGAGGAGAAGGATACTATTAAGCGGACTACCCTATTCGATAACTAGTTAGATAAGGTCCGGGGGCGCTGGAGAATACGCCCTCGCGAGTTCTCGACCGAGCGTACGAAGATCCTATACACTAAGGCGATGCTTAGTAGCAACGCGAGCCGCGCGGTCAAGTCGAAGCTCTAGACGATCGAGAACTACCTAAACGACAATAGGCGCTAGTACTAAAAGACTAGGACTAAGTTCCTAAATAACCTCGAGAAGCGGTATACGACCTACAATATCGCTACAGCAGCTGCGAACTAGCTCTATATACTTATCTAGGAGAATAAGTTCGCGAACTTTAATAACTTCCTAATAGAGTTCTCGAACCTAGCCGATACCGCTAATATTAAGAGCACGACGTAGGTCCGTATATTTAGAGAACGGATCTCGGCCCGCCTTTTAGCTACGTTTACGTTATAGGTTAGGCTACTAGCGTCGGACGACTTCGACGCGTAGGCTAAGATAGCCCAGACCCTATCTACGAACTTAGATATAGAGGACTTTAGGAAGAAGATCCGTAGCGGTAACGGCGTACTTACTATATATTATAGTAGCGGTAGCGGGGGTACTAGAAGAGCCTAGGATCCTAACGCTATAGAGATCGACGCCGTTACCCTAGCTACGCTTACACTGTAAGAAAAGGAGCGCCATAGGGCTAGTGGCCTATACTTTAAGTGCGGCGCTAGCGACTACATCTCAAGGTATTACTAGGCTAGCCGAGAAGGCTATAGTAGCTGCGGTAGCTAGCCGTAGCGCGGAGGCGCGTAGGGCTACGGTAGTACGTAGGGCTATAGCGGGGTATAGGGCTACGGCGGCGCGTAAGGCTATAGCAGGGCGTAGGGCTACGGCGGAGCGTAGGGCTATAGCGGAGCGTAGGGCTACGGCGGAGCGCAGGGCTACGGCGGAGCGTAGGGCTATAGCGGCGCGTAGAGATAGCAGTAGCCTTAGGGATAGTAGTAGCCTACTTAGCAAGGCTTCGGTTAAGCCCCCTCTAGGGGCCTCCTAGCTTATAGCGGTATAAGCGGCCGCGCTAGGGCCTATTAGAAGGGTCAAGGCAAGCTTGCTATACGTTTTACGGACGCCCCTAACTAGAGCGGTTTTATCGTTAGGGAGGTAGATAAGCAGGAGGACTATAGCGCTTACTAGAGTATAGAGCAACCTCCTAGTTTCGGCTTCTTATATAATAACTAGAGAAACAAGGAGCTTCTATAAACTGTCGCTTATAGGAGGGGTACCGCTAGCCGTAGGAGGGATAGGGAGATAGTTTAGTTATTAGTACCGTAGGTAGTAGCGCTAAATCTATTCTCTTATTATCGTACCTAGCGGTTAGTAGGCGCAATGTAAAGTACGTAGCACTTGTAGACTCGGGTTATATAGGTCTGGCGTTCGTGGATTTTAGCTTTATAGTTACAAATAGGCTACTGAACTGGAGCAAACCACAAACCAACCCACTCTATGGTGGTGGGCAAGACCACAGTAGGGATGGACAAGTCGGCAAGCGTCTAAGGTTGCCGACGTATCTTCGGACTTTAATTGTGACCGATCCGATTAAGATATCGCCCTCCGGACACATATCTCCCCCTGTTCAGAGGAAGGCGAACAATTTGTCACTACAGAACATATGCCTAGAGGCAAGAGAAGGCTTAGAGCCAAAAGTGTCAAATTTAGGGGGGGATTTTAATATCCTAGGAGTGTTGTCTCGTCCCTAAGTAGGTGCTCTTACTAGCTATATATATGACTATAAAACAACGCGTCGCGCTACAGGCAGTTAAAAAACGAAAAATCCACTACGCGCGTACCCCTGTTCTAGCCAAGAACTGTCTACCCTGGTTTACACTTCCCTTTCGAGTTTGCCAGGGCTCCTACCTAAGAACTCGCATAAAACCAGGCTCTATCTATCTCCATTAACGTCCCTGCTCCCAACGGCGAGCTCGCTTAGCACAGCTTAGCCGCTGATCCTATACTTACGTACCCTGCTAACGGCGCTGAAGTTCTTTAGCTTGTCTGTCAATATCATCCTATCCAGCAAACCACAGCATATGGTACGGCGGCATCCGGAACCTATATAGGTACAAGTCCTAAAAGGTAAGAGGGCGGATAATCACCTAGGGAGTAGGCTCCTCTTAGATAGGGGGCAACGGTAGTAGTGCCGGAGGAGGATTAACATCTTCTACGGGAATACTAGCTAGACGATATAAGCGTCTAGTCAGTGTCTAAGACATAGCTAGTTTCTTCGACCTAGGCGTTTTAGGCGTTATCGTTTTATTAGAGGGCTTTACTTACCTAAGGACTTCGGGCTAGAACGCTAATTGTCTCGGGCTATCCTCTAGTTATCCCTGAACAGGCGAAGACAGGATCCCGATAACAGCTAGGGATAATAATAAGTATAGCAAGCTAGGTCTAAGGAGGTTCGTTATCTATTGTAAGAGGAAGCCGATCGCGGAACCTCTAGAGGTTGTCCTTGTAAGTCCGAGACTAGGTAGCTATAATAACGATTAACGGTCGACCGACAGGATTATCCCTGGATAGGTAGCTAGCGTCGTTTGCTAAGAAGGTATATAGGGCCTAGAGGCGAAACTAACTTAGTCGTTATCTCGAAGTAACTTAGTAAATTCGTCGATTGTATTACGGAGTTCGTCGTCTCCTATAATAGCCGCTAGTTCTAAGGAAGGTGCTCTTAGTACTAGGGTACTAGAGGTAGAAGGATATAGGGAAGGACTAAATCCTACTCTCTCTTCGTTATAAGCTACGAGTTTCATCTCCTCGGGGCGGACAGGCATGCTTCCCTTAGAGCCTAGGGCGTATCGGATATACACTAACCATCCGGTGATTATATATAACTTCTTGATTTTAGCTAGTATATTAATGCCGTTAAAGACTCGGCTCTATATCTATATCGGAGGGGTATAGTAACTACTAGATTATAGTCCTTCTTAGAAGAACAGGTAGGTATACTCTAAAACCTACACGCTACACTCCTAGTTCTTGGCTTAGACTACCCTACAGGTATATAGGAGTGCCTCAACATTGTCAGGGAAGAGACTGGACTTACGGATCTAGGCAATAACCTTCCGCTAGTACTAGGATATATTTGTCGGTGGCTTTAGCAAGTCGAAATAGAATACCTAACTACAGGCTTAGTCGTAAATTGTCAGGACCTAGTAACTATAGTTAAGGGTGCCTACAATAACCTAGAATCTCTTTAACGCTATCCTCTTCCAAGTGTCTCTATCGGATTCTACTAGTTAGGCCGATTTGCTATCGTCGATCTAAGTGTTATAGACGTAAACTTAGTCCTTGTATCTACTTAGGAAGTAACATAGGGTAATAATAAGGTCGTGGCCTTAGATCTATTCCTTATTATCTATTATACCCTTAAGATCGTAGAGTATATACACAACGGTTGGCTAGGTGGTCGTGAAGAAGTTGCCGCCCTCTATTCTAGGGTAGGTAAGTCTAGGGAAGAGACTTGCTACAATTCTTTCTTCCTTAAGGGTTCTAGCAGCCTGTAGCCAGTATAGCTATCTGCTCTAAACCTAAAGAGGGAAACGTACTCTCCTGTCGACGGGGTTCTAGAACTCTGCTCTATAGATGCCTAGCCCGTTCTAGCCTGTAAATACGCCCGTTCTCTAAGAGTCGAGCGACTAGCGATAATCGGCGGCGCCGCCTAACGGGATAGGGGAGTTGACTAATATGTTAAGAAAGAGGCTAGGAAAATCCGGTTAATAATGTAGAAAGGGTGCCGAAAAACTAGGTAGTTATACGTTGTCTTGAGGAGAATAGAGGGAGGGATAGCGGGTTAAGGTCGATGTTATTTAAGGGAGAGAGGAAGATACGAAAAAGAGGGCTGGCGAGGAAGACTTTATAGGTAAGAAGGTAGCTACAAAGTCGAAAATTTCCTGTGTAACTAAACAAAGGGAGGAATTAGCAGGGCGGTAGTATCGGAAGGGGGGGCCGGTAACTTGACTTAGGATGAACTAGCCGGGGCGGTATCGTTAGAAGGAGGGTTCGGCCGCTTGCTCGCTTGCTTATAGTTTTCTCTTCCCTTTCGAATTTGACTATACTCCTACGTACGAATTTGTAATACCGTAGCTCCTTCTGGCGCTTCCGTGTAACTTGAGGAAAAGAGGCTATATAATTAGAGTAAGATTGGCCGTCTGACTAGAGTAAGGGGGGGCTCCTATAGCTCTTTCCGTTATACTAGCGGCTCGACTTAGGATAAACTAGCCCTCTATTCTAGGGTAGTAGTATAAGAAGGGGGGGTTAGTCGCCTGTTTGCTTACGGTTTCTCTTCCCTTTCGAATTCGACTACGCTTCTATACTTCAAATTCGTACTACTATAGCTCCCTCCTAGCAGGATCTTAAGCTCTCCTAGGCAGATATCTAGGTCGATACCTCTCTCCTTCCTCTACTTCCTTAGATTATAAGCTAACCGGTGGATTTGACGCTATCCTTAGACAGGAGATTCGTCACGCCCTGTTAGTTTATCTAGGTAGTCTAACCTACTTATAGTAATAACTAGGCTCGTCCTTCTAACTCCGTATAACCTGTTACTCTTCCGGTCTTCTAGTTCTTAGTCGTCTAATTGCTCTAGGTCTCGAAGGTGCTAGACGCGAACAAAGGGGAGATACCGTTCCTCCGGTAGCGATTGCTAAGTAATTAGCGGGCCCTGTCTAAGCTTTAGGGGTAGATTTAGCTTAACAATAGGTATTAGGCGCTCTTTAAACGAAGGGGATTCTTTAGGCGACTCTAGCCGGTATTTGTCGAATGGTATAATAGTCTATATCTTAGGCGCTGGCTCTTTGACTTTAGTAGTTGGCCGAATCGCTACGAGGGGTTCTTCGTCTAGTTCTTCGGGTACAAGTAAGTAACTCTCCCTCTGTTCTAGTCAAGCTAGTGCTAATCCTGGATATAGCAATTCGATTCTATGTCGCTACTGTTAAAAGGCGTACTAACGTACCGTAACGATCGGTCCGTATCCCGGAACTAGCGAGTAAGTAGAGTTCTAGACGGTATAGCCCTTCTTTAGCTACGTGTCGGTGCCCGAAGTCCTTAATAGCAAGTGTAGCAACTGTCTGTAGTCTAGGAAAGGGTATAGCTAGGAATCTATTAACGCGGGCTATCCGGCTTATCCCCTTAAGGCTAGTATTACTAAGAAGCTAACTCCCTGTTCTCTGGCGAAATATTAAGTCGGGGAAATCTTGGAGCTTGATCTTAAGGCTATAGTCTGTCGACAATAAAGGGTATACTAGAACGGAGATCGTCTTATGGTAACGGGCTACCGTTCTTAACGGATAGCGTTATATCCTTAAAACAGGGTAGGAGAGATAGGAAAATAGGTAGTAGGGGAGGGACTTAATAGAATATAGGGAGACGCGAAGATTTTTCAAGGAAATAAGGATATAGGGGGAGTATATAAGAAAAGAACAAGAAGAAAAAAAAAGGGGGGTAAATGCAAGGACTTTGACAAAATAGGAAAGGACACCTAAACTTCTTAAAACCCTGGTGGTTTTCCGCGCTTTAACTCTACAACAAGCATATTATCGTCTTTCTTCCCCTTCGACTATAACCTAGTCTCTAGCCGAGCAGTCGCCTCCCTATTCATACGGCGAGTCGTTTCTTCCGCGATAGGATTTTCCTCTATCTCTTCGACTTTAGTTATATATAAATCGCTAGGCTATGGGACTAGTTCCTATACCGGGTCCGCTTTAAGGTAGATGCCTTTGAACTTAATGAACTTCTTAATGTAGTTTACTATAAAGGGTGTCCAAATAGGGACGCTGTCGAGCGTGCTTAGGAAGTAGGAGTAGCGATTAGGAATCTTCTAGACGATATAGGGACCGTCCTATTGGAATTGTAGCTTACGTGCCGCGCTTATGTCGATCTGGCGGACCACGTTATACACAAGGACGAGGTTGTCTACGGCGATGACTGTGTCTTCCGTACGGAGCTTATGTCGAATAGTGTAGTTCTAGCGTTCGGCTATCTTCTCTCGAGCAATAGCTACTTTTTCTATAGCAACCTCCCTGTTGTTTTTAGCATCCTAAAGAAGGTTGATCCTAAGCTATAGCAAGCGTTCTCGGGCCTTGCGATTGTCTCCTCCGTTAGTTCTGGCGGCGATAGCGGATTCCTAGTTAATAATACGCTAGGAGGGGACCTCTTTCTCGACAGGGGTAATTAGCTTATAGTTATAAGCGAGGAAGAAGGGGGAGTATCCAGATACTTGACAGACAGCTGTCTAGTCCGCGAAGAGGATATAGGGGAGCAAGGACTTCTATTTCCTCCCTGTTCTATAGGTCGCCTTAGCTAACGAGGCGACGATAGGGAAATAGCCCTGCTCGTTAACCCTATTTGCTCGTAAGTTATATAGAGAGATGACTATACAACTGATATTAAGGCGATTCAGGATCTCTTTAGCCTTGCCTTTGAACTTAGAGCTACTATCTACAACGACTTTAACTAGATAGCCCTAGTAGAGAAGGATATCCCTATAGATAAACCCCTCTACTATAGCCGCGGTCTTGTTCTTAAGGATCGCCGCTTTAGGGTAACCTATTAGATTATCCCGGGCCTTAAGCAGGTAGCAGGTCTTGCCACTGTCTAAGCCGGGTATATACTAAATGTCTAAGTGCTACTTGGCGAATAGAACAGGGGTAGGAATAGTAAAGGAAGCCGATTCCTTAAAACGGCAGGGGTCCTACCGCTAACAATCTTTATAAGACTTGATCTATTTGTTAATAGTGGCGTATATACCCTTCTAATAATAGTGGTTAGTTACGCGGCGGTACGTTCCTTCCCGGCTGCGATAACCTATCTTACTATAGTATACCTCGAAAACTTAGCGCTGTTCCTCCTCTGTGTCCAACACTCTTCTTAGCTACTATAAGGGGGTTATAGGCTGTAAGAACAGGTGGCTGCTTTTGACGAAATGCTTAAGGGCGTTTAACTTAAAGGCGCGGCGCTTCTAAATCGGGGTAATGTTAAGAGGTTCCGCTAGGGTCGCAAGGTACCTTATAATACGCTACGACTAAGCTAAGTACCTAGGATAAAGCTTATCCGCCTATTTAGGCGGAGGCGAGGCCGGTTCTAGTGAGAGTTCTTCGATTTCCTAGTTATAAATTTGTACGTTAACCTAGTTATCAAGGTCACCTTTAACCTCCTTTTCGGCTAAGTCCGACGGACTAGGTAGCTTCTATAAGAGGGCGTTAGCTACTACGTTCTTAGAACTAGGAATATACCTAATCTTGAAGTCAAAGAGCCGGATCTACGCGATCTACCGTATAATTAGGGCGCTAGGGACGTCGCTAGTAGCTCCGTAGAGCTAGTGGACTAGGACTTAGGCGTTAGTCTCGACTATGAACTTTACCCTAAATAGGTAGTAGCGGAAGCGTTTAAGCAGGAAGATAAGACCTCTTAATTCTCTCTTAGTAGCATCGTAACGGCGTTTAGCGTTTAACTAGATACCGCTCTCGAAGCGATAGGGGTACCGTCTGCCGTCAGGACCTATTTACTCGATGACTCCGCCCTAGCCGTTAAGGCTAGCGTCTGTTATAAGGAAAACCATACCGTACCTCGGGTTATTGTAGATTAGGGGGGCGAGGATAGGGGTATTAGTAATCTAGTACTGGAGATACTTAATATACTATTACTATGCCTTAGTCTACTCCTACTTAGCGTCCTTCTTTATTAACTTATAGAGCGGCCGGGCGATAATAGCGAAGCAACGAATCTAGATCTAGTAGTAGCCTACGAGGCTAAGGAAAGAGCGTACGTCTTTAAGTTCGTAGTATAGGCCCTATTCGACGATTTTCTTGATCTTTGCGTCGTCTAGGCGGCGGCCATTAGGGGTATAGAGGTACCCGAGCAGTATAGCCTCGATCTGGTACCATTGCGATTTAACTGCTACGATGGTTGCTCCGGCTAATTCCGCTTGTAATAGGACCTGGTCAATGTTATGAAGGTGGTTAGCGACAAACTAGCGTACTCCTGGGCAGAACAGGCGGCCATCGAGGTTACTACGTAGTCCTTTAATGTAGATGTTGTCTAAGTAGGGCTAGCAGACGTAAGGGATAAGGTCCTGGAAAATACAGGTCATAGCGCGCTAGAATTATACCACCGAGTTAGTACCTCCTATAGGGAGCGTATATATCCGAAAGAGGCCGATAGGGGTCTAGAAGGTAGTAATATCCCGGCTCTTCTTATTAAGGCTGATCTAGTTGTATCCTAAGAACAAGTTAAGAAGGGAGATCATTTTGTATCCGCTAAAGTCTTTGCTGAATTCCTCTACGGTAGGGGGGATAAAGGCATTACGCAGCGTAATGGCATTATACTTCTACGTATCGTTAATTAGGCGGAGACTACTATCCTTTTTAAGGACTAGGAACTAGTTGTTGTAGTAGCTACTGTAACTCTCCTCGATAATGCCTTGCTATAGGCGCTCCTTAAGTAGGTCGATAACCTTCGGGACTATTAGCTTTAGGATCAGGATACTCTTCCCCTGCTATGCTTTATAAGGTACTGTCTTAACGTGTTAGGGGGGGAATACCTCAGGGTCGATCCTACTATACTCTATAAAATCCTACGCTAGGGCTACTTCCTGGTTTAAGAGGATCTTAACGAAGATCGCCGCCTCCTATTTAGTAAGAGTTATCTCGACCTTGCTAATTATAGCCTCTAGTCGCTCTACTATTAGTCTCGCCCCTTTTGCTAACTCTATAAACCGTAGCGTAATAAGGTCGCCTAATCTAGTCCCTACCTGCATTTTCTCTTTAGCCTTACTCTTCCGCTTCTCGAGCCAATATAGGTCACCTTCTGGGACTAAACCGTCGGATAGGGCGTTATCTATAGGACATACCTTGTTAGCTACGGTCTTCCTTAATGTAAAGGTAGCTACTTGCTCCTTTAGACGTCCGAACGTATCCTTCTACTTTCTATTAATATAAGAGATCCTTCTTTGCGACGACTAGGGTAATCCTAATAAGCTAGTATTCCTCGTCTCGCTCGTATAAATAGGGGGAGGGGGTAGTATAAATAGTATAGGGGGGTCTATAGTATCCGAAGCTAAAGTAAACAAGGTATTGAGAAAGGGTAAAGAAGACAAACGTAAAACAAAATTAAAAATCTTATCACCCGGATCCCAATCTAGGTAACCTAGTAGCATCTCTCCCTCTACGAGATCCACCTAATTAGGGACTGTCTCCTCCTGTTCTTGCCGTACTAGTCTATAGAATGTAGACGCGCTCTCGCGGAGTTAATTCGCTACCTTCTCGCTACTTGGCTTAGGGCGCTTCGCTAGCTCTTTGGAGACTATATAGGCCTTGATGATAAGACTATCTATTGTAACATTCGTAGTGACTAGGCGGCCGTCCTTGAAGTCAAATGTCAGGTTAGTATCCTTGAAGAATAGTATACTAAGGAGTATATTATATCCTCCTATATTATCCGAAAGCATAAAGAAATAGACTAGAACGCTCCTTCCTGCTAAGAATATACGGGCCTAGGTCTCTCCCTCGAATCTTTTAGACTAATAGAGACCTTTAGAGACTATATTAGTATCTTGGATAGCTAGGCCGTATTTCTATACTATCCGAAGCGATAGAGCGTTATACTTAGAGCTAGAATCTAGTAATGCGAATTCCTTGTCCGAGAGCCTATTCTCGAAATTATAGTATAACGAAGGTAGGGTATACGTTCGTGTAACAACCCTAAGTTCCACCTTTTGCTTTAGCGATAGCAGGTAGATAGGCGTCTTTATTAACTTAACCGCCTGTTCTTACGGAGGAGTAGGTAGCTTGTTAAGAAGGAGGCGTTCCTAGAACCTACTAGTAGCGATACTATACTCCCTATCGCTAGTAACTCCGAATATAGCGGGGATAGTCTTACGCCCCTTGTTCTAAAAGCCTAGGACTATATTAAGATTTGTACAAACGGAACGAGGAGCGGCGTCACCTTCCTTAGGCGCAGTACGAGCTATATCTTTACTTAGGGTACTGGATCCTTTATAGTCGATAACGTCTAGGCCGCTAGTTAGCTAGGTAATATAGGCAACAAGGGCTTCGCGGTACTTAGGGGAGACGCGAATAAGGTCCTCTATAGTAATAGGGGCTTTAACGCCTATAGATTTCTTAACAAGGTAGCGGAGTTCTAAGACGGTAGTATCCTCTAACTTAGGCTCTGGGGTCTTTAGATCGCTTAAAGGCTTCTGAGGGGCGGTAACCTTGGAGGTCTGGGGTGCCGCGGCCGTCTGTTCAGGGGAGGGTCTCTTTAGGAGGGTTAGCTAGAGGATGTAACGGTCGTCTAGGCGAGGTACGAAGCTACTACTTATAGCCTAGTCGCTGTCTTTAACAGGTTATTCTACCTTAAAGCGGACGCGCTTTCCAAGCACTTCCTAGGCGAGTATAGAGGCAGCTTCCTTATCGGCTATCTATTTAGGGGTCTTCCGAGATAGACGCTGAACGTAACTCTCCGTATTACGTTAGTCCGTAAAGAAGTTAAGATCCCTAGCCTTAGTATAGTCGTATACCGACTGCTTGGTATCCGCGGTCCGGACGCTAAGACGATTGATAGAAGTACGTACAGTCTCGTTCTAGTATTAACTAAAGATGGAGACGTCCTTGATCAAGCTGAGGTTAGGCTTGTAAGTCGCGCCGGCACGCTGCTTGTAGGCGCGGGCCTAGTTAAGGTACGCCTTGTGACACTTGTGGCCTAGTATTATAGAGGCGTAAGCGTAGATTAAGTTACCTATCTAGCCGGTATTCTAAGCTACAACTAGATCTAATCGACTAATAGTAAAGTAAGGGGGGGGACTCTCCTTACGGCCTATATACTATTTATTCTTAACCCGCTAGAACAGGCTGGCTTGGTAGTCTATCTTATTAGAAGGATAGTCGAACAATACGTAGCTATTGCGCTAGCCGTAGTAGTAACACTGTAAGAAGTTGTTCGGGTTGCTATAGGCGTCCTTGTCGAAGGTACTACGACTAGGGTTACTACTATAGCCGCGGCGCTAGCCGCCGGCGTTGCTGAAGCTATTAGCGCCGTAGGTCTAGAGGTAAGTGTAAACCTCCTCGAGCTCCTAGGAGTTCAAGCGTATAGAACAACCTAACTTAAGGCTCTTAAACTTCTGGCGGATAGGCTCGCGAAGAGCCTGCTTCTTGATCGTAAGCTCGGCTATCTGTTTAATAAGGTCGGAGAGGTCCTCTATAGTCTCCTTACTGTCGTCTTAGTCGGTATCCCTGTCCTTATTGTCGTAGATAATCTTGTTATTATGAATAGCAACGATATTAGAAGCCTTGGCCTTCTGGACCTTGCTGTAGATAACGAAGCCCTCCTTGTAGATAGAGAGGAGCTACTTGCGGAAGTTGTTGTACGCTATATTCTTAGCAAGGACCTTCTCGAACTACCGGTACTAAAGTTTAACCTAGAGCGGCTTGGGAAACTTACCCTAGAAGTTGTAGGGGGCGGTATCCTAGTAGGACTTGTAGTTAGTGGCCGGGAGGCGGGCAATAAGGTACTCTATATGGCTAAAGGCCTCTAGGATAGCGACTGTAGTATACTCGATCTTGTTATAGTAGAAGTTCTATAACTTTATTTTAATAGTCTTATCCTAGCGGGGGTCGAGATACTTCTACTACTTGTAACACTTCTTCTAGAAGGCGTCCCAAGACTTACGGTTACTAGCTAGGAAGCTCTTAATAATCTGGCGGGTAGGGTCATTGCACTAACGCTAGAAGCGACGGATTTGGTTATCGATAATAGTGACGTCTTCCTCAAGGCAAGTATTGTAAAAGGCCTTAGTATAGAGGGAGATGTTACGTCCTATAAAGGTACTAGGGAGGCTAAAGTCCTTAGGACCTAGGAAGGGGACGTATCTTCTAGTAGCTATCTTGAGCAGAGGTTCGACTATAGTCTCTATATGTTCTAACGGAGGCGTAAGGCTAGCTAAGGTGTCTAAGGATATATCAGGGTGCAGAGAGGTTAGAAAAGATAATAACGAAGGGGCAGATAGTAATATCAGAGGCTTTTTGAGATTTCTCGAGCGTTTGCTAGACATTGGTTCTTCGTGCTGTTTTTCTAATTGTATAAGCGGATATGTCTGGGGTAATGAACTGACTTTCTTCCCCCTATGTTCGGATAAAGCCCTAGCTATCTTCTAGGCTCTAATTCCTTTCGAGTACGCTATCTAAACGCTAAGGTAGGTAGCCCCGATCCTATCGGCTACCCTTACTTACGTCTAGACTACTTCCAAATGCGCCCGCCCTAATAATAGCTATAGCGGTAAAGGCAAAATGTTCTAATAAACTATGTTAAATCAATATTAGTAACCTCCTATTCCTACGAAGCCTAGGCGCTTGTAGCAAACAGGGGGAGTCCGGCACCTATAGAGGCTAAGATCTTATTTTCTAATAGTGTCGTATATTCCTAGTATGTCTGAGCAGGTTGCCGATAACCCTTACCCTTGTTCCGATAAAGCCCTGGCGTATATCCAGGTATACCTGCCCTAATAATAGCCGTAGCGGTAAAGACCGATGTTATAACCCCCTATTCCTACGAAGCCTAGGCGCTTGCAACAAACAGGGGGAGTCTCGCGTCCAGGGAGATCTCATTTCCTAATATGTTACATATCCCTAGTACAGGTAAGCAAATCACAAGGGAACCTACATAGCTGAACGTAGGAGCCCTCCGGTTCGACAGCAAGGCCGTAATAACCGCCGCTGTCTAAACAGGCGGTAAGGAGGGTTCGTTATCTATCGGATAGCACGTACTAACGATACAAGGACCTCTTACGCTTCTAATTCTATGATATCTTAGCGGTAGGTGTCGTGTTCCTATATATATAAGAGCAGTACTTGGATCTTTAAGTCTAGTTTGGACACAAAGCAGAGCTTCTCCCCGATTAAGCCCCTATTTAAACTAGAGTAAACTACAAACCAACCTACTCCATAGTAGTAGGCAAGACTATAGTAGGGATAGACAAGTCGGCAAGCGTCCAAGGTTACCAACGTATCTTCGGACTTCAATTGTGACCGATCCGATCAAGATATCGCCCTCCGGACACATGTCTCCCCCTGTTTAGAGGAAGGCGAACAATTTGTCACTACAGAACATGTACCTAGAGGCAAGAGAAGGCTTAGAGCTAAAAGTGTCAAATTTAGGGGGGGATTTTGATATCCTAGGAGTGTTGTCTTGTCCCTAAGTAGGTGCTCTTACTAGCTATATATGTGACTATAAAACAACGCGTCGCGCTACAGGCAGTTAAAAAACGAAAAATCCACTACGCGCGTACCCCTGTTCTGGCCAAGAACTGTCTGCCCCGGTTCACTACTACTAGAGAAGCTAGCGGTATAGCGGCCGCTATTTCTGGCTAATGGAGGGTTCTTACGCTAGATCGAGCACTTAGCGGCGCTTACGCTAGTCGTTAGCGACTACTAGGAGACCCTAGTATACTTCGTTACAACGCTCGCAAAGGAGACCCCGGTAATCTTAGGCCTCCTGTAGCTACGGAAGTACAACCTATAGATCGACTAGGAGACCCTATAGCTTGAATTTACAGAGCACTACCGTAGGAGGTACCTACTAGAGCATATCGGGAGCTAGGTCGCTCGGTAGGTAGGCTAGCTAGAGGTACCCCTACCCCCTAGGAATAGCGAGTAGTACTACGTAACGGTAGAGGACGTACCCGAAGATAACAACTACAGTACCTCTAGTAACAATAACGAGGTCGCTATCGCTATAAGCAAGCTCTCCGACTACAAGAGAGCTAGACGGTCCGATAGGCGGAGACGGGCCTATAGATAGTAGAGATCCGCGTCCTAGGGAGGCGCGTAGGCTGACCTATAGGGGACGCTCGTACTGCTAGGAGCGATAGGCGTACCGGTCGAAACGCCGCCCCCTATATTACCGAGGCTAGTAGAGGTAGTAGCCGGCGCTAGGAGACTACCCCCTAGACCCTATTCCCCCCCCTACGCCCCGCCCCCGCTTAGTTAAGTATAGGGGAAAATCCGCTAGGATAATACGAAGATCCTAAACGGAGCGAGCTTCCTAGTAGTATACTAATAGAAGGGCGTAGTAGTTATACGGACTACAATAGGCAAGCTAGAAAGAGCGGTAGAGGCTAAGAAGAGAGACTATATACTAGTTCTACCTAAGTAGTTTTTTAAGGACCTACTAAGTTAAGAGAATATACCGGAGTATACAAAGTCAATGCTCCTAGCAAGGTTCTATAGCTTTATCGACGCGCTTGCCAAAGGGGACGAGAAGCTTAATAAGATTATAGAGGAGGATTCTAGGAAGTTCTTCAACAAGGCGGATAGACTAGCGCCTACTCTAGACAAGATCAAGGCGCGCCTACCGAATGAATACCAAGACCTAGTAGCCGCCTTCGTCCTATAGGACGCTAATATCCTACCCCCCTACTATATATATAACTATAGGATCGAGCTGCTCCTAGGGAGCGTAGTCCCGTACTTAAGGAATCGCCCGATATTACCGATAGAGCTACATATACTAAAGCACTAGCTCGATAATAACCTCGCAAAGGGGTTTATCTAGCCCTTACACTCGAGCGCCTTATCGCCTATCCTTATAGCCCAGAAGCTAGGCGGAGGTATTAGGATCTACGTTAACTACTATAGTATTAACAACGCGACGCTAAAGAGCTAGTACCCTATCCTACTAATCTAGGAGACCCTAGACTCTATCTATAAGGTAAAGATCTTTACAAAGCTCAACGAAATTATAGCGTTTAACTAAGTACACATAGCACTAGGCTACAAGTAGCTTATAGCGTTTATTATAAGATTCGGCCTATATAAGACGCTAGTTACGCCGTTCGGCCTATAGGGCGCGCCTGCTACCTTCTAGTATTACGTAAACGATATCCTCTACGACGCTCTAGATAACTATACAACGGTATACCTAGATAATATCCTAGTCTACTCTAGTACGCTTAAGGAGTATATTAAGCAAGTTAGGGAGGTACTAAAGCGTATAATTAACGTAGGCCTATAGGTAGATATTAACAAGTGCGAATTCTATACAAAGCGGACGAAGTACCTAGGGCTTATTATTACACCCGGGGGCATTAAGATAGACCTAGATAAGGTCGAAGCGGTATGTAATTAGGAGGCTCTAGAGACAAGGAGGTACCTCTAGCGGTTCTTAGGGTTTGTAAACTTCTATTGCCGATTTATACGAGGTTTTTCAAGCTACGTATAGCTGCTATACGAGCTTACGAAGAAGACGGTAGACTAGGAGTAGTCTAAGTAGTACAAGGCGGCTTTCTAGCGCCTGAAGGTGTGCTTTATTACAGCACCGGTACTACGGATATATAACTAGGAAAAGCGAGCGGTAGTAGAAGTCGATACGTTAGACTGGTTAGCGGGTAGAGCGCTACTATAGGAGGGGGATAACGGCGAGTTATATCTAGTTGCTTACTTCTTAGCGAAGTACACTACGGCCGAGTATAACTACAATATCTATAATAAGGAGCTCCTTGCGATTATTAAAGTACTCGAGGAATAGCGCCCCAAGCTCGAAGGTATAGCTAAGAGGTTCGATATTATTACAGATTATAAGAACCTACAGACCTTTAGTATAACGAAGCAGCTGTCGCCACGCTATATACGCTAGTTGGAGTTCTTATTGCGCTTTAACTTCTAGATTATCTACCGCCTAGGTACGGCAAACGGCCGCCCCGACGCGCTTAGTAGGAAGCTAGAGTTTATACTAAAAGACGTTAAAGATAATAGGCTACGGAATAGATAGCGCCCCCTGATCGACCCGAGCAAGTTTAACCTAGAGACCTTTAGTAGCAAATACAACGCTAAGCTACTAGGTAAGACACTAGAGCTCTTTAGCCTCGACGTTTCGCGCTACGCTAACGACCTTATCGCAAAGAGCTACGCGACCTTGCCGTTTATAGTAGATGTAGTAGAGGCACTTAGCAACTAGGAGGCACGCGCCTAGCTAAGCAAGATTAAGCGGGAGCTAAGAGTACTATTCGCCAAGTGTAAGTTAGTCTCGGGTAGGGCGTTCTACTGTAGTAGGCTAATAATCGACCTAGGCGATATAGAGCTCTATTTGTAGCTTATTTACTAGATATATACGTTAGGGCCTAGCGGGTACCTAGGGAGGACAAAGACACTCGACCTAATAAACAGGGTCTACTAGTAGCTAGGGATAAGCGTATTAGTAAGGACGTTCGTAGGAGCCTATACGCTATACTTTAAGACAAAGAACCCCCACTCAAAGCCTATAGGGTTCCTTAAGCCGCTCCCACTACCGTTAGCGCTATAGCAAGATATATCAGTAGACTATATTACGCTACTCCCGCTATATAAACGGAGGGGGTAGGAGTTTAGGTACGTAGTAGTAGTAGTTAACTAGCTTATAAAGATACGCTACTTTATTGCAACGGCGACACTAGAGGCTAATAAGCTAGCTAACCGGTTTATCGAGCGTATATACTCGCTCTATAGCGTACTAGAGACGATCGTATCGGATAGAAGTACGTAGTTCGTTTTAGGGTTCTAGAGGGTACTGTCGGCGCGCCTTGCGATTACCCTAAAACCCTTATCGGCGTTCTACCCCTAGATAAACGGCTAGACAGAGCAGATTAACGCGGAACTAGAGCAGTACCTACAGCTATACATTAACTAGGTATAAGATAACTAGGTTAACTAGCTCCCTCTAGCGGAGTTTACGGGGAATAATATAGTCTCTAAGACAACGGGCGTGTTACTATTCTTCGCGAATTACAGCTTTAACCTTAGGATAGGTATAGAGCCGTCGAAGCTATACCTACCGAACATCTCGGAGCAGTAGAAGCGGAAGTTCTTCTAGGTATCTAAGCTTATAGACTGCTTTAAGGCGATCCTCGGGAAGGTTATAGCGCTAGTAAAGCAGTTATAGGACCGCTATAAACAGAACGCGAACCGCTATAAGGAGGATACACCGTAGTACCGCGTTAGCGATAGGGCGATGCTCGATATATAGAACTATAAGACTAGTAGGCCGACCGTAAAGCTCGCGCTACGGTAGGAGGGCCCGTTCGAGGTTACAAAGGCCTTGTTATATATAGTAACTCTAAAGCTCCTAGCGAATATAACGATCTTCCCTACGTTCTATATCTCGAGAGTAAGGCGCTACCTAGGGTAGGGGCTAGCTAGCTAAGAGAAGGTTAACGACGATATAAGCGCTAACCGCAGGCACGTAGTTACGCGGACTAACGAAAGCGAAGACGTAGTAGAGTAGAGGTTCGAGAGGATCGTAGGGTTCAGCAAGGCAGCGAACAGTCGCTAGCAGTACCAAGTCAAGTAGGAAGGTTACGACAACCTAACTTAGTAACCCGCAACGGATCTACGCAGCTATAATAACGCTATCTAGGAGTTCTACGATACGTACCCTAAGCTTCTAGGCCCGCTATCGTAGACGCGGAGAAGGAAGGCACAGCGCTAGGGTAGGCGCTAAGGTGACTCTAACTCCGGATACGAGTACCTGGGATAGGGGGCTATTTTTATATAGGGGGCTTGTTTAGAGAGGGAGGGTAGTGTCACAGGTATAGCCTGTATTATATACTATGTTATATGCTATACCATATAGTTGGCTGAGCACCCTGTAGCTAGAGGAGCGTAGCTCTATACTAGGTGGAGCTCGCCGCGCAGAGCCTTTAGCCCTCGCAAGCTCCTACGAAGGTTACACTATTGTGTAACCTTATTGTATACGACCGTTACAATACTCGGTAGTAACGTAAGCCGTACGGTCAAGTCGAAGCTCTAGACGATCGAGAACTACCCGGACGATAATAGGCGCTAGTACTAGAAGACTAGGACCAAGTTCTTAAACGACCTTGAGAAGCGGTATATAACCTATAACGTCGCCGTAGCGGCCGCGAACTAGCTCTATATACTCGTCTAGGAGAATAAGTTCGCGAACTTTAACGACTTCCTAACGGAGTTCTCGAACCTAGCCGATACCGCTAATATCGAGAGCGCAACGTAGGTCCGTATATTCAGAGAACGGATCTTAGCCCGCCTCTTAGCTGCGTTTACGTCGTAGGTTAGGCTACTAGCGTTAGACGACTTCGACGCGTAGGCTAAGATAGCCTAGACCCTATCTACGAACTTAGATATAGAGGACTTTAGGAAGAAGATCCGTAGCGGTAACAGCGCGCTCGCTATATATTACAGTAGCGGTAGCGGGGGTACCGGGAGAGCCTGGGATCCCGACGCTATAAAGATCGACGCTGTTACCCTGGCTACGCTTATACCGTAAGAAAAGGAGCGCCGTAGGGCTAGCGGCCTATGCTTTAAGTGTAGCGCTAGCGACTATATCTTAAGGTATTGCCGGGCTAGCTAAGGAGGCTGTAGTAGCCGTAGCGGCTAGCCGTAGCGCGGAGGCGCGTAGGGCTACGGCGGCGCGTAGGGCTATAGCGGGGTATAGGGCTATAGCGGCGCGCAAGGCTATGGCGGGGCGTAGGGCTAAGGCGGAGCGTAGGGCTATAGCGGAGCGTAGGGCTACGGCGGCGCGTAAAGATAGCAGCAGCCTTAGGGATAGTAGCAGCCTACTTAGCAAGGTTTCGGTCAAGCCCCCTCTAGGGGCCTCCTAGCTCGCGGCGGCGTAAGCGGCTACGCTAGGGCCTATTAGAGGGGTCGAGGCGGGCTCGCTATACGTTTTACGGACGCCCCTAACCAGAGCGGTTTTGTCGTTAGGGAGGTAGACGAGCAGGAGGACTATAGCGCTTACTAGAGTATAGAGCAACCCCCTAGTTTCGGCTTCTTATATAACAACTAGGGAAACGAGGAGCTCCTATAAACTATCGCTTATAGGAGGGGTACCGCTAGCTACAAAAGGGATAGGGAGATAGTTTAGTTATTAGTACTATAGGTAGTAGCGCTAAATCTATTCTCTTATTATCGTACCTAGCGGTTAGTAGGCGTAATATAAAGTATATAGTACTTGTAGACTCGGGTTATATAGGTCTAGCGTTCGTGGATTTTAGCTTTGCGGTTACAAATAGGCTACTACTAGAGAGGCTAGCGGTATAGCGGCTGCTATTTCTAGCTAACGGAGGGTTCTTACGCTAGATCGAGCACTTAGCGGCGCTTACGCTAGTCGTTAGCAACTACTAGAAGACCCTAGTATACTTCGTTACGACGTTCGCAAAGGAAACCCTAGTAATCCTAGGCCTCCTGTAGCTACAGAAGTATAACCTACAGATCAACTAGGAGACCCTATAGCTCGAATTTACAGAGTATTGCCGTAGAAGGTACCTACTAGAGTATATTAGGAGCTAGGTCGCTCGGTAGGTAGGCTAGCTAGAGGTACCCCTACCCCCTAGGAACAGCGAGTAGTACTACGTAACGATAGAGGATATACCCAAAGACAATAACTATAGCACCTCTAGTAATAACAACGAGGTCGCTATCGCTACGAGCAAGCTCTCTAACTATAAGAGAGCTAGGCGGTCCGATAGGCAGAGACGGGCCTATAGACAGTAGAGATCTACGTCCTAGGGAAGCGCGTAGGCCGACCCGCGGGGGACGCTCGTACCGCTAGGAGCGATAGGCGTACTAGTCGAAGCGCCGCCCCCTATATCACTAAGGCTAGTAGAGGCAGTAGCTAGCGCTAGGAGACTACCCCCTAGACCCTGTTCCCCCCCCTACGCCCTGCCCCCGCTTAGTTAAGTATAGGGGAAGATCCGCTAGGATAACGCGAAGATCCTAAACGGAGCGAGCTTCCTAGCGGTATACTAATAGAAGGGTATAGTAGTTATATAGACTATAATAGGTAAGCTAGAGAAAGCGGTAGAGGCTAAGAAGAGAGACTATATACTAGTTCTACCTAAGTAGTTTTTTAAGGACCTACTAAGTTAAGAGAATATACTAGAGTACGCGAAGTTAATACTCCTAGTAAGGTTCTATAGCTTTATCGACGCGCTCGCTAAAGGGGATAAGAAGCTTAATAAGATTATAGAGAAGGATTCTAAGAAGTTCTTTAATAAGGCGGATAGACTAGCGCCTACTCTAGACAAGATTAAGGCGCGCCTACCGAAGGAATACTAAGACCTAGTAGCCGCCTTCGTCCTATAGGACGCTAATATCTTACCCCCCTACCGTACGTATAACTATAGGATCGAGCTGCTCCTAGGGAGTGTAGTCCTATACTCGAGGAATCGCCCGATATCGCCGATAGAGCTATATATACTAAAGCGCTAGCTTGACGACAACCTTGCGAAAGGGTTTATCTAGCCCTTACACTCGAGCGCCTCGTCGCCTATCCTTATAGCCTAGAAGCTAGGCGGAGGTATTAGGATCTACGTTAACTACTATAGTATTAACAACGCGACGCTAAAGAGCCGGTACCCTATCCTGCTAATCTAGGAGACCCTAGACTCTATCTACAAGGTAAAGATCTTTATAAAGCTTGACGTAATCGTAGCGTTTAACTAAGTACGTGTAGCGCTAGGCTACAAGTAGCTTATAGCGTTTATTACAAGATTTAGCCTATATAAGACGCTAGTTACGCCGTTCGGCCTATAGGGTGCGCCCGCTACCTTCTAGTATTATATAAACGATATCCTCTATAACGCTCTAGATAACTACGTAATAGCGTACCTAAATAATATCCTAGTCTACTCTAGCACGCTTAAGGAGTATATTAAGCAAGTTAGGGAGGTACTAAAGCGTATAATCAACGTAGGCCTATAGGTAGATATTAACAAGTGCGAATTCTACACGAAGCGGACGAAGTACCTAGGGCTTATTATTACGCCTAGGGGCATTAAGATAGACCTAGACAAGGTCGAAGCGGTACGTAATTAGGAGGCTCTAGAGACAAGGAGGTACCTCTAGCGGTTCTTAGGGTTCGCGAACTTCTACCGCCGATTTATATAAGGTTTTTCAAGCTACGTATAGCCGCTATACAAGCTTATAAAGAAGACAATAGACTAGGAGTAGTCTAAGCAGTATAAGGCGGCTTTCTAGCGCCTAAAGGTATACTTTATTATAGCACTAGTACTACGGATATATAACTAGGAGAAGCAAGCGGTAGTAGAAGTTAATACGTTAGACTAGTTAGTAGGTAGAGCGCTACTATAGGAGGGGGATAATAGCGAGTTATATCTAGTTACTTACTTCTTAGTAAAGTACACTATAGCTAAGTGCAACTATAACATCTATAACAAGGAGCTTCTTGCGATTGTTAAAGCGCTCGAGGAATAACGCCCTAAGCTTAAAGGTATAGCTAAAAGGTTCGATATCATTATAGATTATAAGAACCTATAGACCTTCAGTACAACGAAGTAGCTATCGCTACGCTATATACGCTAGTTAGAGTTCTTATTGCGCTTTAACTTCTAGATTATCTACCGCCTAGGCACGGTAAACGGCCGCCCCGACGCGCTTAGTAAGAAGCTAGAGTTTATACTAAAAGACGTTAAAGATAATAGGCTATAGAATAGGCGGCGCCCTCTAATCGACCTAAGCAAGTTCGACCTAGAGACCTTTAGTAGCAAATATAACGCTAAGCTACTAGGTAAGATACTAGAGCTCTTTAGCCTTAACGTTTCGCGCTACGCTAACGACCTTATTGTAGAGAGCTACGCGACCTTGCCGTTTATAGTAGATATAATAGAGGCGCTTAGTAACTAGGAGGCACGCGCCTAGCTAAGCAAGATTAAGCAGGAGCTAAAAGTACTATTCGCTAAGTGTAAGTTAGTCTTAGGCAGGGCGTTCTACCGCGGCAGGCTAATAATTAACCTAGGCAATACGGAGCTCTATTTATAGCTTATCTACCGGATATACGCGTTAGGGCCTAGTAAGTACCTAGGGAGGATAAAGACGCTCGACCTAATAAATAGGGTCTACTAGTAGCTAGGGATAAGCGTATTAGTAAGGACGTTCATAGGAGCCTATACGCTATACTTTAAGACGAAGAACCCCTGCTCGAAGCCTATAGGGTTCTTTAAGCCGCTCCCGCTACTATTAGCGCCGTAGTAAGATATATCGGTAGACTATATTATACCGCTCCTACTATATAAACGGAGGGGGTAGGAGTTTAGGTACGTAGTAGTAGTAGTTAACTAGCTTACGAAGATACACTACTTTATTGTAATAGCAACGCTAGAGGCTAACGAGCTAGCTAACTGGTTTATTAAGCGTATATACTCGCTCTATAGTATACTAGAGACAATTATATCGGATAGAGGCACGTAGTTCGTTTTAGGGTTCTAGAAGGCGCTATTAGCGCGCCTTGTAATTACCCTAAAACCCTTATCGGCGTTCTACCCCTAGATAAACGGCTAGATAGAGCGGATTAATACGGAACTAAAGTAGTACCTATAGCTATATATTAACTAGGTATAGAATAACTAGGTTAACTAGCTCCTCTTAGTAGAGTTTATAGGGAATAATATAGTCTCTGAGACAACGGGTATATTACTATTCTTCGCGAATTATAGCTTTAACCCTAGGATAGGCGTAGAGCCGTTAAAGCTATACCTACTAAATATCTCGGAGTAGTAGAAGTAGGAGTTTTTCTAGGTATTAGAGCTCGCAGACCGCTTTAGGGCGATCCTCAGGAAGGTTACGGCGCTAGTAAAGTAGTTACAGGACCGCTATAAACAGAACGCGAACCGCTATAGGGAGGATACGCCGTAGTACCGCGTTAGTAATAGGGCGATGCTTAATATATAGAACTATAAGACTAGTAGGCTAACCGTAAAGCTCGCGCTACGGTAGGAGGGCCCGTTCGAGGTTACGAAGGCC
>MU853407.1:134812-152792 GCA_033297235.1 Trichocladium antarcticum
GGCTTTCTAGCGCCTAAAGGTATACTTTATTATAGCACTAGTACTACGGATATATAACTAGGAGAAGCAAGCGGTAGTAGAAGTTAATACGTTAGACTAGTTAGTAGGTAGAGCGCTACTATAGGAGGGGGATAATAGCGAGTTATATCTAGTTACTTACTTCTTAGTAAAGTACACTATAGCTAAGTGCAACTATAACATCTATAACAAGGAGCTTCTTGCGATTGTTAAAGCGCTCGAGGAATAACGCCCTAAGCTTAAAGGTATAGCTAAAAGGTTCGATATCATTATAGATTATAAGAACCTATAGACCTTCAGTACAACGAAGTAGCTATCGCTACGCTATATACGCTAGTTAGAGTTCTTATTGCGCTTTAACTTCTAGATTATCTACCGCCTAGGCACGGTAAACGGCCGCCCCGACGCGCTTAGTAAGAAGCTAGAGTTTATACTAAAAGACGTTAAAGATAATAGGCTATAGAATAGGCGGCGCCCTCTAATCGACCTAAGCAAGTTCGACCTAGAGACCTTTAGTAGCAAATATAACGCTAAGCTACTAGGTAAGATACTAGAGCTCTTTAGCCTTAACGTTTCGCGCTACGCTAACGACCTTATTGTAGAGAGCTACGCGACCTTGCCGTTTATAGTAGATATAATAGAGGCGCTTAGTAACTAGGAGGCACGCGCCTAGCTAAGCAAGATTAAGCAGGAGCTAAAAGTACTATTCGCTAAGTGTAAGTTAGTCTTAGGCAGGGCGTTCTACCGCGGCAGGCTAATAATTAACCTAGGCAATACGGAGCTCTATTTATAGCTTATCTACCGGATATACGCGTTAGGGCCTAGTAAGTACCTAGGGAGGATAAAGACGCTCGACCTAATAAATAGGGTCTACTAGTAGCTAGGGATAAGCGTATTAGTAAGGACGTTCATAGGAGCCTATACGCTATACTTTAAGACGAAGAACCCCTGCTCGAAGCCTATAGGGTTCTTTAAGCCGCTCCCGCTACTATTAGCGCCGTAGTAAGATATATCGGTAGACTATATTATACCGCTCCTACTATATAAACGGAGGGGGTAGGAGTTTAGGTACGTAGTAGTAGTAGTTAACTAGCTTACGAAGATACACTACTTTATTGTAATAGCAACGCTAGAGGCTAACGAGCTAGCTAACTGGTTTATTAAGCGTATATACTCGCTCTATAGTATACTAGAGACAATTATATCGGATAGAGGCACGTAGTTCGTTTTAGGGTTCTAGAAGGCGCTATTAGCGCGCCTTGTAATTACCCTAAAACCCTTATCGGCGTTCTACCCCTAGATAAACGGCTAGATAGAGCGGATTAATACGGAACTAAAGTAGTACCTATAGCTATATATTAACTAGGTATAGAATAACTAGGTTAACTAGCTCCTCTTAGTAGAGTTTATAGGGAATAATATAGTCTCTGAGACAACGGGTATATTACTATTCTTCGCGAATTATAGCTTTAACCCTAGGATAGGCGTAGAGCCGTTAAAGCTATACCTACTAAATATCTCGGAGTAGTAGAAGTAGGAGTTTTTCTAGGTATTAGAGCTCGCAGACCGCTTTAGGGCGATCCTCAGGAAGGTTACGGCGCTAGTAAAGTAGTTACAGGACCGCTATAAACAGAACGCGAACCGCTATAGGGAGGATACGCCGTAGTACCGCGTTAGTAATAGGGCGATGCTTAATATATAGAACTATAAGACTAGTAGGCTAACCGTAAAGCTCGCGCTACGGTAGGAGGGCCCGTTCGAGGTTACGAAGGCCTTGTTATACGTAGTAACTCTAAAGCTCCTAGCAAATATAACGATCTTCCCTACGTTCTACGTCTCGAAAGTAAGGCGCTACCTAGGTAAGGGGCTAGCTAGCTAAGAAAGGGCTAACGACAATATAAGCGCTAACCGTAGGCGCGTAGTTACGCGGACTAACGAAGGCGAAGACGTAGTAGAGTAGAGGTTCGAGAGGATCGTAGGGTTCGGTAAGGCGGCGAACGGTCGCTAGTAGTACCAAGTTAAGTAAGAAGGTTACAATAACCCGACTTAGCAACCTATAACGGATCTACGCAGCTATAATAATGCTATCTAGGAGTTCTACAATACGTACCCTGAGCTTCCGGGCCCGCTATTGTAGACACGGAGAAGGAAGGCGCAGCGCTAGGGTAGGCGCTAAGGACGCTATCTAGGAGTTCTACGATATGTACCCCGAGCTTCTAGGCCCGCTATTGTAGACGCGGAGAAGGAAGGCGCAGCGCTAGGGTAGGCGCTAAGATGACTCTAACTCCGGATACAAGTACCTGGGATAGGGGGCTATTTTTATATAGGGGGCTTGTTTAGAGAGGGAGGGTAGTGTCATAGGCATAGCCTATATTATATGCTATGTTATGTGCTATACTATATAGTTGGCTGAGCACTCTATAGCTAGAGGAGCGTGGCTCCACACTAGGTGGAGCTCGCCGCGTAGAGCCTTCAGCCCTCGCGAGCTCCCACGAAGGTTGCACTGTTGTGCAACCTTGTTGTATACGACCGTTATACCTCTATAATAGGGAGTCGATAACCCTAATCGGCGTAGGTAGTGCTATCGGCGATGCTATACCTATATATAATATCTTCAAGCATTAGCTAACCAAGGACTAGGATATCGAGGGTCTAGATAAGGATATACGCTTTATAGTCTCTAAGACCGCCTTTAATAACGCCGAGATTATATACGATTAGATATACCACTTTAACAAGCATTCCTTTAAAGCGTATGCTGACTTCTAGCGCCTTAAAGTAAGTCTAGAGGAGTGGTTTAGCTACAATAAGCACTATTAAAGTTAGGGGGTCTCCTTTATTAACCCTGACAAGGTACACCTAGATGATACCTAGAGGAAGAGGGTCCCTAAGGAATAGCGTGTCTATTATATATTAGTAATAGATAGCTTCTCTAGGTATTATAACATCAAGCTATATAAGTACTATATCTAGTTCGACATTATCTTAGTCTTCTTACCCCCTTACTCCTTATACTTTACGTAGCCTATAGACGTAGGTGTATTTCGCTATCTAAAGGATACTTACTAGAAGCAACTACGGCGATACGTACGTTAGGGTAGTCTAACCTTTACGCGTAGCGAGTTTATTCAGGGGTTTTAGGGGATCTAGGCGGCTAGCTTCAAGAGGGTTAACATTATAACCAGCTTCGAAAAGACTAGTATCTTCCTACTAAACCGTATACGGGTTATTAGTATAGTAGAAGAAAAGAAGGACAAGATTAGTACTATTAAACACCCTTCTATATTACTAGACGAAGAGCGATAGTAACGTACAAAGAAGGTAGTTAAAAGGATCGAGTCAAAATATACTAACCTATTTAGCTCGCCTATACAATAGGGGTTTCGCGATATCGCCCTTACTATTAACGAAGGTTAACTTGCCTAAGTATATCTTAACGAATTCGCTATCGATAGGAAGGCTCGTTTAGCTAGCCTTAACGCTAAGAAGACTCGAGGTCGTACCGTCAAACCGTCTAGCGATGTAATAACAAGCGTTAGCGTCCAGAAGATTCGATATACGCAAGACCTTAGAGACTAAGCATATACTACCGCCCTACGTAGGTAGAGCTAGAAGGCTATATACAATATCGCCTAGAGTTTCGAACAGAAGTACAAGGCTAAGTAGGAGGTGTAGAGGCGACTTCTAGAAAACAAGGCTATATCTGCTATTACTAGTAGAAAGGTTATAAAAGGCTTTAAGGAGTTCCTTATCGAGACAGGGCAAGACGACTATATCCTACTTAACAAGCGAGACCCTCTTTAGGTACCTCCGAACGGTTAACCTATTACCTTCCTTGATCTTAGCGATAGTAGAGTCCAAGATATCCCCTAGTCGATAAAGATACTATTATAGGAACTTATACTACTACCCCCTAAGGTCCCTAGTATATAACTAGGCGACAGGTTAGTTATACCTTTTAACGATAGCGATAGTAACTACGAATCTAGCTTAGAGGATAACTTTAATAACGAATCTCCTTTGTTATTAAAGTATTAGAAGATTATATATAGCATCTAGAAGTAGAAACGTAAAACTAGCTACGAGAGGGTTAGATTAGAGGATACTAGCGATAGCGATAGCAACGGCAACTATAGCAACGATGCTAGAGATAGCAACGGCAATGATAACAACCTTAATAGCGATGGCAATAGCAGCGATGGTAGTAGTAGCGATAGCAGCGATGCTAGCTACCAGCGCTCCCAACAAGTCAAATAGTGTCAAATCAAGCCAATTCGACATACCCGCAAGCAAGTCAATTCGAAGGTCTTGCAAGCCAAACCACAATGGCTGTTATTTGGCTTGGCTTGACTAAGCCACACCAGGGCTAGAACCTATAGTTGAGCCACAACTTGGGGTGGCGCATGCCCACATCTTGGGCCCCAAGTATAGAAGTATAGCCCAGGTGGCGATATCTCGCGACCTAGCGTCCCCTCTATAGCTTGGCGGTCGGACTAGGCAGCCTAGCCTAGCTACTAGCCCGCCGCTAGCTAGCAGATACTACGATATATAGCGTCCGCGTACCTTAGTATAGAACCGTACTAATATGTTTCTCCTGGAGGTAACTACCTGTTTTTCTTTACTAAGCGCCGGATGCAACACCGCCTACTCGCAACACTACAACACCGCTATACGTAATGCCGCTAACCATCGGACCCTATTCTGGGCCACGAACTATCGAGGAACAACTTCGCGATCTCGGCGACATCGATTTCGAGGCCCTACCGACTAGAGATTTCGCGACGTAGCCGAAGATTAGAATATAGGGCAAGGAGTGCGTTTTGGAAGTATAGATATATAGAAAAAGAGGGCGTACTTCGTGGATCTTAGACTATAGGAGATATCTTGTAGAAGTTGCGCATAGCTAAGAAGTAGGTTGTCTTTAGTGTTGCAACTACTATAGCTAGTTATTCAACGCGTAGGCAACAAGCTCGCTATGTACCTACCTTAATCAGTCTTACCGCAAGTATGAGGCTAGAAAACAACCTCTGTAGCCGGGCGAAGCTAACTGTTAGCGCTCAACGCTATACTATGCAGGCGGAGACGATCAACATAGTGGAATGCTTAAAGAACTAGGTGCCAGGGCATGGCTGCGAGGAATAACGATACGGGTCAGTTCAGTAGTTGGGAATGCCCTCGATACTGGTGTCAAGGGCAAGCCAGGGAGGCGTGCCCGGGCCGGAACAACCTTGGCCGGCTGGCCTAGCCAAATGGTTAAATCCCCACAATCAAATACAAATCAAGTCAATTTCCATTTTTCTGACGTAAATCAACACAAATACAAGGGCAGATTTGACTTGATTGACTTGTTGGGAGCGCTGCTAGCTACACAGGGCGCGTAGAGTAATTGCAACTCAATTTTATCGCGTTTTCAAGCTTTCCAGACCAATATCATCAACCTGGCTAACTTGTAGCAATTGACTATTTAAACTGGTCGAGTGGTAGGCGTTATATTCATCAGCCGTGGACACGTTGGCTATGTAAAATGTATGGTGGGGTGTCCGGCTATTTTGTCCTGTCCGGCGATTTTGGGACCAACCCTCTGCAGGAGGGTTGGAGAGTGAAATTACCCCACATTAGCCAACGGGTAGAAAGAAGTTCAGACCAACGGGTAAAGGATGAAGGAATCTGGTTATGTACAATCTGACTAGCCAAGTGGCAGATCAACCAGTGAGGCCAACAACACCTATTTTTACCCACTTTGCGTGAGACTGTCTGTTTTGTAGTATATCCAATAGTTCTCTATCTTGTTCCTTTTCCCATTTTCCTTTCTCTATATCTGATCGTTCTCCACACGCTATCCCGTGCCGCACTGCCACCATGTCCGACCACTGGGACAGCACGGCCGCCTGGCGCATGTTCCAGCATTCCCCGGCCTTCACCCCCATCATTGGGCTGTTCAATTCCGACGTGTCGAACCGCTGCGCGAAACTGGGCCCATCGGGCGCGCCGAGCTTTGGGTGCGGCGGCGACGCCCGGGACAGAGCCACTGTGGTTGATGTGGTCTCGGTCGCCAAGGCCGCCGAAGATGCACCGTCTCCAGAACTTCGGTCCGCATTTGAAGAGGCCTGGGAGACGCTTGTTGCCTCGGTGACCAACGGGCACCATGGCCTCCAACACTCGTACGCTGTATAGCTCGAGAACAACGCGTCGACCTTCTTCGATCCAACCCCGGCGGAAGCTGCCGGTGCGACCAAGCAGGCCGTTTTCACAGCGTTTCTTGCCTGGAATGGAGCACGCTACGACAGCCATCCCATCGAGGAGCTATGTGACAGGCTACGAGCCTCACTGCGTCGACGTCGTCTGGATGCAACTCAAAGCCCGTGCCCCCAAGAGTCAAGGCTTCCGCATATACAACCAGCTCAAGGACCAGATGAGCGCATTGCCGGGCTTCGCCAAGGCCTTTTGGGCTCGTGATGTCGAGCACAAGACGAAACTTGCTGTGCTGACAGGTCAGAAAATAATGAATCAACCAATCGCATCAAAGCTCGACCGTTTTGCCGCCATCGAAGTTCGCAGTCTGAGCAAAGTAATACCCCCTCTGGTTCGCCAACAGTCTCAGCGGACCGGCGCCATCGCCTCTCGTAACCGAGAAATCGCAATTGTAGTGCGTGTGCCCAAAGGCCCAGAGTTTGACCTTGTCGCTCTTGAAGCACCTCTCCCCCGACATGTCCACCATAAACCCGCTGCTGATCCGACTGCCGACATGCCTGGGATCAGAGGCCTGGTCATTGACGATCGGGCACCAGTGCGACATGATGACGATCCTCACGTCTTCGGAAGCGCCTTCTAGATCCGCAACTTTTGCATTGAGCCAGGCGAGGTCGCGCCTGTGCGCCTCGTTGTGCGCGTCCACGTCCCAGTCGCGGATCTGGAAGAAGTCGTTGAGCCCGAAGCTGACGTCCATACACCTGTCGGGCGGGACGTGGGAGAACAGACTGCAGCCGAGGATGATGACGTTGGAGCTGGGGAGGCGGAAGGCCTCGCGATCGAGCAGAACGAATTCACCAAGCGTCAAGTCCTTGCGGGCGTCGTCTTGGAATGCCCGCAGGACGGCCAACGTAGCGGTCCAGTCGGAGCCATAGGCTTCGTGATTGCCAGGGACGAAGAACACGATGCGGAATTGCTGCAGCTGCCGGGTTAGGAATCCAAGGCAGTCTTCCTGGTGCACGACGATGTTTCCAATGTCGCCAAGCAAGGCCAGATACGGCGCGTTGGGCACGATCTCGAAGACATCGTATGCTTTGGGAGACTCCAGGTGGAGGTCCGAGAGGATCTGGATTGCCATATCGGAGGCAAAGGGTGGGGTTTGTTTTGGTTGTGGAGTTTGCTTTTTTGCGAGCGAAACCTGATGCAAGTCAACACTCGAGCCTGTATGATTCTGCTTATTCTCGTTTCTTGGACGAATATTGGTGGTTTTGGCGTTGAGATCGGAAAACTAGAAAAGACTACAGTCATCGTGTCCTGCGCCAGCGAACAAACCAGCCCTGAGCTGTACAGTAATTACACACATGCTGTCTGCAATCTGCATAGGGCTGTTGGTTGGAAATTGGAATAATTAATTATTAAAGCGCTCTGAAAGAAGGGATTCGAAAAGCGGGGCGGCCAATCGTGCCAAGACCTGGGGCCTGATCCATTGAAACTCAGTTACGTATGTACTTAATTACCGCAACTCTAACCTTGAACAACCAAACGCGCCAAAACCAACCGGGCAAGCACCAACCCCGATCCTCCCAACCACGAACCCCACCATAACACAACCTCCCTCCCCCCACCGAACAAACCCGCCGCCGCAACCAAAAAAACAACAACAACAACCAGAAACATGTCCTCCAAACGCCTCTCCATCCTCCCCCCGGTCTCCTCCTCGGGTCCCAAACCCCCCGTCCACTTCTCCTCGTCCATCACCATCGCCGACTCGGCCCTCCTCACCGGCACGCACCAGGTCACCGTGCTCAGCGAGAGCGTGATCCACCCGCGGGCGCGGCTCGACTCCTCCGCGGGGCGCCTGAACCTGGGCCGGCGGTGCATCGTGCACGAGCGGGCGCACCTCGGCCTCGTGCCGACCAACGGGCGGTTCACCGAGGCGGCCGTGACGCTGGGCGACTACGTCGCGGTGGAGGTGGGCGCGGTGGTGGAGGCCGGGAACACGGTTGTCGGGGAGGGCTCGACGGTGGGGGTTGGGGCGCGGGTGGGCGCCGGGGCGGTGGTGGGGAAGGTGAGTCGTCTAGTGATTGGCTCCAGTGATTGGCGTTGGTTGTTGTTTACGAGGAGCGGGGAGAGGAATGGCGAAGGCTGACATGGACGAGGGCACAGCATTGCACGCTTACACCACATACGGAGATTGCGGCTGGCGCGGTGGTGCCGGACTTTACCATTGTGTTCTCCAACGGGATGAGGCGGACGGATCGGCGCGGGGTTGCCGTCGAGTTGAAGAACAAGGCGGTGGCGCGGCAGATTGATGTTCTGCGGAGGATGATACCCAGCAATCCGGCCAAGTTTGTTTAGAAGCGTTGCATTTCAGAGATACCCCTAATTTGATATATACCCGATAGGCCCGGACCTCTCCCCAGCCCCGAGGGGCTACCAGTAATCATGACCGCACGCCCGCTTGAAACCGTCCCGCTTGGCCCCTGGCCGCTGCCGGCACCCGCCCGATTCATAACTTCGTCCTCATAAGTAGCGTATCTTCATCCACTCGCTCGTCCCCAGCCCCAGGTTCAGCCCGTTTTCGGCCCACCACCTCCGAACCTTGGTCTGATCCCCCAACGAGTCCTCCAGCGCCTCCTCGACATCCATCGTCTTATACTCCACCCTGTTCCCCTTCCGCCCGGCCATCCCGGGCAACTCCCCGTGCGCATACTCCTTCCACCACTCCAGCACCGGTATGTGCGCATGGTACGTGGCCTCAATCAGGATCTGGTTATCAAACTGCAGCTTGTCGTCCCCTCTCAGCTGCCGCCACAGATCCAGCACCTTCACCTGGCCCCACCGACTCGCCATCTTGCACACGGCATCCTGATGGCCCACGGGGATCCCGCTCTCCTCCCACCACCGCATCACGGCCAGCTGGCCCCACTGCGCGGCCGCGAGCAGCGACCTCCCGGGCTTCAGCACGATGCTCGGGTCCTGCAGCCCGGCCTCGCGCCACCACTCCAGCACATGGACGTGGCCCTTGGAGCTGGCCATCTCAAAGGCCGCCTCGGAGTACTTGAGCGGCAGGCCCGAGCGGCGCCACCACTCGAGCACGGCGGCGAACCCGCGGCCGGACGCGCCGTTGAGCGCCTCGGCGTCGTACTGCTTCTCGAGAAAGGACGGGGAGCGCGCCCACCAGTCGAGGATGGCGGTGCGGCCGTAGTAGGCCGAGGCCTTGGTGGGGATGGTCTTGCCGTCGAAGCACTTGAAGATGTGGGCAAAGTTGGCCTCGATGTAGGTCAGCACGCCGGTGAGGGAGAACTTGAAGATGAGGTGGACGGCGAGGGCGGAGAGGTCGTGGAAGGAGGGCGGGGCGGCCGAGAGCTTGGTGCAGATGGTGGGGGTGTCGGCGGTGAGGAGCGTCCATTCGAGCTCGTGCACGAAGACCTGGAGGGGGTCGGCGGGGTCCTTGGGCTCGCGCCGCCATCCTTGCGCGGCGGGCATCTCGAGGGTGGTGAAGACGTTGAAGGAGGCGGCGAGCTCCCAGTCGTTGGTGAACTCGAAGATGATGCTCCAGATCTCGGGCGGGAGGGTGCTGCGCGCCTTGTTGGCGGCTGCCGGGGGGGTGCCCGGTTGGACGCCGACTTCGATGTCGTGGCCGAGTTTCAGAAAGTCGGCCTGGTTCTTAATGATGCCGACCACCTCGTTGAAGCCGTCCCACTCGACGACGCGTTTGTAGTCGTTTCCCTTGTCGTAGTGCCAGAGAATCGGGGGCATCACCCGGATCCAGCCCCACTTGCGGTGCAACTTGCTCATCTGCCGCTTCGTGACGGGAGTCTCCCACATCTGGGCGCTCATGCCCGGGATCAGGAGTATCCGCTTCGACGCATCCCAGCTCCGCAGCACTTCCAGCAGCAGGGTGTCGGATATGCCGCACATCATCTTGGCGAGAGTGTCGGCGCCGATGGGCGCGAGCACGAGGAGGTCGGCCCACTCGACCAGCTCCGAGGCCTGCTGCTGGGAGAACTCGGTGTCTTCGGTATACAGGCCGTCGGGGATGCCATCTCTCAAGCCCCGGTTTGGCAGTACTATGATATCTTGGGCCAGCCGGTGTGTGACCTGGTCGACGATTGCTCGCGTGGTGATCTGTGAGTTTTTGGAGAGGCGGACGGCGATGGCCTCGGCATACGCCACGTCCCGGGAGCCATTGGCGGCAATCAGGAGACGCAGTGACGGCGGGCGCTGCGTGTCGCTGATGGAGGGACTCGACGATATCCTTTCCATTGTTATCCGGTTGCCAAAGGACATGAGCTGTGGACTAGGGTATGCCTCTGACATGATGACGGACAATTGCTTGCTGGGGATTGCTGGGGATCTAAACTCCAAGCCTCGAGGCTGGACTTGTCTGTTGGCTTTGACGGTTTGCTGCCGGCCTACGAAATCCCACTGGCTGGTTCAGCGTAAAATGATTTGGTGGGATGTCGGGGGAAAATGGTGTGTTCGTAGAGTTGATAGCGTTGGTTGCGGAAGGTGCAGTTGGTTTGTTGAACTCGGAGTTCTGCCTGACGTTCACATTACCCAATGGCGTCGTGCTGGTGCCAGATTCATTGTCACCAGATCCAGGGCTGGCACGGGCCGCATCCATGCCATGGTATTTACCAAAATCCCATACAATGCTTTCCCTCCAGGCTGGGAACGTCAGATACGTAGTGCCTGCTCTAAGTTGCGGGTCTTGGGCCCGGGGGAGTGGACAAAGCGAGAATGGCATAGAGGCCTCACGTGCAGCTTGCCGGGACTTTGATAAACATTGCCAAACATCACGCCTATTATGTTGCATTGTGGCTTTCTATGACAATACCATACATAAGTGTTTCGTATTGTTCGGTAATCAGGCACCCTGTACGGATACCCGTATCGGACCGCCGGACACTGAGCCCTGTCAGGCACAGACCCGCTGCCGAGAGTGGGCCTGTTTCCGGGTGGGACTCCGGGGCGGCAGGATCGATCTCCGGGTGGGGTGGTCAAACATGAGCAAGACCTCGTCCAATCTGGAAGGCTGCAATCTGCATGATTCTTTTCCGGGCCCATCGCGGCAGCACGTGCAGATTCCGGCCTGACAAAGAAATCATTCCACAACCAGTAAAGACGAGACCCAGAACCACAGCCGGTGCAGTCTAGCTTTGCACGCGGGAGGATTTGGGAGACACTTTCTGGCACAAGCTCTCCCTCCAGCTGGGTCCCGGCTGGGTCCCGGCTGGGCCCCCGGATAACCTTAAACTTGCGCCTGCTCCTGTCGGGCGTGGGAAGGTAGTCCCCGCGCCGAATCAGAGCTCGCGCCGGAAGAGCAGCCCGGGGGACTCACACTTCGGGGCACCTCAGGGCGCGTACATGCCGCGGGGACCACCCACTAACTTACAAGCCCAGCGGCAGCAAGCCGGTTGGCCAGTTCCAGCACCGGGCACCCGGCCCTTCACGCATTGGCGACACTTCTTGAACCTGAGCAAAATGGAAATCCGAACAGCATTGCGCCTGAGATGGAACAACAAGCAATGATAACAAACAGCCCCAATATTCTGGGAACTGCCAAACTTCTTGGTGCTATACTTAAAAGCCCGTAAGTCCCCATCCCATTCCCCCGCTACTTGGTTATAGGCTCCTCTTCACCCACGGCTCCGACACTCCTCAATCAAGAGCAGCGTCGTCGTCTCCAACACGGAGCCTTTTCAAGTTAAAAGTCAAACCGGACACCCCTTTGTCGGCCAACTTAGCCAATACGCTCGGTTCACCAGGAGATACTCAACTTGGGCGATGATGCAAAGGACATTAATCTCCCTCCTGCTCCCTCTCCGCCAAACAACCGACTCTTCAATAAAGCCTGTGCCGGAGCTCCATGTGCTATCGACGGCAGAAGTTACAAGCACGGGGTTCTGGGGTCTGTCCCGCCGGCATGGCCCAAACACCAACCCCATTGACCACACCCAACCGCCCTTAGATAGGTCCGAGAGGGCCTCGCAAACCACTACTCTCCTCCGCTCCCTCCGGCAGCGCTTGGACCCCGGCAGCACAGCGAGGCAAGCCTTGATCTCCGAGCAGGCGGTCAAGAAACAGGAACCCGGGCCGGAGCTTTGTGTAAACCAGCGTGCCGTGGCCATCTGGGATGCCGAAGCGTTCATCAGGGAGTTTATTAGCGAAGACTGGTCGCACCATGCAGCCAACATCTCCATTGGCTGCGATATCACTCTCAACGAGCTGCACAGCATTGGCCTGCTCCCGCAAGACGAGGGGTCACGCGCCTGCCGGCAACTGGTACGTGTTCCGGTGATCCACGAGGAGGTTGCGATGGCTCTGTGGGAGAGGCTTGCCGGAGTCGCCGGAGTCGCCGACGCCAACATGGACTCGGAGCGGACGAGTGGATCTTGTTCCATCACCGAGAACAGCCCTCCCTCCTCGTCGTCGAGCGAGCGGACAAGGCCTACCAAGAAGTTAAGGAAGCAGCGGCAGCACCGGAAACAAAAGGCCGCCTCCGGGTCATGCGCCTTCTGCTCCAACATCTGCACCGCCAACGCCCCGCCGAACCCGCAGAAACCGGCAAAGCTTGTGGTGCAGTCTCCAAAGCCCAGCCAGTACGCCTTCTGGCAGCGCCCAGCGCCGCCGCCAACAGCTCGCAGGCTTGTATCCGCGCGCACCCCCTCGCCACCACGCGGTAGCGGGCTGCTGACGCGGATACGGAGCCCGTGGCGCCGATCCGGCTGGACCCCGTCACGGAGCGAATCGCGCAGTTCAATCGAGACTTTATCGGGGGAGACTCTGTATGGGGGCCGTCGGGGGTGGGTCGAAACAGGCGAGGAGCTGTCCGAGAGTGAGGTGGATAGCAGGATTACCCACAACTGGCTTTTGTTACTAACTGCAAAAAGAGCGCGCCGGCTCAGGTCGAGCCCAGGTCGTATCGACGGGGGACGGATGGACGTCTCCACGTTGGGTTGTAGGGTCCATTCCCCCAAGACAAGGTGTTGAGTTCGTCGAGCAAGAAACACAACAGCGGCCTGGCGCCAACTGTCATAGACTATCAAATAGCCACCAATAAACAATAACAACCACCGCCACTTGACCGCTGTCAGTCATCACCTCCATGATCCTTGCACCCGCAGGCTAAGCACCGCCCCTCACAGCCCCAGCCCCTCGACAACCCCCAGAAACTCGCCCGCCGCCCCTTTCAACAGCCCCTCCACATCCACCCCCCCCAGATACCGCTCACTCACCCCCGTATTGACCCTCTTCGCCAGCAGCTCCTTCAGCTCCCACCGCCACTCCTGCATCTCCGCCTTACTCGTCTCCATGGCCTCGCGCTCCTTGGCCTTGCGGCCACTGCCGCGGCCCTTCCACGACCCGACCAGCGCGAGCGCGGCCGCGTCCTCGACATCGACGCCCAGCTCCTCGGCCGCCGTCTTCATCCAGTCGTCCTCCTTGGCGCCGCGCTCCTTGGCCAGGCTGGTCTCGGTGATCTTCTTGGCCAGCACCACGCGCGGGCGCAGGTGCGACACGAGCCGCCGGTCGATGTCGACCGTCTGCACCCCCAGCGAGCGCAGCTTCTTGCGCGACAGGTGCGTCGCGGCCGCGGCGCGCGCGTGCACCTTGGCCACGAGCCGCGTCGTCGACACCGCCTCCTTGGGCCCGCACAGCAGCACCGACACGCCCGACTTGTGCGCGCGCGCCGTGCGCCCCGACCGGTGCACGTAGTCGTCGGCCGAGCGCGGGACGTGGTAGTGGATGACGAGGTCGATGTTGGGGATGTCGAGCCCGCGCGCCGCGACGTCGGTCGCGACGAGGATGGTCTGCTGCTGCTGCTGCTGCTGCTGCTGCGTGGTGGGCGTGGCGGTGCTGGACGACTTGGTGTCGCCCTTGAAGCG
Source organism: Trichocladium antarcticum (assembly GCA_033297235.1). Lineage (NCBI taxonomy): Eukaryota > Fungi > Ascomycota > Sordariomycetes > Sordariales > Chaetomiaceae > Trichocladium > Trichocladium antarcticum. Next base: position 148,912 of record MU853407.1, read on the forward strand.
CTCGATGGACCGGAGCCGCGCCTTTTGCTCCATGTCCGAGTGCAGCGCGAAGGCGGGCAGGTTGAGCGCCTGCAGGAAGGGCGTCAGGCGGCGGACCGTGTTGATCGAGTTGGTGAAGACCAGCGCGCGGTGCGTTGGCTGCAGCATGAGGACCGCGTAGAGGTAGAGGTCCTTCTCGAGGTCGCCGCACTGGATGAGCCCTTCCTTGAGGTTCTCGGCCATCTGGGAGATGGGGTTGGTGTCGACAAACATGGGCCGGGCCTCGCGGAAGTTGAGCTTCTTGAGGAGGTACTCCATGGATTCGGCGTCGCTGGATAGGTTGAAGCGGGCTTTGCCGGCGAGCTTCTGCTGAAGCGCCTTGTTGAAGGTGGCGGAGAAGACCAGTGTTTGCCTGTGGCTGCCGGGGGCCGCGTCGTCGTCGTCCGAGCTGTCCTCCCCGTCGTCCTCTTCGGTCGTGATCCGATCCAGCGCTTTGATGATCTCTTCAACCTCCTTGAAGTGGCCGTCCTGGAGGAGCCGGTCGGCCTCGTCCACAACGAGAAAGCTGATTCCCCGCAGCGCCTGGAGCACCGACTTGCCAGAGCTCATGACCTCCCACAAGCGCCCAGGTGTTGCGATGACAATATCGGCCTTCTCCAACTGCCTCTGCTGCTTGTGCACCGACAGCCCACCGGTCACCGAGCAGATGTAGGGGGAGGCTGCGAGGCCGGCACAGAGCTGCTTGAGATGGTCGGAGATCTGGTGGGCAAGCTCTCTGGTTGGCGCGAGGATCAGGGCTGTCGGCTGCCTCGCCTCGTCGGCTTTCTTGGCCGCCGCCGTCTTGGCCAGCCAGCTTTCCACGATGGGAATCCCGAAGGCGAGGGTTTTGCCTGAACCAGTGGCGGCTTTCCCAACGAGGTCGCGGCCATTTACGATCTCGGGGATGGACTGGGCCTGGATAGCCGTTGGCTTGTCGAACTTTAGGCGGGCGAGTGATGACAGCATCTGGGACGAGAGCTCAAGAGGGTTCCACTCGGACATGTCAATGTCCTCGTTATCCGCTTCGGCCTCCGCTATGTCGCCGGCTTGGGCGAAGACATTGGCCTCCAGCTCGGGGTCGGACTGGGCCTCTTGGGCCTTGGCGGCCTTTTTCTCCTTCGGGGGCTTGGGGTCCTTTTTCTCTTGGGGTCTGGGATCTTTCTTCTCCTGGGGCTTGGGGTCCTTCTTCTCCTTTAGAGCTTTCTTCTCCCTTTTCTCGTTCGGCTTGGTTTCCTTTTTGTCCTTGGACTTGGGGTCCTTCTTCTGCGTCTTGGACCCCTCCTTGGCAGACCCGGGTGCTGCGGCCCCTGTGGACGGTGGGGGCTTTTCAGGGGACTCTTCAGCCTCTACAGGAGCGTCATCAAACCCTTCAAAGTCGTCGCCGTCGTCCGACTCGGGCGCGGTGCCAGCAGCGACCTGAGAGTGTAAGTCTGGCTGCCAAACGGGCTCGAGCAACACCACGGCACTTACGAATCTCACCATGTCTCCATCCCGCACGATTTCAACGCCCTCAACCTCTTCCAGCCCGTAGAAGCCCTCGGCATCATCGAACATCTCGGGGACATCGACCGTCTTCCATTGCAGGGAATTGACACTTGTGACACGCTTTCCGACATTGTTTTTCTGGCGCTTGGGCTTTGTTGCTGGCGGCTTGGTGTCCTTTACTGGGGCATCAGCCCGTTTCCGCTTCTTGTCTATGGCCATTGTGAGGTGCCTCGATGGATTATAATGGCTTGATGCTGGACGGCGTTGTTGAAATCTTGAACATGAAAATTCCCAGAAACATGCATGAACTGAAATTTCGACCCCACTCCTGCACTAAAGCTAGCGGGACAGGGGTCGCAGCAGTATACTTTCGTACCGTAATTTACAACTGCCCCGCCATCAGACTCAATTCATCCCCCCCACCCCCACACCACATGAGTCTTCACTCACTGGCCAATTTCACCCTGGGAGAACCAACGTCACGCTGGGTACCGCCCGCCAGCCAAATTTATTGGAAAACACTTCCCTAGGTTCCCTCTCCTTCGGCAGCCTCCCATCTCCCGAGTTGACGTTTGGCATCGCGGGATTTGCTTGCTTCAGTTCTTCGCTGCGCAGGGTTTCTTCAGCCCCTCCCCAAGTACTTGTACAATGGGCAAGTCATCAAAAGACAAGCGTGATGCCTACTACCGGCTCGCCAAAGAGCAGGGATGGCGGGCCAGGAGCGCATTTAAGCTGCTTCAGCTCGACGAGGGTGAGTGAAGCTCACCGTGCTACCTCTTGCGGGAGTCGACTAACGATCTGATAGAGTTCAACCTCTTCGAGAATGTCACGCGTGTGGTCGATCTCTGCGCTGCCCCCGGCAGTTGGTCTCAGGTGCTTTCCAGGATCCTCATCAAGGGCGAGAAGTTTGGCCGCTGCGCGTGGCAGGACCGGGAAGCCAAATTCCGCCAGCACATGCTCAACGTTGTTCCCTCGGATGCAGCCCCCGACCAGGAAACGCCGACCCTGGGAGACAGCCAGTCCACCGAGGAAGGCCTAAAGCCCCGGCGAGACGTCAAGATTGTTTCCATCGATTTGCAGCCAATCAGCCCCCTCCCCGGCATCATCACCCTCCGGGCAGACATCACCCATCCGGCGACAGTCCCTCTGCTGCTCAAGGCGCTGGACCCCGACTTCAACCCCGACACCATGAACCAGCAGGCCACCCACCCAGTTGACCTTGTCATAAGCGACGGCGCACCCGACGTCACGGGCCTCCATGATCTCGACATTTACGTGCAGTCGCAGCTGCTGTTTGCCGCCCTGAATCTCGCCCTGTGCGTGTTGAAACCTGGCGGGAAGTTCGTCGCCAAGATTTTCAGGGGCCGCAACGTCGATCTTCTCTATGCCCAACTAAAGATCTTCTTTGAGAAGGTGTACGTTGCAAAGCCCCGCTCGTCGCGGGCAAGCAGTGTGGAGGCCTTTATCGTGTGTATCAACTTCCAGCCGCCCGAGGGCTTCAAGGCCAGTCTCGAGGAGCCCCTGGGAGTTGGCAGCCGGTTGCCGGAGATGTTGGCCGATAAGAACGCCGTGGCACCGGTCACTGCCCCAGTGCTCCTGCAAAACGGCACGACCGCCGCCTGGGACTCTGCCCCTGAAAGAGCGCAGATCGCCGACAAAGACGGCATCTATGATGTCGAGGTGGAGGACCTCTCCACCGAGCCCCTAGACAAGAACATCCGCTGGATCGCCCCCTTCGTCGCATGCGGCGACCTCTCGGCCTTCGACTCGGACGCCTCGTACCGCCTCCCCGACGACCACGTCTCGCTCGACCCGGTCCAGCCACCCACCGCCCCGCCCTACAAGCGCGCAATCGAACTCCGGCGCGCCAACGGCGGCGCATACGGCAAACCAAAATAAACTCCCATAACCTACACCTCGAATCTAATCAAAAAAAGAAATCCCATTCACGGCCCCTCCCCTGCATGACCTCCCCCCTGGCCGGCCCCACACTGTCCCTGCACCTCTCCCACACCCGACCGCGTAACCGTCCGGCCCGGCCGCTCCATCACAAACAGCTTCCCCGTAGACGTCTCGCTGACCTCCACCGCCCCAATCGTCTCCCTGTACAGGCGCGCCGCGCCCGCCGTCGCCGTCAGCAACAGGCACCGCCGCAGATACGGCCACGACGCCAGCACCTCGTCCAGACACCCCATCATCCAGCGTGCCAGGCCGCGCCCCTGGTGCGCCGGCAGCACGTAGACGTCGGTCAGGTAGCCGAAGGTCGCGTAGTCGGTCACCAGGCGGCCGAAGCCGACCATTGGGCCGTAGAGGGAAGGAGGGGCTTGGGGGGGGGGATTGTTAGTCGGTGTGTTGCGGGTGTGGGATGGCACGGAATG
>MU853407.1:161777-172675 GCA_033297235.1 Trichocladium antarcticum
AACAGAAACGTTGGTTTCCGTCATGAGAAGACACTGTCGAATGTTGATGTCTGTTGGTGGTTCTTGGAGGCTCACAGTGCAATTGGTAGGGGCAAAGTGAGGCTCAATATTGATGATGATGATCAGGGAAAGAGGCCAGAGATGGCTGTGCGCTAGCTACAATGTGCCCAAGGTGGTAGAGGGCTTGACCCTACTGTAGGTCGGACCTATAGGTACTAAGACAGCCCCCTAAGCGCACTACTACTAACTATGAAAAAACAGGTTAATCCCCTAATCCGGTAGTTGTAATATATGACGTAGCGTTAAGAAAAGAAAATCCGTGATCCTCTAGTGCTAGAAAACCCGTGATCCTCTAGTACTAGAAGACCCGTAGTCCTCTAGTGCCATCGTCCTTCCTTTAGAGAGCTAGCTACTTGCTAGCTTAAGCCGTTGTTATTATAGGCAAGTAGAGGCCTAGCTACTTGACGAACTGTATATACTTAGCCTGGTTTAGAGCCTTCGTTAAGCCGTCTGCAACTATATCGTTCGTACCGATATATTATAGTTAGAACTCCTCTATCGCTACCCGCTAGATCACCTATTTATAGTGGATGTCGATATAGTACGTTCTAGCTATATTTAGCGGGTTTAGAGCGATTATACAAGCGTTTACCGAGTCTATAAACATTAGTAGAGGGAGAGGTTATAGGTAACTAGTATCTCTTAAGATATTAGCTACCTATAGGAGAGATAACGCCGTCGGCGTTAGGTTAATAAACTCTGCTTTAGTGCTCGAGAGTATAATAAGTACCTGTTTCTTCGCCTTCTAGACGACCGGGCAGTTACTAATTATAATAACGTAGCCGCTAGTAGAGACTCTAGTAAGTAGGTTAGTAGCGAAGCTAGTATCGCTAAACGCTCTTAAGGCAAGGTTCTAGGGTATTATCTTGCCGCTATAGCGTAGACCGATTGTCTTCGTTCCTACGATATATCGCCAGAGGTAGGCGAGGAGACTAATGTAGGCGTCGGATAGGCCTACGTTAGCTTCGCTAAGCTATATAACTATATACGCTATATTAAGGCGCGTGCTAGTTGTAAGGTAGTTGACTAAGCTAACCTTAGTTTAGTACTACTTAGTAATCGCCTTAGTCGGTTTTTCCTATATTACTAGTAACTTAAAGTTACTAGGGATCTAGGGAGTCTTAATAGGGTAAACGCTCTACTTGTTAAAGCGCTTAAGGATCTTATTAACGTAATTGCTCTAGTAGAGGAAGATAACTCTATCTCTACAGTTCTAAACGATAGAGTACCTAAGGAAAGTCTTCGTATTACCTATCTTCTTAAGCTTAAAGATCCTAGTAAGTACGTTAGCTATATTATAGATATCTTCTATAGTAGGACCGGCTAGTTCGAAGTCGTCGACGTACACGAGCATTAGCGAGCTACTATCGGCGTACTTGAATATATACCTATTAGTCGTTATAGCTTCGAAGCTAAGTTTGGTTAGTTTAGGTATAAGCGTTTTATACTACTAGAGAAAGGAGCGTTAAAGGCTATATAAAGCCTTCTTAAGATAGTATACTCTGTTAGTGCTATTAGAGAAGCTAGTAGGTTAATAGATAAAGACATTAACGTCGTCTAGGACTACCGCGTTAAGAAAAGCGCCTACAACGTCGAATTAGTAGCATTCGAAATCTAGGGCAGCGACTAGGTTAAAGAAGATACGTATAGTAGAGGCGTAGACTATAGCTAAGTAGACTTCGTAGGGTAAATAGTCGCTATACTCGAAGTTACTATATATAACCTATCTAGCACGGTTACGCACCTAGTGAACTGGGGCAGACAGCTCTTGGCCAGAACAGGGGGGCATTCGTAGTGGATTTTTCGTTTTTTGACTGCTTGCAGCGCCATACGTTGTTTTGTAGTTATATATATAGCCAGTCAGTCCGCCTACTTGGGCAGACAACAACACTCTTGGGATATAAAACTCCCCCCCTAAATTTGACACTTTTGGCTCCAAGCCTTCCTGCTGCCTCTAGGTATATGTTTTTATAGTGATCTTGTTCGCCTTCCTCTGAATAGGGGGAGACATATATCCGGAGGGCGATATCTTGATCGGATCGGTTACAATCGAAGTCCGAAGATACGTCGGTAACCTTAGACGCTTGCCGACTTGTCTATCCCTACTATAGTCTTGCCCACCACTATAGAGTAGGTTAGTTTGTAGTTTGCTCTAGTTTAAATAGGGGCTTAATCGGGGAGGAGCTTCGCTTCGGGTCTAAACTAGACTTAAAGATCCGGGCACTGCTCTCACATCGGAACATAGAATCTACCGCTATAACATTCGACAAAATTAGGGGCGCAGGAGATCTATACTTCGTTAGCACGCGCCAAGTATCCAACACAAACCCTCACCGCCTATTTAGCCAGACAACGATTACAGCGACCTCGTTGTCGAATCGGAAGGTTCCTACGTTTAGCTATAGGTCTTCGGCGACCTGCTCGGTTATCCTAGGGGTATACAACATTATCGGAAATAAGACCTCGGCCAAGGGCGCGAGGCTCCCCCTGTTTATTGCAAGCGCCTAGGCTTCGCAAGAACAGGGGGTTACATATATCGGATTTGACATGGTTAATCAGAAGCATTCGTTTCGCAGCCGCGGCTATTATCATCAGACGCATTTGTACCAGTCTGGACGTAGATATAGGTAGCCGGCCTGCTCTAGTACGCCAACCATATCATTCGAAAAGCACGCTTAGAAGGATTCGAATCTTGGATATACGCCAAGCCCTCTATCAGAACAGAGGGGGACGAAACACAGTTCGTTGCCCCAGATACATTTGCTTACTCTATCAGGATCCTACATCGTTCGAGAAGCACACTTAGAAGGGGTTAAGTCTCTAGAAATACGCCAGGGCTTTATTAGAACACGATACCAGGGATATACAACACTATCAGAAAATAAGATCTTAGCCCCTAAGGAAGCTAGACTCCCCCTGTTTGCTACAAGCGCCTAGGCTTCGTAGGAACAGGGGGTTACACATATCGGATTTAACAAGGACATTCGCCTTTACTACCGTAGCTATCATCAGGGCAGGTGCATTTAGAAAAAGGAATTAGATCAGAGTCTTAGAAATACGCTAGCTTTATTAGAACATTAGCATCTTAGATTCGGACCTCTAGAAATACGCCAGCCTTAGCGGAAACATCAGTATCTTAGATATACGCCAAGCCCTCTATTAGAACAGGGGGACAATATCAGTTCGTTGCCCTAAATACATCTGCTTACCCCTATATACAATCAGAAGATCGACAAGAAGCCTTAAAGAGCCCCTAACGCTAAACTCGGCCCCCTTTTGTCAACATTTTTTTTCCTACTCCCCCCGCGCCCCGACTCTTTAGAAGAGTTGACCAGTCTTGCGCCGCCGTTAGAACACCCGGCCACCGCTGTCGAACCGCTACCCAGGGACAATTTACAGTCTCCCCGGCGCCCTCCCCGGTCCCCCCGTCGCTGGCCATCCTTAGCCGCCAGGACCCCCGCCCCCTAACGGGCACGGCGCCTCCGCCCCTAACCGGTATAGCCCCCCCTAACTACCACGGCACCCCCCTACCCCTACGAACCGGCTTAGCAACCAGACAATTCGTAGGTAAGAAGATAGCCCGCCGTTAGAACAAAGGGACGACCGCTCGGCCAGGAGGCTAAGTCGTAGTCGAAAGGGAAGAGAGACGGCAGCAAGCTCGTCGTAGAATAGAGGCACAGGAAGCCACCAGAGTTTTAAAGGGTTAGCGTATCATTCCCTTCTATTAAAAGTTCTTGCATTTTTACCCCTATTTCCTTTCTACCCTTCCTTTCTTACACACCCCCCTTATATCCTCGTTTTTCTTACAAATTCTTCGCTTCTCCCTATATTCCGACGGACCCCCCTCAAGTCGTTTATTCTTTTTTTAGTGCCCGACCCTCCCTTAGGACCGTTTCGTCCTCTGTCACGTCGCTATAAGCCGAACCCCCTCTCTATACGCCTGTTGTTGTTAGCGGATCACTGCCTCGAGGTCGAAATGCAGGATCTCCCCAGACAGACAAGACAACAAAGGACAGGCGGTTAGGGTCGTGATACCGGCCTTAAGAGAGTAAGCCAGATGCCCCTCGTTAACGGATTCCTAGCTACACTCCTTGCCAGACCACAGACAGTTGCCGCACTTGCTATTAAGGACCTCAGGCACCAAGACGTAGCTATAGAAGGGCTATATCGTCTGGAACCGGACCTGGTCGCCAGTCCCTGGGTGTGGACCAGTGGTTACGGTACGCTAGTACGCTTCTTAACAGCAGCGACACGGAATCGAATTGCTATACCTAGGATCAGCACCGGCTTTACTAGAACAGAGGGAGAGTTACTCACTTATACCCGAAGAACTAGACGAAGAACCCCTCGCGACGATTCGGCCGACTATAGAAGTTATATAGCTACCGCCTAAGATATAGACCGTTATACTACTCGACAAAGACAGGGCGAAGCCGGCTAAAGAACCCTCGCCGCTTAAAGAGCGCCTAGTAGCCGTCGTTAAGCTGGACCTAGCCCTAGAACTTTGACAACGCCCGCTGGTTATACGGTAGCCGCTACCGAAGGAACGGCATCTCCCCCTCGCTCGAGTCTAACACCCTCGAGATCTATAGCAGCTAGGCCACCAGGAACTGGAAGACCGGTAGTACAAAGGGTTGCTAAGCGTCAGAAGGCCAGGGCTTGTCGGCATCATAAGTCGGCCGGACGACCCAGACAAATTGACAGGGGACTACGAATCTCCGGTCCCAGGAGAGCGTCAAGTCTACAGGCCGGCTTGTAATCCGTAGGAGCAGGGGGCAAAGACTAGTGTCGACCTGGACTTCCAACCAGGAGAGCTCGAGGTTCTGCTAAGAGGGAGCTATAGTATTATATAGTGCGAATTCTAACGTAGGAGCGTAGTCGAATTCGAAAGGGAAGAGGAAAGGCAAGCAAGCGAGCAGGCTAAACCCCCCCTTCTTATACTACTCCCCCAGAATAGGTGGCCGAACCATCTCAAGTTACACAGCCAGCACAAAGGAAGGAGCTACAGAGAGATCTTTCGATTCCCCCCCCTTCTTTTCGGAGGACCCAGAACAGGCGGCCAGTTCATCCCAAGTCAGAAGGAGTTACAGGGTCCCCCCTTAGAACTCTGATCACACGGCCCCTTTTCTCGGGTTATACAGAAGGAGCGGAAGGAGCCACGGAATTGCGAATTCTAACGCGGGAGCGTAGTCGAATTCAAAAGGGAAGAGAAACTATAAGCATACGAACAGGCTACCGACCCTCCCTTCCGATACGGCTCCCCTAGAACAGACGGCTAAGCCATCCTAAGTTATCCGGCCAGCACGAAGGAAGGAGCCACACAGGAATTTTTCGACTTTTCGGCTACCTTCTCGCCTATAAAGTCTTCCTTACTAGCCCTTATTCTTTTCGTATTTTCCTCTCTCCCTTAAATAACATCAACCTTATCCGCTATCTCCTCCCTCTATTCTGCTTAAGCCATACGTAACTATCGGTCTTTTACCCTCGTTTAACACCTGATAACTTCTCCTTAATTTTGTTTCCCCCCCCCCCTTAATATATTAACCAACCCGTACTAGCTTAAGTCCTAAAGGATAGGCGTTAGCAATGGCTGGAACGCGCCTGGAGCCTTTGGAAGCGAGCTCTGGCGCCTAGTTGACAGAAGGGTCGATTTCCTAGCCTAAGTTAAGAGCCGATAGCTATACTAGCTGTAAGCTACAGGTAGTTACAAGGAGGACCGGATCCTAGCAAGTCTCTTCCCCGGCCTCGCGACCCCTAGAACAGACGGGGAGACCTTTTATAGAGTCGCCTGGCCGACTATAGTATGCTCGTTCTACGATTTGGAGGGTATAATCGAGAATAGGGAGTAGCTCTAAGGTTATAACCTTATCGTTACCCTGTGCTATTTCCTAAGCGGCCTCGAGGACCAGGTGTACATTTATAATACCTGGATTAGCAATAGTAGCTTAGTCCACCCCCTAGAGACTAACCTGAATATACAGCGAGTAATGGCCTCGAAGCGATTCTAGGTTATCTTGGGTATAAAGGACCTAAGCTATTGGATTCTAACAATTTACGACCAAGCCCGCTATACTACAGTATACTTCGACTCCCTGAGATACTGCGCGAGGGACACTAACCTCTACTAGCTGAAGATTATAAGCTAGATCCAGGCGTCCAGCCTCTACCCCGGTAATACGAAACCGGAGGTATACAAGCGCGGACCGGTATAGTCAGAGGACTGGGAATGTGGCGTGTAGGTTCTAGAGTATACCCGCCTGTTCTTCTAGGAAGGACTATAAGCCGGAGGTATCTACAAGGCCCTGCTATAGACATAGAGTCGGATCTTCGACGGCGTCTAGATGAACGCTAAGATAAGGACGGAGTATATAGTCTCCGCGTAGCTAGCCTACGTCCGTTACGCGCTAGGATTCGAAGGGCATACTCCTATCCGCCCAAGCGACATAAAGATAGTAGTTTATAACGAGTAGAGGACCGGGTTTAGTCCCTTACCCTATCGGCTACTATCCGGCCGCCCCTCCGCTCCCAGCACCCTAGCGGTTACAACGAGAGACGATAGCTCTTGGCAGACAACACCGGCCGTCTGTTCAAAGACAGCTCTGTTAGAGAACCGTCAATCTTTGTCGTAGTTACCAAGTCTTAGGCTAACACGCTTAACCTCGGGTGGTTCCGCCATCGGCTTTATCACCCGGCAGATATCAAGCCTTCTACGGCCTGGCCTACCTCCTTCGGCGTCGTCGCTAGCGATCATCGGGATCCTATCTTCGCCTGTTCAGAGAGAGCAGGATAATACCCTAGCACCGCCGCCGACTACCGGCGATTCTACAGCGACACCAAGGACCAAGACGCCACGGTCACAGTCACAGTCACAGCCGCAGCCAACCCCCTCAAGACGCTCTTAGCGTCTGGCCGGTATCCCCCCTAAGACTATTGATCTCCCGGTACCGCAGTTACCTCCTATCCGGGAAGAGCCTGCCTCTGGAGTGGTTGTCCGCCCGCCAACCTTTCAAGATACGTTCCCTCACGGGTTCCGTATACTACCGCTACATATACCGTAGTTCGCTAGGTAGGACGATATCGACAAGCAAGCGGAAGAGCTTAAGCGCTATTAGCAGGGTGCGCAAGCATAGGATCAGCGGCTAAGTCGCGCCGAAAGGGCTCGTTACTAGGAGCAAGGACGTTAATAGACGTTGACGGAGATAGATAGAGCTTTGTTTTATTTTGCGAGTTCTTAGGCAGGAGCCCTAGCAAACTCGAAAGGGAAGTGTGAACTAGGGCAGACAGCTCTTAGCTAGAACAGGGGGGCATTCGTAGTGGATTTTTCGTTTTTTAACTACTTGTAGCGCCATACGTTGTTTTGTAGTTATATATATAGCTAGTTAGTCCGCCCACTTAGGCAGACAACAACACTCTTAGGATATAAAACTCCCCCCCTAAATTTAACACTTTTAGCTCTAAGCCTTCCCGCTACCTTTAGGTACATGTTTTTATAGTAATCTTGTTCGCCTTCCTCTGAACAGGGGGAGACATATGTCCGGAGGGCGATATCTTGATCGGATCGGTTACAATCGAAGTCCGAAGATACGTTAGCAACCTTGGACGCTTGCCGACTTGTCTATCCCCACTGTGGTCTTGCCCACCACCATGGAGTAGGTTGGTTTGTGGTTTGCTCCAGTTCACTAGTTGCCGTTATTATCGAATTTCTAGTTAAATACCTATTTGCTAGGTAGGATCTTAGACCTCGCGGGTCTATTAACTAGATCCTACGTTCCTATAGTAATGATCTTGTTATATTGTTCTTAGTAAGGCGGCTTCTAGTATATAAGGAAGTCAGCCCGTTTAGATGCCTCCTTAAAGGAAGCTAGGATCTTATTGATTAAGGGAGAGAGAAGGTCTTTATTATCGACTATAGAGAGGATCAACTCTAGATCCTAGGGGACGAATTGATCAACGTTAGCGAATAGATTAGAAGAACCTACTATTAGCGCGTCTACCGCCGCTTTTCCTTTACAATAGAGGGTATTATAGTATCCTACAATAGGATAAGTAGTCCAAGTCGACCGCCTTGTTACCGTTAGCTCGGTGTTAAAGACGCTGTTACGTTAGACCTCTTACGCTTCGTTAGTAGGAGAGGGGGAGCTAGGTACTAAGGCGAAAACCGAAACCGAATCCAAATCCGAATCCGAATCTAAACCTAAACCCAAGAAAACTACGTTGTTAGGAGGTTCGGTAGGAGGCGCGCGTTCTAGCGTTTCTAGGTAAGGCGTGTCCTCTAGGGTCAACAGCCTAGTCGGATTGTATACCGTGTTACTGTCAGTAGGCTTCGTTGCTATGTTGCCGCCTGTATTACCGACCGTATTGCCGACTGTATTGCCGACTGTAGGTTCCGATACCGTGTTACTAGGGGGGGTAACTCTATAGGTAACGACCATTAAGCGGAAAATGCCGTTATTATCTACGTAGACGTCGTTAAATGTCGCTTCGTAGATCGGATCTTCTAGATCCTCTAGGTTATCCGCTAGGGGGTTCTTAATAAAGCGCGTATCTCTAGTACGTACGATCCGACTACTACCGTTTAGTCGAAGCTAGTAGATCTTGCCGGTCTAGCCCTTGTAGCTATAGAGTTTACCTTCGAATACTCTAGCTATTATTTTACAGCCCTAGGGACGGACCTTCTTATTATAGATATAGATATACGCTATAGCGCCGTAAGTACAGAAATAATCGATCTTGGGGATATACTAATCCGCTAGCAATCTAACCGACTTACCGAATACTTGGAAGGGAGATATATCGTCGTTATACCGAGAGGGGAGACGGTTAATTATATAGATTATAGCTTCTTCTACTAGCGGCTAGTATCCCTCTAGGAAGCCCGCCTCTAGATTCGTGGTTCTAGCGCTATCTATAATCGTACGACCCGCGCGCTTAGCTATTGCGTTTTACTATAGGCAGTCTGGCGCCGTCGTCGTGAAGCGTTTTCCATAGGGTTTGTACTACTTACGTATCTGCTCAATTGCGAATTCTATACCGTTATCGACATAGATCTCTTGAACTTTAAGACTACTCTATATTTCTATAAACTCGATATAGTTAACGACTGCTTAGAAACCCTCTAACTTCTTGTTAATAGCGATATACTAGTAGAAGGTAGAGAACTAGTCGATAATATAGATAGCGTAGTTCTTGTTGCTAACGCCGACTAGGGTATATGGAATCGAATCTATATAAATCTTCTAGAGTACGTAGGAGACCTTTAGTAGTTTATCGTATAAGATTTACTAGGTTAACTTGCCGAGATAGTACTACTTATAGCGGTACTGCTTCGCTTACTAGCTACTAATCTAGATACCTACACGCTTACAAGCTAAGATAACTTTATTGACAGTTGTATATATAAGTCTTCGGTATATAGTAGCGTAGTCGATTGCTAGGAGGGCGATATAGTCGATCGCGACTATAATAGCTTCGTCCTTAGGTTCCGGGACCCTCGCAACGTTAAAGATCAGAATCCCTCTAACCTATCTTAACTAAGCTAGTTCTTAGCTAGACTTAATATCAACTACTTGTTTAGTTATACTATTAGGGACCGCGCTATACTTATCTATCTAGCCGGTTAATACAAGGTTAAGGGGGGTAGACTCGGAGAGGATAGCATTTAGAATAACTATATTAGTTACTCCGCTATAAGAACGAACGTAGGGGAAAGCCACTAATCCGCCGCGGGTTAGAAGCGAAGTATTTGTAACGGTCGTATACAACAAGGTTGCACAACAGTGTAACCTTCGTAGGAGCTCGCGAGGGCTAAAGGCTCTACGCGGCGAGCTCCACCTAGTGTGGAGCTACGCTCCTCTAGCTATAGGGTACTTAGCCAACTATATAGCATAGCATATAATATAGCATATGATACAGGCTGTACCTATAACACTACCCTCCCTCTCTAAATAAGCCCCCTATATAAAAATAGCCCCCTATCCTAGGTACTCGCATCTAGAGTTAGAGCCACCTTAGCGCCTACCCTAGCGCTACGCCTTCCTTCTCCGCGTCTACGATAGCGGGCCTAGAAGCTTAGGGTATATATCGTAGAACTCCCAGATAGCGTCATTATAGCCGCGTAGATCCATTGTAGGTTACTAAGTCGGGTTGTTATAACCTTCCTACTTGACCTAGTACTACTAGCGACTGTTTGCCGCCTTACCGAACCCTACGATCCTCTCGAACCTCTACTCTACTACGTCTTCGCCTTCGTTAGTCCGTGTAACCACGCGCCTGCGGTTAGCGCTTACATTGTCGTCGACCCTCTCTTAGCTGGCCAGCCCCTACCCTAGGTAGCGCCTTACTCTTAAGACGTAGAACGTAGAGAAGATCGTTATATTCGCTAGGAGCTTTAGAGTTACCGCGTATAACGAGGCCTTCGTAACCTCGAACAGGCCCTCCTACCGCGGCGCGAGCTTTGCGGTCGGCCTACTAGTCTTGTAGTTCTATATGTTAAGCATCGCCCTGTTACTAACGTAGTACGAACTTTCTTCGCAAACAGGCCCGCACCAACTGGTGCAGCAGCGCGCCAAAACGGCCGAAACCTACATCGCTAGAAAGCTCCCGACGAGCTCTATCTAACTATACCGGGTGCATCTGCGCGCGAGACGCTGCGTAGGTGCTACAGGCGTAGGAAGATAGGGAAAACGAGCTGCGTGCGGCTCCTAGAAATCTTCTTCCACACCGCCCAGACCTACAACCCGGATCTATAACGGATCTACCCGGCGCCGGCCCCGATGGCCTATACTGGACCTAGTATGGAGGTTGATAGCGACCTCCCCCCCCCTGCCCCCGCTACTAGG
>MU853407.1:175909-320181 GCA_033297235.1 Trichocladium antarcticum
CGCTAAGGCGCCTTAGTATCCCTCCTGCAACTGGATATCGCCGGAGCCTTCGATACAGTCAACTACGTCAGACTACTAGCTACGCTCCAGGAGCTCGGCTACCTAAAGTGGATAGTACTCTAGGTGCGGGAATAGCTGACGGACAGGGTCGCGATCCTCTACTTCGACGGGAAGGTAACAGACGATATCCTAGTTACAGCGGGGGTGCCCTAGGGGTCCCCCCTATCGCCCGTCCTGTTCATCCTATATATCGTATTACTATACAAGGACCTAAGGAGAGAGCACCTACACCTTAGTATAGCGGGCTTCGCCGACGACACGAACCTGCTAGTGTTCGGAAAGTCGGCCAAGGTAAATATCCGCTAGCTCGAGCGAGCGTAGGGAACCTGCTTGAAGTAGGCAGGAACGTAGGGAATAGCGTTTATAGCGTAGAAGTACGAACTAATCCACTTCAACAAGAACCAAAGGCAGTAGCTAGACCTAGCTAAGCTCGCCCTCCTAGATAGAGGTAGGTATATAGATATTAAACCAGTTAAGTCCGCTAGGTTCCTCGGGGTCTAGCTGGACTAGAAGCTCTTATAGCAAGCGCACCGCGGCGCGGTCAAGAAGAAGCTCGCTACCTAGGAGTTCGCGCTGACGAGGATCGCGGCGAAGACGTAGGGCCCGAGCCTCGCGAAGGCCCGGGAGGTATACACGAAGTGCATAAGGAGCGTAGTAGTATACGGAGCGGCGAGCTACTACGTCCTAACTACGGTCGGCAAGGGGAGCGAGCTAAAGGGGATAGCCGAGAAGCTAGCGAAGGACTAGAGCAGGGGCCTCCGCGTAGTAGCAGGAGGCTATAGAACTACGCTAATCAGGTACCTAGAGACAGAGGCCTGGGTCCTACCGGTGGACCTCTACCTAAACAAGCGGCTAGCTGACTTCGAAGCTAGGATATACGAACTACTCCTCTAGTTAGGGGAGGGACTAGGGCGCCCCCTGGTCGTAGTAGCGAGCTTAATCTAGGAGGCGTATACTAAGCTATTCAGGAGGTTCTAGAAGAGGAGCGGGAGGACGCGAGGGAGGAAGCCTAGGCTAGGCCTATAGGGGCTAACAGCAGTTAAGAGAGTAGTAGCTATAGCAAACGAGTAGGCTAAGTAAAAGTAGAAGATAGGGAAGCTAAAGAACAAGACCCTTAATACAGATAGAGTAGTGGAACTTGCCTGGCAGGAGCGCGAGATAGCGGCCCGGGAGAGGCGCGCCGCGCTCGTAACGAGAGCAAGAAGACCTATATACCGCTCGGTAGACAAGGACCCCCCGATATAACTATTTACAGACCTTGCCCTTAAGAGACACGAGGGTCTAAGCAAGGCTTAGAGCTCCCTGCTTGCCTAGGCACGTAGCGGGGATATCGGCCTCCGGGAGTACCTGAATAGGGTGAACGTCCTAGAGATTACTACGCTATACTACGAGTGCGGCGAGGGCAAAGAAACGATCGAACACCTAGTAGTATAGTGCAAAGATCTACCGAAGTACAGAACCTGGGAGGAGTTACAAATACGGTTACGACAGGATCTGTAGCTCGTCTTACGACAAGCTATATAGCTGTACAAGAGCTTGGCAAAGGTGGTCATTAGCTGGTTGATAGATTCGGGGCGCCTGACGGAGTATAGCGTGGCTCGTAGGCTGCAACTGGAAGCTACGATGGCCGCGAAAGTGGCTAAGAGCAGCGGAGAGGGTGCGGGAAGTGCCGAATCGAGCCGCTAAGGGAGATAGGGGCTACCTTTAACACGTAGTATAATGGATTCAAAGCGCTGAAGCAGAAGCGCAGGCAGGGGTTTTCACCTGGCCCCTGTTCAGGGGGTACGGTTTCCTTTGTATATAAACCAGTAGCAGGACCGGCGCGCCGTAAGGCATATCGGAGTACGAATAAATAATACTAACGTAGTACTATAGCGTATCCTCCCTATAGCAGTTCGCGTTCTATTTATAGTAGTCCTGTAACTACTTTACTAGCGCTATAACCTTCCTAAGGATCGCCTTAAAGCAGTCTATAAGCTTAGATACCTAGAAAAACTCTCGCTTCTACTACTCTAAGATATTCGGTAGGTACGGCTTTAATAGCTCTACGCCTATCCTAGGGTTAAAGCTATAATTCGCGAAGAATGGTAATACGCCTATCGTCTTAGAGACTATATTATTCCCTATAAACTCTACTAGGGGGAGCTAGTTAACCTAGTTATCCTACGCCTAGTTAATATATAGCTATAGATACTACTCTAGTTCCGCGTTAATCCGCTCCGTCTAGCTGTTTATCTAGGGGTAGAACGCTAATAAGGGTTTTAGGGTAATCGCAAGGCGCGCCGATAGCGCCCTCTAGAACCCTAAAACGAACTACGTACCTCTATCCGATATAATCGTCTCTAATATACTATAGAGCGAGTATACGCGCTTAATAAACCGGTCGGCTACCTTATTAGCCTCTAGTGTCGCTATTGCAATAAAGTAGCGTATCTTTATAAACTAGTTAACTACTACTACTACGTACCTAAACTCCTACCCCCTCTGTTTATATAGTAGGAGCGGCGTAATATAGTCTACCAATATATCTCGCTATAGCGCTAACGGTAGTAGGAGCGGCTTAAGGAACCCTATAGGCTTCGAATAGGGGTTCTTTGTCTTAAAGTATAGCGTATAGGCTCCTACGAACGTCCTTACTAATACGCTTATCCCTAGCTACTAGTAGACCCTGTTTATTAGGTCGAGCGTCTTTGTCCTCCCTAGGTACCCGCTGGGCCCTAACGCGTATATCTAGTAAATAAGCTACAAATAGAGCTCCGTATCGCCCGGGTTGATTATTAGCCTACTATAGTAGAACGCCCTACCTAAGACTAACTTATACTTAGCAAATAGTACTCTTAGCTCCCGCTTAATCTTGCTTAGCTAGGCGCGTACCTCCTAGTCGCTAAGCGCCTCTACTACGTCTACTATAAACAGCGAGGTTATATAGCTCTCCGTAATAAGGTCGTTAGCGTAGCGCGAAACGTCAAGGCTAAAGAGCTCTAGTGTCTCGCCTAGTAGCTTAGCGTTGTATTTGCTACTAAAGGTCTCTAGGTCGAACTTGCTTAGGTTAATTAGAGGGCGCTATCTGTTCTATAGCCTATTATCTTTAACGTCTTTTAGTATAAACTCTAGCTTCCTACTAAGCGCGTCGGGGCGGCCGTTTACTATACCTAGGTAGTAGATAATCTAGAAGTTAAAGCGTAACAAGAACTCCGACTAGCGTATATAGCGTAGCGACAGCTGCTTCGTTATACCGAAGGTCTATAGGTTCTTATAATCCGTAATAATATCGAACCTTTTAGCCGTACCTTCGAGCTCGGGGCGCTATTCCTCGAGCGCTTTAACAATCGTAAGGAGCTCCTTATTATAGATGTTATAGTTACACTTAGCCGCGGTGTACTTTACTAAGAAGTAAGCAACTAGATACAACTTGCCGTTATCCCCCTCCTATAGTAGCGCTCTACCCGCTAACTAGTCTAACGTATCGACTTCTACTACCGCTTGCTTTTCCTAGTTATATATCCGTAGTACTAGTACTATAATAAAGCATACCTTTAGGCGCTAGAAAGCCGCCTTGTACTACTCGGACTACTCCTAGTCTACCGTCTTCTTCGTAAGCTCGTATAGCGGCTGTATGTAGCTCGAAAAACCTTATATAAATCGGCGGTAGAAGTTCGCGAACCCTAAGAACCGCTAGAGGTACCTCCTTATCTCCAGAGCCTCCTAATTACGTACTACTTCGACCTTGTCTAGGTCTATCTTTATCACAGGTGGTAAATGCCCAATGTTGGGGTACGTATATATTCGATGTGGTTGTACAAGGAACTCAAGATGGTGGGTGTGGCCCGCTAGGGATATGCCCTGCGGCGGGCTCCACATACGCTGCAGGCTCTGCAGGCCCTACATCGCACAACCGCTCCACAATAGCTATACGGCCCGCAATGGCCATACGGCTATATGTTACGGCTAGACCCGTGACACTACCCTCCCTTAAAACAAGCCTCCTCCTCTTTAAATCAAGCCTACGGCTCGAACGCTCGAATCGTGGCTTTAGTTCCTTCTTAGCACCTACGCTAGGGGCCCTAGCTTGTTCAGGTTAGTATCGTAGAACTTCCAAATAGCATTATCGCAGCTGCGTAGATCCGTTGCTAGCTACTAAGTTAGCTAGGCGTAGCCCTCCTACTTAACTAGGTATTGCTACCTCCTGTTCTCTACCTTCCTAAAGTCTCGAATCTCTTTAAATCTCTATTTAACTACTTCGACGCCGTTGTCCTAGCGCCTTACTTCCCTACTACAGTTCGCCCTTACATCTCTCTATACGTTAGCTTACCCTAGGATTCCCTGCTCGCCCTACTATAGCTAAACTAGTAATACGTAGAACGTGTCGAATATCTTTATATTCGCTAGAAGGCGTAGCGTCACTGCGTATAACGCCGCTTTAGTAACTTCGAATAGTCCCTCCTAGCGTAGTTCAAGCTTCTTCGTCGGGCGCCCTATCTTATAATACTATATATTAAGCATTACCTTGTCGCCGATTCTATAGACTAGGGCGTTACTACGTTTAGCGTTCGCGTTAATCTTATAACGGTCCTACGCTTGCCTTGCTAGTACCTTCGCTATATCTAGCACTGCTTTAAAGCGTGTAGATATCTCTATCGCCTAGAAAAACTCCCTCTTCTAAGCTTCCGAGAGTTCTAGTAGGTATAGTCTACTCGGTTCTACGCCTATATATAGGTAGAAACCGTAGTTCGCGAAGAAGGGTAACACTCCCGTTGTCTCTAACGATATATTGTTCTCTACGAACTCTACAAGCGGCACCTAATCCGCCTAGTTATCCTATACCTAGTCGACGAAAAGGCGCAAATACTACTCTAACTCTATATTAATCCGTTTAGTCTAGCCGTTCGTTTGTAGGTAGAACGCTAATAATAGTTTTAGAGTTACCGCTAATCTCGACGATAGTGTTCTCTAGAACGTTAAAACGAACTATATACCTCTATCTAATATAATCGTCTCAGGCAGGCTATATAGGCTATAGACCTATTTTACAAAGCGGTCTATTAACTTATCTACTTCTAAGGTCTCTATTAGGATAAAGTAGCGCATTTTCGTTAGTTAGTCTACTACTACTATAATATAGTTAAAGGTTCGGTTTCTCCTTGTATATAGCGGTAGTAGTATAATGTAATCCACCAATATATCCTGCTATAGCAAGAGTAGCACTAGCAGCGGCTTTAGAAAGCCTGTTGGTAGCGCCCTTAGCGTTTTCGTCTTGTTATATAGCAAGTAGGCGTTATAGTAATCGCAAATAGTACTAGTTATCCCGGTCTACTAGTATTTCCGATTCATTAGGTTAATAGTCTTGGTTCTTCCCGGGTAGCCCCTAGGTCCTAATACGTAGGTTTGGTAAATTAGTTATAGTTATATCTTATCGTCGTCTAGGTCGATAAGCATTCTCCTATAGTAATATACCTTACCTACGATAGTATAGCACTCTATATATAGTACTTTAAGCCTCGTTTTAATATCCTTTAGCCAAGCTCTAGTCCTAGGGTCTGCCAGCGCCCTAAGCGTTGCCTTCAGCAGATCCAAGCTCGTATACATTTCGTTCAGCAAATCGTCGATATATCTTAATAGGTCTAACTGGTTAACTGTAATCGCCTCGTTATATAGTCTTAGTAGTTTAAATGTCTCTAGATCGAACCGGTTAGGGTCGATTAGTAGCCTCTTACAGTTCTAGAGTCAGTTATCCTCTATACCCTATAGTATATGTTCTAGCTGCAGGACCGGCGCGCCGTAAGGCATATCGGAGTACGAATAAATATATGTTCTAGCTTGCGGCTTAGTGTATCTAGCATCGCGTTTGCCGATCCTAGCTAGTAAATAATACAGAAGTTAAATCGTAATAGGAATTCGGACTACCGTATATACCTTAGGGACAGTTGCTTCGTCGTCGCGAAGGTCTAAAGGTTCTTATAGTCCGTAATAATGTCAAACCGGCCGTTTGCTCCCTCTAGTTCTAGTCGCTATTCCTCTAGTACCTTAATTACCGCTAATAGCTCCTTGTTATAGATATTGTAATTGCATTCCTATACTAAGTGCTTCGCGCTAAAGTAGGCTACTAGGTACTAGTCGCCGTTATCGTTTTGCTATAGTAGCGTTCCGCCTACTAACTAGTCTAAAGCGTTAGTTTCGACGACTACGGGCTTGTCCTAGTCGTAGATCCTTAGCGCTAGTGCTATCGAGAAGTACGTTTTCAGTTGTTCGAAAGCTAGATAGTATAGTCTGCTCTATTCCTAGCTTATTGTCTTCTTTATAAGGTTATAAAGTAGCTATACTACTCCTAAGAAGTTCTTAATAAATCGTTAGTAGAAGTTCGCGAAGCCTAAGAACCGTTGTAGCTACCGCCTTATTGTTAGCGGTTCCTAGGATACAATAGCTACTACCTTCTCTTTGTCTATATTAATGCCGCCTAGCGTAATAATCAGGCCTAGGTATTTCGTTCTTATAGTATAGAACTTGCACTTGTTAATATCGACCTAGAGCCCTACCTAGTGTAGTCTCTTTAGCACCTCCTTCACTTGCTTAACGTAGTCTACTATATTCGTAGAGTAGATTAGTATATCGTCTAGGTACGCTATAGTGCATACGTCTAGTATATCGTATAGCGTATTATTAATATAGTACTAAAACGTAGCGGGCGCTCCCTATAGCCTAAACGGTATAACTAGCGATTTATAGAGGCCAAATCGTATTACAAACGCTATTAACCATTTATAGCCTTCCGCTACTCGGACGTTATTAAACGCCGCGATAACGTCTAGCTTCGTAAAGATCCGCGCTCTATAGATAGAATCAAGTGTTTCCTTAATTAGTAGTATTAGATATCGACTCTTTATCGAAACGTTGTTCAGACCTTAGAAGTTAGCGCAAATCCGCACTCTACCTCCTAGCTTCTAGGTAAGTAGTAGAGGCGCTCCTGTACTTGATTTTAATAGTCGGATAAAGCCTTTCGTTAGGTAGTTATCTAGCTAGCGCTTAACTACGTGCAGTTCTATTAGTAAGAACAGTCTATTCCTTAAGAATAGTAGCTTGCTTCTTAGTATTAGCTTGATTTTATAGTTATATAATCTATACGGTAGTAGCGTATCTGCCTCCTAGGGAAGAAAAGTCTCGAACGTATCGCGATACTCCGCTAGTAGGCGTTTCAAGATATCCGCTACCGTTAGCTAGGGTTTGTTACTCTTCTCGAAGAATTTCTAAGTATCCTCCTCTATAATCCTATAAATCGTCTCTACGTTACTCTAAAGGGCGTTTACAAACTTATAGTACTATTCTAGGAGTACCGAAGTATAGTCTTCTAGTAAGCCTTCGCGGTTTAATATCCGCTTGTAAAAGTCGTCTAGTAGGGCGTAGAGTATAGCCCTCTCCTTGTCCTTCTTCTCGTTTAGTATTACTTATTCTAGTTAGTCGACTATTACGCGCATTACTATTACGCCCTTCTAGCGGCAGAAAAGTATAAAGTTTAGCGCGTTTAGTATCTTAATGTTGTTTTTATTAATCGCCTTGTTACGCGGTAGTAGCTTTAGGAGTCGTTTCGGTAGTAGCGGCGCCTATAGGTACCTACGCCCGTTTACCTTCTTCGCTAGTTATAGCCTCCTTATAAGCTTATTCGGAATAACTACCGCTCTCGATCCTAGTAGGGATAAGGTCTACTATAGTCCGTTCTCGAGCGCTCTCTAATAGCGTTACAATAGGGATAACCTCCTTTTCCTCTTCTTCTATAGGTTCTCTAGACCCTAGTTATACTCCCTATCCTCTAGTTCTCCCTTATTTAGGACTTCCTCGACCGCTACTTAGTATTTCGCTATATTTTTTATAGTTGTAGGTTCTATAGTCGTAGGTTCTATAGTTATAGGCTTCGCTTATAGTACTATTAGCTCGGTTATATATTCTAGTAAGTAACGTTACTCTTAGTAACGCTCCCTAAACATAAGCTTTAGGTCCGCCTAGTTAATTGTTAGGTCGTATCTTCTTAGCTATAGGAGGCCTAGAATAATCGGATTGTCTTTCGCTAGTATAGTAATAAAGAACCGAAGCTTCTCCCTATACTAGCTAATCCTTAGTTCTAGCACTATACTTTATTTAATCTATAACTTTAGTATACTATTAGCTAAGTAGAGTAGCTTCCTCGTTTCTAGTCTACTTAGCGGTATATTATTACGTACCGCGAAACTAAAGTCTATAAATGCGAGACCTATATAGCCTAAATCTACAAGCACTATATACGCTATCTTACGCTTGCTTATTACAATATAGGAGGATAATAGGATTGAATTAGCTATTTAACTAATAGCGCTAATAACTAAATCGCTACTACCTCCCCTATAATAGCCTCTATACCCCTACGCGCGTCTTTATATAGAGGCTAGGCATTTCCCTAGTACTATTGTTACTATTCTAGGTCTTCCATGCTCTATTTAGGTTCGTAGTGCTTAGTATCGTCGTAACCAACTTCTCCTAGAACGCGGCCTTAGTCTATAAATCGTACGCGGTACGCGCTATAGCCTCCGCCGTTATTGCCGAAGTTCTAGTTGTTGTTACCGAAGTTCTAGTTGTTATTGTTCTATCGATATAGGTATCCGCCGCTACTATAGCCTCCGCCGCCTCTAAATCCGCCGTTATTATTGTTCTAGTTCAGGCCGCTATTATTGTTCTAGTTCGGGCTGCTATTGTTGTTAAATCCGCTATTATTACTAAATCCACCGTTATTACCGAATCCGCCGTTATTACTAAATCTGCCGTAGTTGCCGCGGCTGCCCCGCTACCCTCTACCTCTAGCGCCTAGGTTGTTCTAGGCTTGCTTACCTTTCTCTATATATTTCGCTATAATATAGCCCCTTATACTATAGAGGAAACAGAGACCTATAGCTATATACTACTCCCTCTCTAAGTTAGAGAGTTGTAAGATAGTCGCCTTATCCTTAGTAGTAGTTACCTAGTTAACGTCTATAGCGTTTAGGTCCTTACCTTCCTTCTTAGTATTGTAGCCGTTATAGTAGTTCGGCTTGTTAGCCTTCTTTAAATATTCCTTTATTTTAAGGTTATTAGCCTAGGCCTAGGCTATAGTAACCTATCTCTAGAAGTTATCCCGGGCTAGGAGGTTCGTCTATAGTAGGATCAGGTCCCGCATTAGCTTCGAAAGCTTCTCTCTTAGCGCGCGTACGTAAGTAGCGTTATCCTAGTTACTTAGGTTATAGAGGTTCGAGAACTCCGTAATAAAGTCTATAAACTTCGTGTACTTATCCTTCTACGCTATCTTACGTAACTTATTCTCTACGTTAGCTACTAGATCTATCGTTATATACTTCTTAGAAAGGAACTTAATAAACTCGTCGGTAGTTATCTATACCTAGGCTTACTTATCGCCTAGATTTACAACAATAGTATCGATATAGTTACTAATTCCTATAGCTACGATTCCCTCTAGTAGCGAAGCTACGTAGAGGATCTTCGCTTTCTCGGTTATATATTCTAGCGGCCTTATAGCCTATCGCGCCGTAATCAGCGTCTTCTATATTCTGAATTATATAGTTCGCTTCGCTAAGTCCCGCTTAGAGCCTATAAATATAGATATATATAGCATACTACCTTCTCTAGTACCGCCGCCGCTACTACCTAGCTTCCTAGACTTAATTAGCCTTGTTAAAACGTTATTCTTTACTTATAGTACTATAGCCTTCTCGTTCGCCTCGTTCGCCCTAACTATCTATCTCTAGATTTCCTTGGTTACGCCCCTAAGGATATATTCGGCTAGGTTCGCTATTATCCTCTCCGTTATATTGTCCTTTCTAGCTCTCTTAAGCGCTTTAAGTAGGAGGTTATTACCTATAAACAGCCCGTAGTATCCTTCGAAATAACCCTTTAGCTTTAGGTATATCTTTTCCTTTAGGGCCGCGGCGGCCTTACTACGTATATCCTTAATAGGAATAGGCACTTAGGCTATAGAGCTTGCGTTAACGTCTATAGTACTTGTTCTTCTTTGTTCAGGTTTCTTAGGTTCGGGGGTTCGGTTTCTTAGGTTCAGAGGTTCGGTTTCTTAGGTTCGGGTTCTTAGGACTGTCTTATCGTCTCTAGACCGACTATCTTATTGGTTTCTTAGGTTTAGGGCGGTCGAATTGTAATTTCGGTTAGTTCGCGTAACGTAAATTCGTTATAATCAATCGACAAAGGTCTACGTACACGAACAGAAGGTACAACCAACTATCACAGGTAGTAAATGCCTAATGTTAGGGTACGTATATATTCGATATAGTTGTACAAGGAACTTAAGATAGTAGGTGTAGCCCGCCGGGGATATACCCTGCGGCGGGCTCCATATACGCTGCAGGCTCTGCAGGCCCTACATCGCATAACCGCTCCACAATGGCCATACAGCTCGCAATGGCCATACGGCCATATGTCACGGCTAGACCCGTGACAATCTTAATGCCCCTAGGCGTAATAATAAGCCCTAGGTACTTTGTCCGCTTTATATAGAATTTGCACTTGTCGATATCCACCTATAGGCCTACGTCGATTATACGCTTTAGCACCTCCCTAACTTGCTTAATATACTCCTTGAGCGTACTAGAGTAGACTAGGATATCGTCTAGGTACGCCGTTACGTAGTTATCTAGAGCGTTGTAGAGGATATTGTTTATATAATACTAGAAGGTAGCGGGCGCGCCCTATAGGCCGAACGGCGTAACTAGTGTCTTATATAGGCCGAATCTTGTAATAAACGCCGTAAGCTACTTATAGCCTAGCGCTACGTATACTCGGTTAAACGCTACGATTACATCAAGCTTCGTAAAGATCTTCGCCTTGTAGATAGAGTCTAGGGTCTCCCGGATTAGCGGGATAGGGTACCGGCTCTTTAGCGTCGCGTTGTTAATACTATAGTAGTCGACGTAGATCCTAATGCCTCTGCCTAGCTTCTAGGCTATAAGGATAGGCGACGAGGCGCTTAAGCGTAAGGGCTGGATAAACCCCTTCGCGAGGTTATCGTCAAGCTAGCGCTTTAGTATACGTAGCTCTATCGGCGATATTAGGCGATTCCTCAAGTATAGGACTACGCTCCCTAGGAGTAGCTCGATCCTATAGTTATATATATAGTAGGGGGGTAAGATATTAGCGTCCTATAGGACGAAGGTAGCTACTAGGTCTTAGTATTCCTTCGGTAGGCGCGCCTTAATCTCGTCTAGAGTAGGCGCTAGTCTATCCGCCTTGTCGAAGAACTTCTTAGAATCCTCCTCTATAATCTTATTAAGCTTCTTATCCCCTTTAGCGAGCGCGTCGATAAAGCTATAGAACCTTGCTAGGAGCATCGACTTCGTATACTCTAGTATACTCTCTTAACTTAGTAGGTCCTTAAAAAACTACTTAGGTAGAACTAGTATATAGTCTCTCTTCTTAGCCTCTACCGCTCTCTCTAGCTTACTTATTATAGTCCGTATAACTACTACGCCCTTCTATCGGTATACCACTAGGAAGCTCGCTCTATTTAGGATCTTCGCGTTATCCTAGCGGATCTTCCCCTATACTTAACTAAGCAGGGGCAGGGCGTAGGGGGGGGAACAGGGTCTAGGGGGTAGTCTCCTAGCGCTAGCTACTACCTCTACTAGCCTTAGTAATATAGGGGGTAGCGCTTCGACCGGCACGCCTATCGCTCCTAGCGGTACGAGCGTCCCCTGCGGGTCGGCCTATACGCCTCCCTAGGACGTAGATCTCTACTGTCTACGGGCCTGTCTCCGCCTATCGGACCGCCTAGCTCTCTTATAGTTAGAGAGCTTGCTTATAGCGATAGCGACCTTGTCGTTGTTACTAGAGGTACTATAGTCGTTGTCTTTAGGTACGTCCTCTACTGTTATATAGTACCGCTCGCTATTCCTAGGGGGTAGGGGTACCTCTAGCTAGCCTACCTACCGAGCGACCTAGCTCCTAATATACTCTAGTAGGTACCTCCCGCGGTAGTACTCTATAAATTCGAGCTATAGGGTCTCCTAGTCGATCCGTAGGTTGTACTTCCGTAGCTATAGGAGGCCTAAGATTACTAGGGTCTCCTTTACAAGCGTTATAACGAAGTATACTAGGGTCTCCTAGTAGTCGCTAACGACTAGCGTAAGCGCCGCTAAGTGCTCGATCTAGCGCGAGAACCCTCCGTTAGCTAGAAATAGCAGCCGCTATACCGCTAGCTTCTTTAGTAGTAGCCTATTTGTAACTATAAAGCTAAAATCCACGAACGCTAGACCTATATAACCCGAGTCTATAAGTGCTACGTACTCTATATTATACCTACTAACTGCTAGGTACGATAATAAAAGAATAGATTTAGCGCTACTACCTACGGTACTAATGACTAAACTATCTCCCTATCCCTCCTATAGCTAGCGGTACCCCTCCTATAAGCGATAGTTTATAGGAGCTCCTTGTTTCCCTAGTTGTTATATAAGAAGCCGAAACTAGGAGGTTGCTCTATACTCTAGTAAGCGCTATAGTCCTCCTACTTGTCTACCTCCCTAACGACAAAACCGCTCTAGTTAGGGGCGTCTATAAAACGTATAGCGAGCCCGCCTCGACCCTTCTAATAGGCCCTAGCGCGGCCGCTTACGCCGCCGCAAGCTAGGAGGCCCCTAGAGGGGGCTTAACCGAAGCCTTACTAAGTAGGCTACTACTATCCCTAAGGCTGCTGCTATCTCTACGCGCCGCCGTAGCCCTACGCTCCGCCGTAGCCCTGCGCTCCGCTATAGCCCTACGCCCTACTATAGCCTTGCGCGCCGCCGTAGCCCTATACCCTACTATAGCCCTACGTACCGCCGTAGCCCTACGCGCCTCCGCGCTACGGCTAGCCGCCGCGGCTACTATAGCCTCCTCGGCCGGCCCGGTAATACCTTGAGATATAGTCGCCGGCGCCGCACTTAAAGCATAGGCCGCTAGCCCTACGGCGCTCCTTTTCTTATAGTATAAGCGCAGCCAGGGTAACGGCGTCGATCTCTATAGCGTCGGGATCCCAGGCTCTCCCGGTACCCCCGCTACCGCTACTATAATATATAGCGAGCGCGCCGTTACTGCTACGGATCTTCTTCCTAAAGTCCTCTGTATCTAAGTTCGTAGATAGGGTCTAGGCTATCTCGGCCTACGCGTCGAAGTCGTCCGACGCTAGTAGCCTAACCTATAACGTAAACGTAGCTAAGAGGTAGGCTAAGATCTATTCTCTAAATATACAGACTTACGTTACGCTCTTAATATTAGCGGTATTAGCTAGGTTCAAGAACTCTATTAGGAAGTTATTAAAGTTCGCGAACTTGTTCTTCTAGACAAGTATATAGAGCTAGTTTGTAGCTACTATAGCGACGTCGTAGGTTATATACCGCTTCTTAAGGTTATTTAGGAACTTAGTCCTAGTCTTCTAGTACTAGCGCCTATTATCGTTTAGGTAGTTCTCGATCGTCTAGAGCTTCGACTTAACCGTACGGCTCGCGTTACTACCGAGTATCGCCTTAGTATATAGGATCTTCGTACGCTCGGTCGAGAACTCGCAAGGGCGTATTCTCTAGCGCCCCTAGACCTTATCTAACTAGTCGTTAAATAGGGTAGTCCGCTTAATAGTATCCTTCTCCTCCCCTATAAACAGTATCGGGTAGGGGAGGGACATCGCGGCTAGGTTGTCCTCGTTATAGGGCTAGTATAATAGCTAGCTACTACCTCTACCGCCTCTAGCTAGCGTAGCGCTTATCGCCTTAAGCGCCTATAGGGTTATTAGTCTCTACTCCTTAAGCATCTTCGAGATTACTACGTTTATATACTTCTACGCCTCGAGCTATTTATAGAGCGCCTTGCCCTTAGTAACTGCGTTATTAGCTATCGCCTAGGTGTTAGCGAGCGTAGCGAGTGTCGCCTTCTACTCCGCTAGCGCAGCTCTTAGCTACTCGCGTATAATAGCAGCACGTAACGGGCTAGCTTACTCTAGCGCCTACATCGGTATGTTATTGCTATCTTCTACCCTATCTATTATCCTAGTTCGTTAGGGTAGTTCTATAGAGGGTGGTCCTATACGTTAGATATCCTATACGTCGGACTGTGAATAGGGGTAGGGTGCTTGTTTTAACTTATACTATATAGTCGAGGTTAAACAAAGTCCGGTACGTCGGAAAAAAGAAACGTTCTAGCTAGTCTAAGGTATTCGATCTGCCTCTAACGGTCTGACTAGCTACGCGCGCGAGTTAAAGGTACAACCTACTATAACGGTCGTATATAACAAGGTTGTATAATAGTATAACCTTCGTAGGAGCTCGCGAGGGCTAAAGGCTCTACGCGGTGAGCTCCACCTAGTATAGAGCCACGCTCCTCTAGCTACAGGGTGCTCAGCCAACCACATAGCATGGCATATGATATAGCATATGACATAGGCTGTGCCTGTGACAGTATTACTATTAGCTAAGGTTACCTTAATTGGCTATAGTAGATTAGTAAGATCTTTGAACCATTTAGGGTCGTTGAATATACTGTTCGACGCTCCTAAGTCGAGGCAAACCGTGTCCCTTGTAATGTAGGTGTTAAGAGTAGTAGCCCCTGCAAGTACTATACTAGGGGGGTTAATCGTTAGTAATGTTATAGCAGGGTTAATCGCTAGGTTAGTAACGGCCTTATTGTTAACGCCTTCTATTACGCCTAAGTTCTAGCCGTATATACTATAGTTAGCTTCTATATTCGGGGACACCGTAGGGTTAGCGGTTCTAGTAGCATCGTTACTAGCGTTGCGTTAGTGTAAGAACTTAGCCTTAAGCTCTAGGTAGAGGACCTAGCAGCTACTGTCACTACCGTTATAGTAAATCTTATAGTAGTTATAATATAGAGTACGTATAGGGTATCTATATATTTGGCTATACTTAGGATCGCTATAGAGCTTCCCCTTGGACTTAGGGTTACTATCGTCTTGCTTTTTCTTCGTAGCTAGTGTCGATAGAGCTAGTATACTAGTTATCGCTTGCTTATTTACCTTAGTTGTAATAAGGTTAAGGAGGGTTAAGTATATAAGCTAGCTAGTTTAGAGCTAAAACTTTAGTATATCGGTCTAGTTGCTATTATACTTACTTAGACCCTAAAGAAAGAAGGCTTATTGTATCTTCTTATAGGGATTGATCCTAACGCTCTATAGTCTTGTATATAGGAAGAGGAATCTAGTAATAAAGGCCCTAAGGGAGTCGTACTTGCTTGTATCTATCGACGCGAACTCCTAGATTATATTATACTAGCCCTCGTTAGACACGTTACTAACTAAGCTACAGACGATCTTAAAGAGGGCGTAAAGGTCGCTCTTACTATTAGTCTATCTATAGCTTTTAATAATCTCTATCACGCTATTAAGAGAGTTACGAATTATTAGGTACGCTGATCCGCGAGCGGCTCTAAAACTATTATAGACTGCTTTCGGCGTATCTAGAGAGGGGGGGATTGCTATACTATTAATATAGTTAGTATATCTAAGAGCGTAAGCGTATCCTCTTACCGCTTCTTTCTAATCTTTAATATTAGAGTCTCCCTTAAGCTTAGGGAGGGTCGGAACGGTAACCTTAGCCGACTCGGTAGTTATATAGTAGCTATTGCCTATAAGGGCTTAGAGTTGTTAGAGGAGATATATAACTAAGTCTGGCGTTTATTGTGCTATTTAAGGTACTAGCTGCTACTAGGCTAGCTTATATTAGATTGGCTCGTTCTGGAGCTACTCCTATAGAAAGTCTTCCTAGGCGGATATCGCGATTGTAAGGAAGAGAGAGAAAGAGAGAGGGAGTTAGTAGTAGGAAAATAGAGCTATATTCCAATATATTGACTCGCAAGTGTAAAAAGAAGGTCGGTCGTACGATTGAGAATCTCGTACGATCGAAAGAAGGTTGCTTGATCAAAAGACAATCGAATCGTATCGATCTAGAGGTTACAATAGAAGCAACAGGGTCTTATAACCTCTTGGAGGCTCATAGTGCAATTGGTAGGGGCAAAGTGAGGCTCAATATTAATGATGATAATCAGGGAAAGAGGCCAGAGATGGCTGTGCGCTAGCTACAATGTGCCCAAGGTGGTAGAGGGCTTGACCCTACTGTGGGTCGGACCCACAGGTGCCAAGAGTGGTTGAAGCAGTGTTGGCAAAGCGAGGTGTTGTTCCGGGTG
The DNA here is from genome assembly GCA_033297235.1 of Trichocladium antarcticum. Classification (NCBI taxonomy): domain Eukaryota; kingdom Fungi; phylum Ascomycota; class Sordariomycetes; order Sordariales; family Chaetomiaceae; genus Trichocladium; species Trichocladium antarcticum. The sequence goes on from MU853407.1 coordinate 192,158, forward strand.
AGATTACAGGTGGGTCGTTCAGCCTGAAGCTTCGCTGAGTCGCTGAGAAGGCGAGGATATAACCCTAACCCTGTCTACCCCAACTTCACTCCATTCAATGCTTCTCGGTACCTTCCATTACAGGATGCGGGGTGAAGGTCTTCCCAAGCGACGCCTCGTCATTGTTTGTTCCCTCTCCCATACGCACACTAGCACATTTAAATGAACCCAAGCCTTCAGTCAATCGTAATCCATCCATCAATCCACCCATCCGTTCCAACCCACCGGGTCGCACTCCTGCTCCGCAAGCACCCAACTCCCCCGGCGAATCGGTGATTTTATCCGTGAGCATTAGCGCGCGGCGACACAGAACAGGCAATGGATCCCATGTCTCACGGACCGCTCCCGTCCGCCCTTCTGCCGCAGGCACCCGGGCCCGAGGCAACGGCACCTGCCAGGGCAACCCAGGCCGAAGTCTTCCCCCCGTCCACGCCGGACTGGAACAATCTCAAGGTCCTCCACCGGAACACACTGCCGCCCCGAGCCCACTTCTTCCTGTACGAGGACCCGCACGGCGCTCTATCACGCGATGTGTCGCGCTCCAAGAGCCAGCTTCTCTCTGGGGAATGGCTGTTCCACATCTCCAAGCACCCATTTGGTGGCCCCATAGACTTCCACCAGCGCACCCCCGCCGAACTAACCTCCCCCCTTGGATGGGGCCCGCAGAAGATTGCCGTTCCCGGCATGTGGCAACTGCAGGGCTATGGTAAAGGGCCCCAGTACCTCAATCTCAACTACCCCTTTCCTGTCGACCCGCCCCGTGTGCCAATTGATGACAATGAATGCGGCCGCTATGTGACGACGTTCCGCCTCGGAAACGAGGACAGCGACCACCAGCTGCGGCTGCGCTTTGAGGGTGTTGACTCGGCCTTTACCGTGTGGGTGAACCATCGCGAGGTCGGGTACTCCCAGGGAGCCAGGAACCCAAGCGAGTTTGACATTACCCCGTTTGTCCACTTCGACCGTGACAATTACCTCCATGTCGAGGTGTACCAGCGCTGCGACGGGAGCTACGTCGAGGATCAGGTTTGCTCGCCCCAGTCCCCAGCCCACCGTCCTCGGGAGCCGGGCTCACGCTTGCACAGGATGAGTGGAGGTTGAGTGGCATTTTCCGCCATGTCTGGCTGCACAAGTTCCCCGCAAGGCACTTTGAGGATGTCCATGTCCAAACCATTCTGGATGACGACTATCGCGATGCGACGTTGCGTGTGGACGTCAAGCTCAACGCCGATGCCCAGGTCACGTTGCGCCTACTGGATGCGGATGGGACAGAAATCGCAAACACGACCAAGACCAAGGCTGGAAAGAGATCAATTTGCTTCGAAATCCCAGTCAGAAACCCCCACAAATGGACCGCCGAGACACCCTACCTCTACCAGCTGGTACTCGCCATGCCAGGCTGCGCCCTGGCCGAGAGGGTAGGCTTCCGCCGGGTCGAGCTCATCGACAGTGTCTTCTCTGTAAACGGGGACCCCGTCAAATTCAGGGGCGTCAACCGGCACGAGCACCATCCGAGCTCCGGACGGGCGGTTCCATTCGATTTCCTCAAGGCAGACCTGATCCAGATGAAGCAGCACAATATCAACGCCATCAGGACGTCGCATTACCCGAACGATCCCAGGCTCTACGAGCTCGCCGACGAGCTGGGATTGTGGATCGTGGATGAATGGTATGTGATGCTGACGAATGAGCTCAGACACAGCGTGTTTTGTTGACCTAGTTCAGCGACCTCGAGTGCCATGGGCTGTTCGTAGTCGGGGGCGACGGCGCCAAGTTTGCGTCTGACAACCCCGACTGGGAGGAGGCCTACATCGACCGTGCTCGCCAGATGGTCATGCGGGATTTCAATCGTCCGAGCATCGTCCTGTGGTCTCTCGGCAATGAAGCTGGCTATGGGCGGAACCATGCGGCCATGTACAAGTTCATCAAGACGCTCGACACGAGCCGCCTGATCCACTACGAGGGCGACTGGAGAGCCGAGTCGGCCGACATCATCAGCAGGATGTACCACTCGGTCGGCAGCATGGAAGGATATGCCAAGGAACGGTCCTGGGACAAACCAGTTGTTCTGTGCGAGTATATCCATGCCATGGGCAACGGGCCGGGTGGAGTGAAGGAGTAGTAGGTGCTTGTTTTTCCCTGTTTTGGAGCCGAGGGGCAAATGAATAGCCCCAAGACAGTGTTCCCGCAAGAGTGGACGCTTATCACTGACATTGCTGGTAGCATTGATCTTTTCTACAAGTATCCCCGACTAATGGGCGGTTTCGTGTGGGAGTGGGCAAATCATGTAGGTTGGGGTCCAGTCTTGAGCGAAAACACCGACTCATGCTATTCAGGGCCTATGGACAAAAACCAAGGATGGACGACCGTATATGGGCTATGGCGGAGATTTTGGCGATGATCCCAACGACTACAACTTTGTCATGGACGGGCTCTGTCGATCCGACCACACCCCTGGGCCCGGTCTCGTCGAGTACCGAAAGGCCATCGAGCCGGTCCAGACGCTTGGCGTTGAGGGAAACAAGGTGCGTGTCGTGAACAGGTATGACTTTGTCAACCTCGACCATCTCGAGTGCCGATGGTCGGTTCTCGCGGATGGATCGGACGAGATCATAGGGGATGGGTTTGTGGGGATACCAAAGGGTGAGTCCTATCCTCTGTCCTCTGGTTGCTCGCTCTCACACGGCTATAGGTACCAAACCTCATAGCGAGACGCTCTTGCAAATCCCCGGGCTTCAGCAGCATGATTTGGCGGACTCACATCTGAACTTGAAGTTTGTACTCGCAGAACCAACCAACTGGGGCGAGCGGGGCCATCTCATAGCAACCGGCCAGATACAGCTGAGCAAGCCTCGAAGCCTCCAACTCCTGCGCAACATCGGGGAACCTGTTTCGGGACCGCTCAAAGCAAACCTGGCGGGGGGCAATCTGTCCATCACCAGCAGTTATGGATTCTCGTGGGGATTCGACCTCGTCCAGGGCGCCCTCTTTTACTTCACCCGCCCAAGCCCAGATGGGGGGCCTCAAGCAAACATCCTCACGGAACCGCTCCTCTTTGACATCTACCGCTCTCAGACCGACAACGACCGGGGCTGCGATTTCGGACGGAACTGGTCAGACCGCCGACTCCACCAAGCCAAGTACCACGGAATCCAGGCATCCTGGGAGCAAAAGAGCGACGGGACCATCGAAGTCGTGGCCAAGGGCCGCATCGCCCCGCCCGTCCTGAACTGGGCGCTCGAGGTCACCACCACCTACCGCTTCACGCGCCAAGCCATCTCCATCCGCGCGCACGCAAAACCAACCGGCAACCTCCTCCCGCGCGCATGGGGCCGGCTCGGCCTCGTGACAGCCATCGCCGGCTGCGGCCGCGTCCGCTGGTTCGGCCGCGGCCCGGGCGAGAGCTATCGCGACAGGAAGCAGAGCCAGCTCGTGGGCCGCTGGGACGCCGCCGCCGACGCGCTGATCACCGACTACGAGTTCCCGCAGGAGAATGGCAACCGCACCGACGTGCGGTGGGTGGAGTTTCTGACGGCCGGCGCCCGGAACCCGCTGCGGCTGCTGCGCGCGCGCTACGGCGACTGGCCCGGCGCCAGCTTCTCGGTGCTGCCGTGGTCGGCCGCGGACCTGGATGCCGCGACGCATCCGCACGAGCTGCAGGACCGCCGCCGCGCCGACCGCGTCGTGCATCTCGACTGGCTGCACCATGGCCTCGGGACGGGGTCGTGCGGGCCCGAGACGATGCCGCAGCACACGCTGGAGGCGGGGCGGGAGTACGAGGTCGAGGTGGTGCTGGATTGAGACTCGAGAGGGCCTGGACTGACGGTGTCGATTAGTTATGTGGCTTTTTGGCGGCTGGCACTCTTACAGGATGCCGCGAGGATGGAGATGGATGGGTGGTTGGGGAATTGCTGTCCATGTTTGGTAGGGCTGGCTGGCGGCGGGCAAGGTTCTGTACCTGCCTGTTGTGGTACGTGACAAGGCGGGTCGATGCATGATGCCAAGACGGGCTCGGTCCAGGCCGGAGGTAAGATTGCGTTGGGCCTGGCGCGTTTGGCGGGCTTGGCAATCCCGGTGGAACGGCCAACTAGGCAGGATCGGCGCCCCGGCGCGGGTTCGAAAGTCGTTGATCTGTATCCAAGTCCGCTCCTCCGATCATCGGGATAGATCGAACGACCAACACCACACTCCACGCCAACGCCACCAAATCACAACTCTACATCTTAAGTGATAATCAGAACTTAGATGGAATGTAAACGGCTTCCGCCATGTATTCACCGCATTGCAACTAGATAGATGTAACTCTACCACATGCGCCCACATGTATCTTCTGTCCGTCCCATCGTGCCGGGGACCAACCCAACAGGTATCCAAAAACAACGCCAAAATGCAGTCCAGTCCAACCACAGGAGCAGAGCCGAGATGTACAAACAACCAAAACAGCAACCCCGCGCGCGCTCAGCGCGCCCCAAGCTTATGCATCCACCTCGAAAACCTCGAGCGCATGCCCCCTTTCTTCCCACCCCCACCAGCAGTCCCCGCATCCCCATCCTCCCCGACACCCTCCCGTCTCAGTCTCTCCCCCTCCCTCCCCGCCTCACCCCCCAACCCATCAAACCCCCTGTCCCCGACCGCCACCTCCCCACTCCTCACCAGCGAAAGCGCGTGCGGATGGCCCTGCTGCCAAAGCCCCGGCGCCGCGGGCAGCGACCGCCGCAGCTGCTGCCGCCGCCGCGGGCCCGCCTCGCCCTCGGCAACCCCGGCCCCGGCCCCAGCAGCAGCCCCAGCAGCAGCCCCAGCAGCAGCCCCAGCAGCAGCAGCACTGGCCGTCGCGATGGGCCAGGTATTCGTGGCCGTCGTGGCGAACCGCCGCTGCATGTGCGACGCGCCGCCAGAGCTCGTGGCGCGCGTCGGCACCGCGGCCGACGGTCTCGCGTCGGAGGCGGTGGAGGCCACCGACACGGGCGTGGACGTGCGGGACGCGACGGGTGAGGTCGGGACCGAGGTGGGGCGGGCGGGCCGGTCGCGGCTTTCGAAGAAGGGGGGGTGTTGCGGTTGTTGCGGTTGGTGTTGGTGTTGGGCGGGCATGGAATTGCGCTTCCTGTCGCGGTATGCTGCGGTCGATGACGGGGAGGATAGCTCGCTTGCCGGGAGGGGGTCGTTGGGGGCGGGGGGGGGGGTGGTGGAGCGGGTCCAGGTGTTGCGGCGGGAGCGGTTTGCGGCGGTGCTGGCGGTGGGCGACGGGGGCGGTGCGGCGGTGTCGCTGTTGCGGGAGGGCTTGTATACGCGGAGGGCCACCCAGAGGCCCGTCACGCCGATGAGCATCTTGGTGGCCTCGTCGATTTGGTGGACGGTTCGCTGGTCGGGTTCGGGCGACGAGGGAATGCCGATTGCCGAGTCATTCTCGCTGTAGCAGTCGCCTGAGGGGGTCGACGGCGGATTTGGGACAGGTCGGGCGACGGACGGCGGAGGAGAGGTCACGGATTGGGAGCGGCCGATCCGGGTGATGGGCGGGTGCCGGTTGTGGGCGGTCGAGACCGAGGTGTAGGTGTCTTGGACCTGGAGGGTCGAGGGTGTGAGAGTGGCCAGGACCGGATGGCGGCGGGTGCAGGGGTTGATGATGCTGAAAGTGTAGCGTGTTTGAGGGGGGGCTGACGGCGCGGACGAGTCGGTGGAATGGGGGGTCGGGGTGGCGGCTGTCGCATGTCTGCGTGCCCACCGCGCGGTTGTGGTTTTGCCGTCGTCGGGGTCGGTGTAGACAAAGTCGTAGGACCCGTTCGCCAGAGGCTTGGCCACCCATATCGATCCGTCATCCAGCACAATCTCGGCCGTGTTGGTGTGTTTCAGCGGGCTGTATACGGCGAGAATACTGCTCTTCTCCAGGCCATCCTCGTTTTCACTTTCTGTACCATCAGAGGGCAGATCACTATCGTCCCTTCTGACCAGAACCACATCGTCATATCCAAGATGCCGCCTGACCCCGAATATCCCCGGGCACCGCTTCGATAGACGCAGGGCCACTACCGGGCCGGCAATCCGCGACGCCGGGAAGACCTCGAGCACCGGGCGCGACCGTCCATCCTCTGACACGCGCTGAAGCTGCAGCAGTAGTCTCGGCAGAAAGACCTTCTGCATGACCTTTGTCTTGCCTATTATCCTCGGCGTTGGGTATCCCAGGAAAAAGGTGGTGCCCTTCCGCTGGACTCGGGAAGCCCGACGGCGGCGGGAGGACCGTGTCGTTGCTGCGCCCTCGGTCGAGAGAGTCGCATCGCTGAACTCGGACTCTGAGACCGACCCGACGAGCGTCGACGGGGTGGGAGGGGGGTCATCCTGGGGTTCTCGGAAGCGGACTATGGGGGAAGGGTCGCGGGGGATGTAGTCTGACGCCGGCCGTTGCCGGAGAACAGGGGGGGGTGCGCCGTCGCGTACACGCTGCTTTGGGGGCGCAAAGGAGGATCGCAGGAGGGCGTTTCGTGACTGATGCGCAGCCTGAGGGGTGGACGAGTATTCGTGGCCGTGGAGACTCGCTCCGGCGTGGAGAAACATGTTTCGAAGTGTGCGGCGTGCTCAGGCCGTGGGAGGGAAGATAGGATACAAAACTAATAAAAGTATGATATCGTCGAGATGAGTGGGGGCGCAGAGGACCAGCCTCGCCGGGGAAGGGTTGAGCTGCTCCGAGGCAGGTCGGCGATGTGCTAGTCCCGGGATCGAGTCCTTCACTGGTGAGCTGATGGCCCTGTCCAGCCGCGCTTCCCAGCCGACGTCAGGTTCTCCACCCTTGCAGCAACTCCACCTGCAGCTTGTGGCACGGAATTCAGTAGCAGCGAGAAAGCGGGCTGCCGCGGCTGCAAGATGCGGTAGCTTCTGCAGCGGCCATTGACTGATCTGGGGATTGGTTGCAGTGGCGTTTGGTGTTGCCGCGCCTAGCAATACGCTGCTGTCCCGTCAGATTGGATTTCGCGCTGATATAATAGGAAAATGGGTGATGTGTGCGATCATGCGATTACGTCGGGCAAAATAGCGAGTGTCGAGAAGGTAAAACATCTTGCAGTCGTACCACCACGAGCGGTCAGGGGGAAGAGACGACGTTGAGGGGTTGATGGACTAAATTACCTGGGAAGTATTATCCGTACACTGATGTCAGCTGGGGCGGTTCATTTGTGAACTCCGAGTCCGAGGTGGGCACTTTTGGGGCGGCCTTGGCGGCCCTAGACTGTGGCGCCTGACCATCGGGTCCAATGCCGACGAGTTGACGACCTGCGATATCTCCGCGCCATCCGGCCATGTTTTTGGGTTGGCCCCTCCGTGGCCGGCGAGACAATCGGCAGGAAGCGCTCGGGGTCTACACCAGCCTTGGAGAGAACCCCTCTGGGGCCTCTCTCGAGCCTCTGGGCCGCGGGGGAGAATATTAGCATGCCTCCTGGATGATGTTGACGATGGCGGTGAGAGTGGACCAGGAGAGTGGACACACACACGCAGCATTTTTCCTTTTTCACGGTGGCTCAGAAGCGGGGCGGCCCCAGCTTCGGCCAGCGCCTCTCTTCGACAAGACCAGCATGGCCTGCAATGGGATTTGGCAATGCGGTCCACACGAGGATGCTTTGTAATATGGCTGGTCTGACTCCTTGCTGACATTCGAGTAACAAAACGTATTTTGGGGACCGGCTGATGACTGTCGACTTCCGTCTCGGTCCAATATGCGCGGCTCTGGCCCCGGAGCGCTCCAGTCGGAGGATCGAATGATGGCCCTGGCGGTCTACCGCCGGCAAACCGGGCTCCACGCTCGAGGCGAATCCCGCGCCCGAGGAGCAAATCAACAAAATCCTCTGCGTCGGCTATCGTGCTAAGCGATTATTGAAACTCCAACCACCCGACCAACGGCTGGCTGGCAGTGTCGGAAGGCGAGTTGAAAGAATTTCAACCTTGCTCCACATGGGTGCTGTCGCATGTGAGGAAAGAGACAATTCGATCTTGCGTGTTTGCTTCTGACGGCAGCTGCAATTGAGCAGCACGGAATTGAGAGTGCAGGAGAGAGGGGTGCAGCCCTGTATGCAGGGGAGGGTTTCGCACACGTGAACACGGTGTGGGAGACGCGAGTGGGTCGTCCCGTCCTGCAACCGCCAAGACCAACTGCCAGATCTGGCACGAAACATCGAAAACACGCCAGGAACCGGCACAGCAACCGCCTCCCTCTACGCCTCAAGCCAGCCCAAGCCCAGAATAGAAACAGCTCTACCATGCTGCCGTCCCAGATGCCCTGACCTCCCATTTCCAACCATGCCGTCCCCCCAAGCCCGCGCCGCCGCCGCCCACCGCCGCCCCTACCGCACGCTGCTCGCCACCTTCCTTGCCTACAAACTCTACCTCTTCGCCATCGCCTTCGGAAGCAGTGTCGTGGGCGACGCGTACGACACATCGGCCGGCCTGGTCGTCGGCGGCGCAGGCAGCAGCAATGGTTTTGGGGGCGCGGGGCTCTCCGGGACGCGTGGTCGCGGAATTGGCCTGGTCGCCCGCCTGGCCAGCTGGGATGCGGTGTACTTCACGAGCATCGCGCGGAGGGGCTATCGGTTTGAGCAGGAGTGGGCGTTCAATGGGGGACTGCCGCTTGCGGTGGCGGGCGTGGTTAAGGGTGAGGAGCTGCCTCTTGTTCTGCTCGCTTGTGTTGGGCCGGGGGGCGGCCGCACTCGGGGTGGCCTTTTCCGGGTGTTTTTTTTTTTTTTTTCCTTTTGCTGACTGTCTGTTCTTCAATGGCGCCCAGGTCTAGGCCGTCTCGGGGTCGCCGAGTCTGCCGCAGGGGGGGTTCTTCCCGAAGCCCTGGCGGGCATCTTCGTCGCCAACACGGCGCACCTGCTTTCCGCCCTCGTGCTGTACCGCCTCGGCCTCGAGGTCTGGCACGACCAGGCTCTGGCCTTGGTTGCCGCAATCCTGCACATCCTCTCGCCGGCCGGCCTCTTCCTGTCTGCCCCGTACGCCGAGAGCTCCTGTGCGCTGCTCACCTTCTCGGGCTACCTCCTGTTCGCCCGGGCCCGTCGGGCCGGCCAGTCGCCGATCGGCCGCGACGGGTACACCATCCTGTCGGGGATCCTCTTTGGTCTCGCCACCGCCTGCCGTAGCAACGGCATCCTGAACGGCATCCCCTTCGCCTGGGAAGTTCTCCGCCATCTGCCGAGGCTCTCCCAGCGGCCCGTCGACACTGTGCGTCGGCTGTCGGCTCTTGGCGTCGGTGGGGTCTGCGTCGGTGCCGGCTCCATCGTGCCACAGGCCGTCGCCTATTTGCGCTTCTGTTCCGGCGCATCCGGGCTGGAGCCACGGCCATGGTGCCAGGGCTATCTGCCGAGCATCTACGCGTTTGTGCAGCAGCACTACTGGTAAGGCTGGCGACCCCTGTTCATGACTGCCGACAGTATGCTGATGAGGGATGGACTTAGGAACACCGGATTCCTCCGCTACTGGACCGTGTCGAACATCCCCCTCTTCTTGCTCGCCACCCCCATGCTGTTGGTCCTCGCTAAATCGGGGGTGGAGTTCCTGACAACCCGGCGACTCCTGACGGCCGACACGTCCGCCGTGCCGGCTCGCCTGTTGCCACTTGTGCAGTCCGCGGCGGCAGCTCAGGTGTTGTTGGCATTGCTGGTATTGACGAGCTACCATGTGCAGATCATCACCAGGATTTCGTCCGGCTCTCCACTGTGGCACTGGTGGCTTGCTGGGAGCCTCATCCGCGGAGAGAAGTTGGGACGCCGCCTAGTCATGTTCATGGTCATCTACGGCTCGGTGCAAGGGGTACTCTTTGCCTCGTTTCTCCCGCCGGCCTGAACATGGATAGGGTTTTAAAGTTTTTTTGGCTTTTTTGTTTTCTACAATACAGGTACTGGTCCGATTCGAGTGTCCCGCTGATAATACCCAAACGCTAAAGAATCAACCAGCGCTAAAGAATCAACTTGAATGTCCAACAAGTGTTCCAACACAGGTGTTTATGTTCCAATTTACAACTCCCGGCGTGTCGGAACGTCTTCGCAGAGCCCGGGATATTGCAAGCGATACAAGACTAGGTTCTTGAAACGCTGTATTTCGTCAACACCCGGGTCCGGCGTGTTGGGCCGCGTCGGCGGCACAACAACCGAATCTGACCGCCCGCGCGTGCCGCCACTTGCCGGCGGAACCTTGACCTTGGGCAAGCCATACAGCGCCGGCTCCGCGAAGGCCAACACCGGCGTTGGGGGCGGCGACGCCCGGCGCCGCACAGCCGCCAGCGCGGCAGCCGCCTCGCGCGCCTCGCCAACGATCCACCCCGCCCGCGCCATCCAGCAAAACGCAATGGTGGGCGACAGCAGCAGGCCGAGCACGCCGCCCCAGACCATCTTGAACAGCGGGGCGTCCCAGCGGCCCAGAAACACCCAGTCGTTCCCGTAGCGCGTGCCCGCGGCCATGAGGCAGCCGACGGCGGGCACGATCAGCACCGCGAACGCCGCGACGGCGACCAGCAGCGCGCGGCCGAGGTTCGCGGCGACGAAGGCCGCCGACCGCGCCGCGCCCCGCGCCCCGCAGCCGCAGCACAGCGCCGAGCCGCGCGCCCGTGTGTAGTGGTCGACGAAGAGGAACCAGCGCGCGGCGCGCGACGACGCCGGCCCGACGAAGCCGAGCGGCGCCACGCGGCCCCGCGACAGGTCGAGGTTGACTGTCAGCACCATGGCGCACCACGTCAGGATGCTTTGGAGGACGGTGGTGAAGGCGGCGTCGACCACGAGGGAGACGGGTGGGGTGAAGAGGAAGGGCGGGGGCGAGAGGGGAGGCGGGCCGGGCGGCGGGCGAGGGGTTGCGTAGAGGACTGGCGCGGATCGGGGTTAGTTGGTATGTGGTTGGTGGTGGGCGGGGGACCCAGGACCCCGGTGCCGGGATCGGATGATGGAATGGGGGAAGTGGATATGGTATGGCATGGGTTGTGGTGGTGGTGGGATGGGGTGGCATGCTGACATGTGACGAAAGACACTTACGGTAGCCAATGGCAAAGTTGATGCCCCCCGCGAGGACCATCGAGCCGATGCCGTTGATGATGAAGACGTAGATCAGCTGGTAGGCGGTCCAATGTTTGGTGGGCGTCTTGACCCGCGCGAGATGGCCGGCTGTATTGCTGGCCGCGCTGACATCAGGGCACGAGCCCGGGTTGAGCTTGGAGCGGTCGGTCCGAGTGGACGACGACGAGTTCTCCTCGTCCACGTTGGTCATCTCCACCGAGGAGGCAGCACCCTTCTGAATGAACCACGAAGAAGACATGGTTGTTATGTGTGGTAAGAAAGAGTATTAGGTGACAAGAAGGTTGTGTGTAATTCAGTTGTGGTTTGAAGCTGTGTTTGGGAGCTGTGTTTGGGAAAGTGGTTGAAGACGGGAGGGAAGACTGGTGCAAAAGTGGGAACCGGGTGAGAGACGGGAAGGAAGAAGAGGGAGACGGGATTTTATACCCTCCCGCTGGGGAAGCTGCTCGTGCAATCGTCACGGAGGTGACGTGTCTCGGGAGTCAAGGTCTGTTGCGCAAGACTGGAATCGTCAACAGATGACGAGATCAAAGTTTAACATGGCCGACATTCGCGTTCAATAGTGTCTGAATAGACGCCAACTAGCGGGCCTGGCCAAAACCTGTTTACATTGCGGCCGTAAGAGACGGGATGGATGGTTGGAACTGCAGCAGCAACGGCAGCAACGCCCACCAGTGGAAACGTTAAATTGGGCTTGATATCAACGGCTGAAGGATCACCGAAACTAAGCTTTTGACTAAAAAAACAATCGCGGCCACCTCGGGGCGAGGAGACATCAGCTCCCGGCTGCCAGATGATGGAACTGCCCGTCGTTGGCCCGACAACCTAGGTGTAAGAAACATGCTCACATAGTGTCGGGCGTGCAACCAGTGTGGTGGTATGAAGCAGGGGAACTGGTACTATGCGTGATTGAGGTTCTTCTGGCCTGAGACAATATTCCAACGACCACGATGGAGAGTGTCCTGCAGCACGCCCAACGGCGTCACCGAGTCTCGAAGAAAACAAAAAGCGCCAGCGCACACGAGAAAACACGCCTCGGAGGCGACGCGTCCATCGGGTTTAACTTATCCACATCTGTGGGATTGCTTGTTGAATTGCGTCATGGACGCCGAGCAACGAGGAGTTTCCCCATCGGGACATCGCATGGTGTAAGTCAGGGAGGAGTACTCGGGCTTGAAGATCACTGGCCCCATATTCGGCAGGTGCCGGCGCTAGCGGCGGGCCAGGGCGATCACCTTTGCGCCGATTGTTACGGATACAGTACAGATACACTGTAGTGGACCGCATCTGGCTCAGCTCCGGTCGGTGTCCCAACTGCAACACTCACTCACCAATGCGCTCCCTGCCTCACAAGGGTAAATAACGCAGTATTCCATTGTGTGTTTGGGATGATGGAGATGGGGACATTTGGAAAGGTGCCACAGTCGAGGCGATGTTTGTATGCATGTGTATCAAAGGCAGGCCGTTATCTAGGTTTTGCACAGTGCAGACTTTCAACAATAGAACTCTAGCTATGTGAGCGGGGTAGATCGGACCTGTCCTCTCGACAAGAGATCCTCGATCGATGCCAAGCAGCACATCAATAATAGAACCAGGCCGTTGTCTCGGGTCACACTACATCATGAACCCCAACATCGCAACTGTGCTATACAAGAGTGCCGATATACATTTCTAATCAACAGTGTTCCTATAGACCAATGTCTGACTTGGGTGCTGAAATCACTCCGTTTGTACAAGACCACCGCAGGAAGCCGTTCCCGCCACAGTTCAGATGCTGCACAGACATGTATACCCAACCACCTCACTCACCACCACCACACCACCACCACCACCACCACCACCACCACCACCACCCCACCTCACCCGCTTGATCCACCGCTTCCCGGCAAACCCGCCCCGCGGCACAAACGTATCGCTCCTGTCCTCGGCATACGCCTCCATCTCCCGCAGCAGCTCGGCGCCGCACTCCCACTCGATCTCCTGGCCGTCCTTGCCCACCAGCACGGGCGCGCCCTCGTTGTAGGGGTTCTTGAGGTGGCCGATGCGGAAGAACTCGACCGGCGTCTTGCTGAGCCACTCGACGCGGAACGGGTGCGACACCTCCCAGTGGATGCCACTCACCCACTTAGGGCGCGGCGTGTCCGGCGACGGGGCCGATGCCATGCGTGCCTGTTTTAAGGGGGGGGGGGGGGGTTGGTTAGTGGGGGGTTGTGGGTGTGTGATGAGGAGGAAGAAGGGAAGGCGGGGGAGGGGGTGGCGCGTACGTAGCCTTGGAAGGCCCTGCTCTTGTTGATGGAGAAGAAGAGGATCACGTTTTTGCACTTGGCGAAGGCGGCGGTGAGAGTCTGGCTGTTTTGGATTTGCGTGGTCCAGATGTTCTGGCCGTCGGTTAGCTGCCTGCTGCGTATGCATCCGAGTCGAGCGGGTGCTTACATCTTCCATGCATCTCCGCACGTTCTCCTCGTTGAAGGACTTGAGGATGAAGAAACGGGTATCTGGTTTCTTGTCAGCTGACGCTACACAGAAGGGAGCAAATGAAGCCTCAAGATTGCAGCAACGGAAATACTGACCACCCGCACGGCCCAGATCAACGGGAATTGGGTACACTGCATCCTGCCCAGAGAACCTGCGACGCGGCGAGTCCATGTGGTGAGGACCATCGCCCTTGTATCGATTATACTTGCGCGGGCGGTCGTCGAAATCGTCGTGGTCTCCACGGGACCAGGCCCGGGGACGGAATGGCCGATGCGGCGAGTAATCGCGAGGCCGAGGGGGTGGGCTCCGATAATGGCCATGGCGAGATGGCGAAGATGGGCGCGGCCGCCGGTGCGGGGACGGGTCTCGGCTGCTAGGCTGCGCGCGCGAATCAGCCTTGTCAGAGCCACGGCCGCGATCTGGGCGCTCATCTCGCTGTTCGTTCTCCCGGGCCCTAGTGTCAGTATCCACCGCTCGCGACGGCCCGTCGCCCAGCCGCGGCAGCTTCTCCTTCCGATCCGCAGCGCTGCTCTCGTCGCGTGCCCGCTTGGCTGGAGTGGCTTGGACAGCGTCTTTCATCAACCCGCTCGCAGGCATGGGAGTGAGCGGAGTTGGCAGGCTGGCGCTGGCGCTCTCCGAACCCACTGGCGCGCTAGGTATTGCGCTCGCAACCCGTCCAAAGGCCGGACGCTGCAACCCCATCTCGAGTTCTTCCTCCTCCATGAGCATCCGCTCCTCCTCCTCAATTCTCAGCCTCTCGGCCGCGAGGACCTTGGCTCTCCGGAACCGGTCAAGCTTTCTTGTTCGCGTCTCCACATTGTAGTAATCAGTTATCTCAAGCCAGTCCTTGACGTCGGGGACGCATGAGAGCAGACGCGCGAAAGCATCGACAGACGAGCTCGGTTCGGACGCCGAGCTAAGCGCTTTGTGGCTTCTGTCCTTGGGCCCAGCGACAGCCTGCCCACCGCTATTGCCATTGATTCCCTTTGGCGTCTCGGTCTTGGTAGAGGTCTGTACGGTTGGTTTGGGTGGGGCGGGTGTCCCGGCCTCGGTTTTGCCGTCGGGGGCGAATGGCCTTGTGGATGTTTGATCAGTTTTTCCGCGGGCCTGTCCCCGACGGCCATCAGTAGCGACCGCGGGTTGGGCAGCGTTACTCTTTGGTGCGGCAGTGACCACAGCACTCTTTGGCTCCGCCGTCGTCAACGTCGTTCTCTCGGAGAGCGGGGCCCCACGGTTCTTGTTGGCGATGCTTGTTATCTCGCCTTCTTCGGGAGAAGACGCGGCGGCGGAGTTGACTTGCACTTGAGGCGCTGTTTTATCAGGCGTGGTGAGCTCGCTATTAGACTGCTGCGCTTGTTTCGTTTTCGCCAAGACAGCCTGCCTTGACAGTAATGGAATAGATATCTTCGGGGACGGTTTTCCCGGTAGCGGCACCAGCCCCTTAACCTGTTGGGGCTGCTGTCTGTGTGTATCACCGCTTGGTCTATTGTCAATTTTCAGACCCGGATTCTCACCAACAGGAGAGCTCAACGACGATATCAGGGCCGCAATGTCGTTCGCATCTGCAGGAAGAATCGACGTCTCTGTAGGTTGCCGAGGTACCTCATAAGGGGTGAAGAAACTGGCTGAGGAGGGCGTCCGTCTGGGAGCAATGGCCGCCACATTGGTGCTTGTCTTAACAGAGCCCGGTGTGGACTGTGCGGACTGTACCGGGTTCATACGAGTCTGACTCTGGTTGCGACTCTTAAGAAGCTTTTCCTTGAGTTGGGCCGCGCGGGCATCCAACCCAATCTTGGTTGCTGGCGAATTGCCCGACATTGCCACAGTATCGGTTTGTGCAAGTGACTAGGACCAGGTTAGCAGTACCCAAGGGGCAGGACAGATAACCATGTAATGTACATTATGAATTAACGAATGGCTGGAAGAAGCAGATGCTGGCAAAGAAATTCTAGCCCAAAGCCTGGTCCAAAAAGTAGTTCAGTGTGAACAGGTATTTTGCGATGAATTTCTGTTGTACTCCTCACTGAGGCCGGCTGATGCAGATAGTCCTTCAAAAGGCCGGGGCAAGTGTCTTTCTGCTACCGAGCCAGGTGAAGGATGTAGCGTTCTTCATTCCGCGCGGATTTCTTTCAGTTGATATCCAGTAAGTAGGAACAAAAAGGAGGTCTTCTTGTTTACCTTTTCAACGGGGGGTTTCACTCCTTGGAGCCTGACAATAAGCAAGGAGAAATAGCCGTCGCGGGGTCGTTAAATGATGTTTGCGCCGCCGATTCTCATCCCTCACATGGGGGAGCGGTAGGATACGTGTTTCGCAGTCGAAAAACGCAGATCGATATCCAGCCAGATTCGGGAAGGTATGTAGTAAAGAGGGTAAACACACCAGGAAGTCGCGATGTGAGGTCAGAGTTCTCTTGGTGGGGTTGCTGTTGATTGGCTAACTGGAAAGCGTTAGGGGCGGCCAGCGAGCCTTGGGCTTGCACCCCACCCGCCGTCAAAGCTTCATCTCGAACAACACCTGCAATGCACAATCCAATCCTTCCAATTGTTTAACGGCAAAATCGCAAAACCTCTCTCCTCCATAGTGTCTTCTTGTCGATCTTCTTGTCCGCCTTCTGCCATTTACATAGAATTATCCTTTGCCCCTATGCTCCACCCTCCCACGCAACACCGGTTACCCGCGACACCTCTTCTTGACCCCACAAACATTCAATTATCACAAACCCAGCTTTACCTCATCCCTGCCGCCATGCACATGCACACAGGCGCTTCCAGAAACCCGACATGGGAGGGGTAGACGCGCTCAAGTCAAGATTTGGGGTTCTGATGACGCACCGACACCCCCTGCCTAGCCCCCTGGCCTACCCGCCGCCTGCAAGCAAGCAGCCGCGCCACCACCAAAACCCCCGCTTTCGACCCATCACCGGCCTTGTCCCGTTTCATGCTATCCGGGCATTCTGGGAAGGGATTGGGTCTGTGCCGAGTTCGTTTACTGCCGCTTCACGCGATGGTGGCGGCAGTTGTTGAGGCCCCAAGGATCTCCACCGCATCACGGATGGCATCTCTGTTTCTGT
The DNA here is from genome assembly GCA_033297235.1 of Trichocladium antarcticum. NCBI lineage: Eukaryota > Fungi > Ascomycota > Sordariomycetes > Sordariales > Chaetomiaceae > Trichocladium > Trichocladium antarcticum. The sequence continues at coordinate 208,776 of MU853407.1, forward strand.
TTGCTCTGAGCCGCGCGGGTCAACGGCCGCTTGGATACCCAACTCCCCCCGATGTTGCCGCCCATCAGGAAATGTATGGTTCTGCCACGTAGGATGTGTGCTCCTGGCGGCGTTCTCCCTCGTCAGCATCACCCCCGTTCGTCCGGGTTCCAATCCACCCCGTCTAGGCCAGTCTCACTGAAAGACCATGGGCCCTTCCTGCGGCAGGCCGTTGGGCAGTAATGCAAACAAACGAGTGGCCAATAAGTGGCCGGTCTCGCGGCTGTATACTTTCCCGCCGGCAAAACAGTCGGCGACAAGCATGGGCTCGGAACCACTGGCTACTACGCCGCTACTTTTCAACCACCCTCACTTTCTGCCCATCACCACCACGGACGTTGCAAGTCTTCCCACTTCATTTTCAACATTGCCCACAGCAACAACGCAAACACAACCCGGCCATTATGGTGGCCCCGCTCATCACCACTATCAGTGGAGAACCAACTCCGCTGCAGTCCAGAGACCATCGCGACCTTCTCGACATTGTCGACCGATTACGATCCCAGGGACTCAGCCGATATGTCGACCTGCCCCAGATCATCGTCTGCGGGGACCAGTCATCAGGCAAGAGCTCGGCGCTCGAGGCAATCTCCGGCATGTCCTTCCCCGCCAAAGACAACCTCTGCACCCGGTTTGCGACAGAGCTCATCCTACGACGGACGCCAACAGCTGGTGTTGATATTCGTATCACGCCCGGCCCCGGACGGTCCGACGAAGAGAAGGCGAGGCTGAACGACTTGACGTACAAGGGCGCTCTCGCCGATTTGGATATCGGCCACGTTATTGATGATGCAAAGAGCGCCATGGATCTGGATGGAAACAGCAAGGTCTTCAGCACCGATACTCTCCGCATCGAGATTTCGGGCCCATCACAGCCACACCTTACTATGGTCGACCTTCCTGGTCTCTTCCTGGCCGGTAACAAGGACCAATCTGCCGAGGATGCGTCCATTGTCGAGGCACTTGTGCTCTCGTACATGAAGAAGCCACGCACCATCATCCTCGCCGTCGTCTCCGCGAAGAGCGACTTTGCACTCCAGCAGGTGACGCGACATACCAGGGCTCTGGACCCCCAGGGGACCCGGACCCTGGGCCTGATTACCAAGCCAGACACCCTGGACGAGGGGTCTGACAGTGAGCGATTCTATGTCGAGCTCGCCCAGAACAAGGACGTCCACTTTCGTCTGGGCTGGCACGTGAGCTTGGCGTTCCGGCTCTCAGAATACGTCTGAGTCGCGTGTTGTGCGATCAAGTCCTGAAACAGCTCCCCAGCGTTCTGGATGATGTTATGGCAGGCGTGGAGGACTGTAAAAACATCTTGGCCAGGTTGGGGACAGCGAGAGGTACCATCGCAGAGCAGCGGCGCTACCTCCTCAATGTCAGTGCCGGATTCTCCAACCTAACCAAAGCGGCTATCGATGGAGTGTACACAGATGCCTTCTTTAGGGAGACATACAACAGGCGCCTTCGGGCCGTCATGCAGAACACCCTTGCAGGTTTTGCCAAAGATATCCACAAGAGGGGCCACGCAAGGACCATCAAGGAGCACCTAGATCCTGGTTTCGAGAATGTTGCCTCCGAGCCCGACGAAGATGACCAACCCTGTGTCGTCTACCGATCGGAGTACATCGAAGAAGTCAGGGAGCTTATGAGGAAGAGTCGGGGTCGCGAGCTCCCAGGCACGTACAACCCCATGATCGTGGCCGAGCTCTTCAGCGAGCAGTGCAAACCGTGGCAACAGATGGTGAGACGTCTCCTGGAGCAAGCAGTCGAGTCGGTTTCCACGACGGTCGAGGCCGTTGTTCGACATGTCGCCGATGACGTTACTGCTGAGGAGCTTCTCCGTACCGTCGTCGACCCAGCATTGGAGAATAGCAAGAGAGAATTGACCAGCAAGACGGACGAGATTTTGGAACCGTACATTTCGGGCCATCCCATCACGTACAACCACTACCTGACCGACAATGTGCAGAAGGCGCAGGCCCGCCGGGCGCGTGAACGCATAAGGGGGATACTGGATTCGTTCTTCAGAACAGCCGTTCTTAATAGAGGCATCGCCACCCACACTTTCGACATGCCAGCCTTGCTAAATACTCTGGCTGCACACACGGAGCCAGACATGGACACATATTCCTGCTCCATGGCAGTTGACATGATGGAAGCGTATTACAAGGTCAGTTTCTCCGTCAACTAACCTCTGCAACCCCTGCTGACCAAAAGTAGGTCGCACTGAAAACACTTGTCGACGATGTTAGTGTCCTTGCCATCGAGAGGTGCCTGCTTCAGAAACTCCCCTCTATTCTTTCGTCTGACATCATCTGCGGCCTCGCGGATGAGCAGATAGAGGACATTGCGGCGGAAAGCAGCGAATCCGCGGCCGAGAGGGCGCTGGTGACTGAGAAGCTCGGCGTGTTGGAGAGCGGCATGGCCGAGCTGAAACGGCTGAGAATGCATAGCAGTGCTTCAGTAGGTGATGACAGCCACGCAGCTTGATCATTCGCATGTATTCGGATCACATAGAGTTGGTGTTGCAACGAGCTTGACACACTCTGCTAAACTAATTCAACGCCGTGTGCCCTCTCGGCGTGAGTCCTGGAAGAGTTCGAGTGCCTGCATACGGGTCCCCCCACGGGACCATACCAGAAACCCGGTCAATCCCTTGACTGGACACCTGCAGTATCCAAAACCGGGACTGATGTTCCTGAACTCGCCTCATCTAAGTTGACCAGGTCCGAGTAGCAACAAACCGCCATGTCACAGCGGAACATGGCACACGGCTCAAGCCTTTCTCTTGTCATGCGGCCTCGGCTGCGACCTCGGGCCGACGAACAGACTGACACGCAACGAGCGTCTTCAGCCTTCACACCCTGGCGCGGTAGCTACTTCTCCGGACGGCAAGCATCCCTTCCCCTCACTGCACCATCTCCAACTCGTATCACGCGAACCGACCGCGGCCTGCAACTCCCCTCCCGCATCTCCCGCATCTCCCGCCACACCCTACGCCATGCTCATCATCAGCAAGGCAGGTACTGGAGGCTCTCGCCGGGTATCATACTCTGCTGCTGACGCTACAAGGACAAAAGCCGAAATCCATAGATGGCTGCTTTTGTTCCTGCAATTGATAGTTGCCGAGGCGGAACGTCACCATCAGGGAGGGAAGGGGGCAGGGGTTCAGCCGTCCACCACGATGTTCCGCAAGGGACTGTTGATACATCGTGCCGAATGCGGTAGTATACGTCGAAGCCAATCATAGCTGTTGAATGCCCGCTCCAAACCGAGTCAGGCCCAGTGCCAGCCAGCATCCGCCGCGTCGAGCTGATCCATTCTGCAACGTCTGCTGCAGGCGGGAGCTGTGGGGAGATGATGCGCGGTGGTGAGATGTGGTCTTGCTTGCTGCCGAGACCGAGGGCAAACGCATCTCACTCACTCATTCACAGGTACACACTAGTGCCACTCCAGATCCTGGACTGGCCATGACCCAGAATTAATTTGTTTCCAAGTGACTAGGTACAGTACCAGGGCCTGGTGCCTAAAAGGGGAATATCGAGGTTGGCGCGCAGGTGAGAACCCAACCTCCCAACCGGCAGTTAGGGTCCGGGAAGGGCCGTTGCGCCTTGGTTGGGGGCCGCGTACAGGTTTGGGGGAGAGGGGGAAGAGGGCGGCGGAAGGAAATAGCAGGGAAGGCAGGCATTCCCCAGTTCGAGATGCGGAGCCTATAACCCGTTGCAAACAAAAGCCTGGCCTGTGGTTGTCTGGTTTGGAGAACGGCGAAGCCTCCGAAACGCGGGAGGGTACTAGGCAGCACTAGCAGTCTGGGCGCGCGGGAACGCCTGCGGCCTACCGACAGATGTGTTGGAATACGGCCAATCCCAGAATCGAGGATTGAAATGTCATGCCTGGCTCGAGGCGCGACAGCTAGGAGAAACACATCTGGAAAAAGTAGCTGGCAGTCTTCCCGGAGAAAGCAACACGACCACCAACGCAAAAGGACCATGGCACAAACAGCTACTTACAAGCTCCCAACCCTGTTCATATCATGACACGGCCCACCTGTTCTTCCGGGCCTGCAAGATCCCACAGCATCAGCCCCCCCTTCGGTAGACAGAGTGCCGAGAGCCCGGACCCTGTCCTGCATGGTTCCGACCGGCCGCCCGGGTCAGAAACACCTTGCCTTCGGCTAGGGAGGAACAACAAAACGACTGGTCACGTCACCCAACCGACTCCGTTTGCGAATCTCGAAGCACGGCCGATGCATTGGGTGTCGCAGTGGGAGATCGGACTGGAGTGGGCGGGCTGGGCTCGCAGCCGCTTGAACCGACTTGTGCGGGATGCCCGTTTTCGCAGCACTCCAAAGCAGGCGAAAGAGAGCCTGCTGTGACTCCAAGAGAATGAGAGGGGTTGCGGATCGCCGTTGATCTGATATGGAAGGGAAGGGCCCGGGGGTTGACGCGCCAGCTTTCACGTGTCGCGTGGTGTCTCGGAGACGCTGGGTGCGAAAGTATCGTCACAGAGCTGGCTAGAGGCGAAGATGACGGCAACCGCGGGGGATCTGGGGTGGCGTCACAAGTCTCGAGAACTACAAGATAAAAGACAGAAGTCTGGCTGGAACTTCTGGAAGCTGGAAGAGGCCAAGATGACCGCCTTGGGGGCGTTACAATGATCGACAGGATTGTAATCTAAGTGCATACGTGACAGCGCAGTCCCGGTTACATGATGTCCCGGATCATAGGGGACCTGACGGGATTTCGGTGATGAGCAGGATTTGTTCAACGGCAAATGGAAAGGACGATGTCTGTGAGAGGGTGGAGTGGGCACGGGAAGCTGCCGATTGGAGTGACGAACCGGAGAGCCCCGTTAATGGCAGCGAACGTAGCTTAGCGTCTTGGCATCTACTCATAACTAATACTGCCTAATAAGGTAGTCTGCTCCCTCCACTAAAAGTGCCAACTTTCCCACAACGATTTAATGGGCCTGCACATAGGCAACCAAGATTTGAAAAAGACGGGCATAAAGAAACCGTCGGTCATGGGGCTTCCCGGCCAATCCCTCCTCCAACACTAGCGGGATAACATCAGACTTCTTTACTCCACACGCAACACAACACGTTGAACCCTCTATTTTCGACAAGTTCCCAGAGACGAGCCAAGCAAACGCTGTCCCTCAGCAGACCACCGGACATTGCGAGCCAGCATCAAACGGGGCGCCTATCCGGACTTTGGATTGGAGATTGCAAGGGACATACGGAGCACTCCGTACATTGAGGCAAGTCCATCGCATCCACGACCCGGGAGACAGCCATCACGGCCCACGAATGGCCCGCCAAGCGCTTTTTGCCAGGGTGGAGACAAGAATCGTTTGACAAGGGTGGATGCATGACAGCGTCTTGGGCCAGGATCTGTAATGTACATACATACACTAATGTATCCGTACAGTAGTGCATGTGTGCATGCGCGGGATAGCTCAGACGGCCGTCGCTTTGGCCTCTTTTCGAAGATTCCTCCGAGGTTCGAAAACGCCCATTACTGACATGGGTCCTGTCTACCGGTAATGCACGCCGAGAACGCGTCAAAGCGTTCTGGAATCCTGGCCCCTTGTTGACGTTGGTGGTATTGATCACAGATGACTCCACCATCAAGCCACTTCTACAGTACCGAAAGAACCGCCAGTTGATTCTCCCGCGTCAGCAACCACAAAGCTGTTCAGCCACTTGATATCCGGCGCATAAACGCAGATATGCGCCCGCGCCAATTGACATATCAGTTGTTTCGGGATCGGCTGAGCAAGGCGTTTCCCGGACACAACTAACTGCCATGTCGCATCAAGCCCCCCCTGGCCGGCCGGAGATGGAGGGGCACCTCCTGATCCAAAACGCAGCGACTTACATGTAATATGTGTAGAGTGCCCTCCGAGACGCGAACACCAGACGAAACACATACCCTGTCAGAGCTGTGGAGCAAGCAAGAGGGGCGGTCTCCAAAAGGCTAGGCGAGGATAATACTTGATCCCCTAACAGCGAGCCAACGAGCCCTATATCCGGCCCAGCTAACATGAGGGGAGCGGGATGAGACTCCCATGCTCCTTTCCGGCCTGGGCATCCCGAGGCCATGGTCAACGCCTGAAAGTCCCCCCCCCAGATTATGTCCTGGCCCAGGGAGAGACGCGGGCTTGGGAAGCCGTCTCAACTTCCATCACGCGGCCAGCTACCAGATAGGGTTGGGCATCCCGACCACCCCCAAGATGCCAGCCCCTTTGTTTCTTGGGGGAACACCACGGGCAGAGCTGACATGGTTACACCGGGAGTTGGGGCTACATAATGCCTGCCGGAGAACGACAAGGCCCGGAGGCAGTTGCTCCAACGACGGGAGGCGAACAAGGCCAAGTCGCAAGGCAAGGCGACTCCGTGTTTGGATTCGTTGTCATGGGGCGTACCGGGTCCACGGAAGACGGGAAGCTGGAACAGGTCCCTGGGACCTGATCGGAAAGCCGAGATTCACAGGACTGCGAACGGCGCCAAGAACTGCCAGTCAGTCAGTCAATCGACCCACCTATCCCGAGGACCCCTATCCCGCGCCCCGGTGGTGACCGGGGTGGTCCGCCCTGCCCTGCGCTGCCCTGTCCGGCTCACGGCTGCGCTGCCTGTACCCTGTCTCCCGCCACCTGGTCAGGTGGTCTTCCCCATGAGGCGTTGAGGGTTCAGGGTCCCAAGACAGGGAGCCTGTCCCGGATTGTCCCCTGCCATCGGACCCGACACACGCAGACAGAAACACACGCCGCGACCACCCGCATCAGACACGCCATAGCACCCTTCCAAGGCTGGCCTGGCCTGTCCCGTTTTCCGGGTTACACTGCGACCTGCTGGTGGAGGCCGTAGCAATGCCCATTCTGTTCGACCTCGACTGTGCTGCATTCCTCCAAAATATATTCGACGTTTAAATCTTATAGGAAACCCCCCCAACCTGAGCTGGTCATGTCCGGTCCTACTTGTTCTTAGTCGACGGAGAGGCCAGTCCGAAGACCAGACAGCTACCAGGGAGCGCGTGAAGAGAACGAGAAAAAAGTCGACGGAGAAGGCCTTGCAAGGGGGGTACTCGGGCATAAACAGTGGCAACGATCCTCACACTTACACAGTCGCCGATCCCTCTGCGCCCTGGCTTTCCGACCTGCCCCGCGTACTGAGACCGAGACTCCCGGCGACTGTACGCAAGCGAGACCCGGCTGCTGCACTGCATATACCCGGCCGTCCTCACACCACCTCTGCTACGGCGCCGCCTCCTCGCACCCACCCTCCGGATCATATCCTCTGCTCCTCGCCCCTATCGGCCCACTGGCTCAAACAGCCGTTCGGTCTCCTGCCCTGTCCACCAAAGCGGCCTCCACACGTTATCGGTCCTTGCTTGGTCGCTACACATCTGTGACTGACGTCTCTTCCTTTACACGCCACACTTTCTTGGCGCGCATCTCGTCCTGCGACCACAGCAATTCCAAAAGGCCACCCTCATCATGATGTCAAGTTTGGGAGATGGCGACTTTGAGTTGGCCGTGCGGCAACAGCCAAAGTACGCATGCGTCGCGATCGGAAAGGGTAAAGGTATCCCCCCTCAGTTTTATCCCCCGGCGGTCCACCCGTTATTTTTTCGGCTCACGGCAGCTAACATCACGGCGCAGAACGGAAACCCATAGACCCTCCGCCGGTTGTGCAGCTCGTGGTCAACCCCAGGAAGGACCCCGCAAGGACTTTCCTTCAGAACCCCTACCTGATCCTGACCGCGAGGCTCGTCAGCAAAGGTGACGAGGACGCAGACGAGCAGGGAGGCCCAAAAGTAAGCGACTTGACGGGCACACTGGTGTCATCCTTATACAGCCTCAAGGACACAGATAACAGCCAAGGCGGCTTCTTCGTTTTCGGGGACTTGTCCGTCAGGAGAGTGGGCACCTATCGACTAGCCTTTATTCTCTACGAGCTGAGGCTGGCCGAGAAAGAGTGCTGGCTGCTCTCGCAGACTGTTTCCGATCCGTTCGTCGTCTATGCGACCAAGGCCTTCCCCGGCTTAGCCGAGTCCACATTCTTAACACGCTCATTCAGCGACCAAGGCGTGCGTCTCCGTCTCCGCAAGGACTCGCGCACCGCGTCAACCAAAAAAAGATCCATCGACGCTGCCGCGCAGGCCAAGCCGATCTGCGCGTCCCAGGGCATGCACTATCTACCGCACGACACCCACGACCTCGCCCCGCGCGGGCACTCACCACACCACCACCCCCACCACCTCCGCCGCCTCAGCAGCCTGCCAGACGTGGGCATGGCCCACGCCCAGCCCGACCGATCCCGGAGCTCGATGGGCTCGCAGGGCAGCTACTACAGCGACTCGCCCCAGATGCGCGCCGCCGAGTACGGCACCGGCTCGTACGGCTACGCGGGGTACGACGACGACGACAAGCCCGCGAAGCGCGCCCGCATGGACGGCACCGCCGACGACAGCCACACCTACGACAGCGCCTACCCCCACCCCCACCCCCACCCCCACCCCCACTACTACGCGCACGCCGGCCCGCGCACCGTCCCCGACCCCCTCGCTGCCATCTACCCGCTCGCCACCAGCTACCCCGTGCCTGCCGGCCTCCCGATGCCGCCGGGCCCGTACGCGCCACAGCAGCAGCAGCAGCAGCAGCACCGCCAGCATCACCACCAGCAGCAGCAGCAGCAGCAGCAACTGCCGCCGCCGACGGCAGCGGCCATGTTTGCGCCGCCGACGAGCCTGCCGTATCATCCGGCGCAGGCGGCGCATGGCATGGGGATGGCGCTGCGCGGGGGTGGGTATGGAGGAGGAGGAGGAGGAGGAGGAGGAGGAGGAGGAGGAGGAGGGGTAGACACGGACTGATCCAGCAAGGCTGTCTGTCTGTCTGTGTGTGTGTGTGTGTGTGTGTGTGTGTGTGTGTGTGTGGCATGTCCATCTCTCACACTCCACACGACACACACACACACACACACCACATACACACACACACTTCTGCGAAGCTCTCATTTGTTGCTTGGCTTGTTGATTTTCTCTGTCATGGTTCGGTTGGCGTTTTTTGCAGCGGGCTGCGCGGGCTGCGCGGGGATAGAAAGATGGATAGATTGGACACACGCTCGCGCGGTATACCACGGGGAGGGAGGAAGGAGGGGTATGGCTGGGACCAGGGCATGGCATGGTATTATTCGTTGCGTCGTTCTTCCCGGCAATGGGAATGTTTCCTCCAGAAGGGGGGTGGTCGGACTGGGTTCTGTGTGCGATGATTCTCCGGGCAAGATCCCCTGCACTGCTTTTCGCCGTCTTTTTTTTTGTCTTGTCCTAGTTCTGTTGTTGTCGCCCCTATGGGTGGGTGGCCTTTATGGGTGGCCTTGGAGGGTGAGGCATGGAGTGTGCTATGGTTCCCCCAGACGGGACTGTAGTCTTGGCTTTTGTGTTTTCTCTTGTTTTCTTCTGCTCCTTTCCCGGCTCTTACTTGTCCAAGTGTTGCCCAACACGACAGAGCGGTTCAATTCATGATGAAATACCATGTACGAGATGGAGGGAGGGGCTTTGGCGGCTGGGACGCTCCAGCGATTAGTATGGGATGTTGGGTGGCCATGTCCAGGCAACTAGCTCACTTAACTTGGTGGTGATTCGGTTGCACTGATCATCACAAAGTTGAGGCAAATCCGAGATGTTGAGATGCGGGAGGTTGACAGGCTTTCGATCCTAGTGTAGCCCGATGCCATGAGCATTGTAAGGTCCGGGACGTGGTTACCAGAGAGGACGGCCTTGCTGATCCGCCAGGGACCAGGCCCGAGGTGGGATGAGCTCAAGCGGAGATGATGCCCGAGCCGAACCTGCAGTTGCATCCCCTGACCACGGAATGCTCTGCCACCGGGGTTGCTGGCTGTGTGCTAGTTCAACCGCCCCTGTACGTGAGCTCGTTGTCCACGCTGGAGTGGTTGTCCGTGGTGGACAGCAGACCAATTTCCCAGCCGGTCCTGTTCCGGGCATTCTCCATGACGGCCTGAAAGGCACGTCGGCGGGTGTCAAGAGCCAGGTCCGAGATGGCGGAATCTTGTGAGTCTCGCTGGCTTGCGTGGTCAAATGCTCCAGCACCTCGAGCCTCGTCCATGGGCTTGTCGCCCTCCGAGTCCAGACTTGGGGCACTGGGAATCGCAGCGCGAACATGTGGGGTTGGGTCCGTCATCATGTCTAGGGGCGGACAGCGATGGGGTGATGGCGGGCCGTCTGGAGGAGCTGGTGAGATGCGCGGCGACGTGCCGGAGTTGACAGTGACTTGGCTCTCGGCGTTCCCAGCGGCATTGTTGTGTCCAAGGTCGGCAAGCCGCTCCCGCATAAGACTGTCATGGCGGAACTGATTCCCAGAACAGTGCCGTGAGAATAGGCGCTCGATCGTGATCCCTGGCAACCCATCAACACGTTGGCATCGTCTGTCTGCACGAGGACCAAACCTTCACGGAGCCATCTGGGCACATCAACGGTGCACGGCCACACATCTCTGGGCTTGAACACGTCGACGAGGTCGCATAGCTCCGGGTATGACGAGTGGCGCGAGTACGGGAATGTGACTACGTCTGGTAGAACTTGCCCTTCTGGGCTGATTGCCGAGCTCTGCTTCTCCCGCGGCGTGATCTTTTTGGTTATTGCCGGCAGGGCATTGGCCAGTTGTAGCTCGTTCTCCTGGAAGGCGGACCGCTCTAGATCGAGCGTGACCTTTCTACCATTCGTCACAGCGCCGAGCAAGAAGTGGAGGATCTGTTCCCTGATGTCGTTGGCGGCACCGTCGGCGGCACAGAGCCTGTGATGTTAGATGGGGTGATGCTGACGGGTGAGGGAATCTTACGCCTGGGTGAGAGACTCAATGTCATGCGGCGCGAGATAGTCCAGTTCTGCTTCTCGCTCCAGGTCCTCCCCTCCTCCTCCGACTCCCACATCGGCCACATCTCGGCCGTCTGGGAGACGATTGATGATCGGCTGGATCCATACGACCGGAGACCTCTGCACCGTCTGACAGTAGTTCCCCTTCTCGCAACTGTGAATCCGGACTGTCTGGTCCAGAGTGAGGCAGCCCGGATGATACGTGTTGCCGCACATGAAGCCGACCAATGCCGCGGCCTCTGGGGCGTTGTGCAACGGGGCCGCAAACTTGTCGGAATGCTCCACCAAGAGCGAGCGGAACATGGCCAGTTTGTACTCGTCAACGTGGATCTGCAAGTGTGTGTTAGTAGTTGCCGATCTAGGAAGTCTCGCATGAAGCTACCTTGGACCGCAGAGCCTTTGACAGAGCAATCCAAACATCCTCGTAGCTAAGCAATGGTTAGAGACGCAAAGCTGATGAGGGTTCCGCCGTTCAGGGGCAAGGACTTGCCCATATGTCCAAGCCTGGAAATGGAAGATGGTGTCGGCAGGGTATCGCGAGACTTTCTGGAGCAACTCGCTGATTCCCTCGGACTTGGTTGGGAAGGCCACATTGTCGGTAAAGGAGGTGTCGAGGTAGATGGTATCTAGTGTCTTGAGACCCGACGAGTACTCGGCCAGAGATGGCGATCGTGCAATCGCGTTGACAAACCATGGCTCGCTCCTGATGTCCCCGGTGTACACGACAGCCTTACCGTGTCCCTCAAATACTTTGGGGTTGGGGTGTGAATGTTAGTAGTCTGTCAAGTCCGCTCGGGGTTTCAGAAGCTCACAGAACATGACTGCACCAGGGCAGTGGTTGGCATTGAAGAGTGTCACTTGGAGGTCGTTCCCGGGTGCAAGCTCGAGGACTGTGGGTGTGTCCAGAGGCAGGGGTTTCTAAACTGTGTGAGTGGATGCACAAAAAGCCGTGATGGATTCCCTCCCACAAGCAACTTCTTGAGATGGCGATATCGCTGCACGCGAGCCTCCAGGATGCCGTTGGCGTAGTTGATCCGGCAGGGGTATCTCTCGAGGCGGAGAAGCATCTCTCGTGTGGCGGCAGAACAGTAAACACTGGGCAGCAGGTTAGCGGGCCAGGAGCCATTATTTGGGCGTAAGGGCGCATCATACAAGGGCGAGCGAAGGCTCTCCAAACCAGCGAGGTGGTCGCTGTGGATATGGCTCAAGAAACATGCCAGGGGCGGGCGGCGATCGGGGTGCGGCCGGAAGAAGTCGACTGCATCTTCAGTCAGTCAGAGTGCACATGCAGACGAAGAGCGAGGAGTGACCGGGTCTAGCGGGCGATAATCTGTATAATTCTGGGGTTCTTGCCTCTGATGTCAGGGAATTCGGCGACAAGGCCGTTAAAGGTCGACATGACTTGTGATCAACAAGGTTGAAGAAGCAATCAGAAGAGTACGGGCATGGAAAGCAGCTGGAGGGCCGCTGATAGTCGATGGCTTGGGGTAAGTTGGAGTCGGCGATGCGCCAGGCAGACATCCACAGTTGGCCAATTGACAGGAAAACCTCTCTCGTGAAAAACACCCCAACCTTCAAACCTGATTCTCTCGCTCGTAGACCGGAAGCAGGGAGGCTGGATCGCCCAATACAGGCAGCCGTTCAAGGTCTCTGCAATTGACGATCGATATTTCTGTATATCTGGTTGTCTCATACGCACAGCCCGGTCTGATATGGCGGGCGCGGGTAGAGGCTGCTCTCTCGCCGACGCGAATGTTGCCAGAAGATGCTTGGCTTGGAGTTTGATTGACATGTAGTGGGGTGAGAGCGTGCGATCGGGGGCGGCCCGGGCACTAGCGCACTAATTAGCGTCCCACTCAAGCACTGCAACATAAATCCTCGGCCCACAAGGGGCCCCTGTCGCTCGGCATCAACCACTGCACGTCAGAGGCTCAGCGCAGACAAGTTTCAGAGTTCAGACCTCATCGACCAGGCTCCCTATGGACAAGCCGGCAAGATGGAGAGAGCTATCATCTCCCGCTCAACTCCTGGTAACTGTTTCAGATACACAGGCCGCGAGCATAGTCCCGCCCGCTTCCCGACTCCCGATTGCACGCAACCCGGCCATCAGGGTTCTGGGACGACGAGGTTGGCCGCTTAATCTCAGATTGATTCAACCATGGCGGCAGGGATAAGCTCCCGGCTGCTCGAATCGCTGACTTCAGATCGCATCGTTGCGGCTGTTCTTGTCTTGACTATCTGCTCCTTTGTTATCGACTTCACATGGAAGCCCCGATACCCCCAATCGCTGCCGCGGGTCGGTTTTGGGGACAGCTTCGTGGGCACCGTCAAGAACTGGTTCTACTTTGCAACCCGCTACAACAGCTGGGTCACCGAGGGATACGACAAGGTATGCTGGCATACGCAGGCCAGTGCCAGCTCCAACCGCGCAAGACTAACCCAACGATGCCGGTAGTACTCTAGGCATGGCCGCGCCTTCGTCGTTCCGTCGGCCCCGAGCCGCCCGCAGGAAATTGTTGTGCCACGGCCCCAGACGGCCTGGATGCTCGAGCTGCCCGACCGCGTCCTGTCCACCAAGGAGGCACACCGAGACGCCCTGTACAACGACTACCAGTTCTTTGGCGTTGATGACCAGTTCCCCATCCACACCATCCACAAGCACCTGGCCCGCAACATCGTCGGCCTCATACCCGGCGTGCAGGAGGAAGTCCATGGCGCAGTCGATGCTGCGTTTGGGAAAGACACAGAGAACTGGAGGTCCGTAAACCTCTGGGAGGCCTGGCTGGGCATTGTCCCCCGGGTGACCAACCGGATTCTCGTCGGCACTCCCCTGTGCCGAAATCGAGAATTCCTCGACAGCCAGGTCGCGTTCGCAGACGATGTTGTCCGCAACAGCTTCATCTTCAACATGTTCCCCCGCATCTTCCAGCCCCTGGTTGCGCCCATCTTTGTCCTCGCCAACTGGTGGCACTGGCGCAAGTCGCACCTCGTCGCCAAACCCGCCATCGACCGGCGCCTCCGCGACATGGCGCGCAAGGACTCCGGCGCAGACCCGTCGTACGAGCCACCAGAGGACATGATAACCTGGCTGATCCGCCAAGCCCAAGCCGACGGCCTCGCCTCGGAACTCAACAGCACCATGATCTCCAAACGCCTCCTCCCCGTCGAGTTCGCCGCCATCCACACCACCGTCATCACCGGCCACAACCTGCTCCTCGACCTCCTCTCCTCAGACCCCTCCCTCAACTACCTCGCCACCATCCGCGACGAGACCGCCTCCGCCCTCGCCAACGACCCCACCTGGACCAAACAGTCCCTCGCCCGCCTGCACCGCACCGACAGCGCCATCAAAGAAAGCATGCGCCTGTCCCACTTCGCCCGCGCCCTCACCCACCGCAAGGTCGTCGCCCCGCGCGGCATCACAAACCCCGCCGAAGGCTGGCACGCCCCGCGCGGCGCCTCGCTGATGCTCGACCTCGCGGGGACGCACCGCGACCCGGCCCTGTACGCGGACCCGGACCGGTACGACGCCTGGCGGTTCTGGCGCGCGCGCAACGCATGCGCGGGCGAGGGCGCGGCCGCGGGCGAGGGCGGAGGAGTGGAGGACGCGGCCGAGGTGCTGCGCGTCAAGCGGCTCGGGATGGTGACGACGAGCGCCGAGTACCTGCCGTTCAGCCACGGCCGGCACGCGTGCCCCGGCCGGTTCTTTGTCGCGCACGAGCTCAAGATGGTCCTGGCGTGTCTGCTGCGGGACTATGAGATCAGGCCGTTGCCGGCGCGGCCCCGGCCGATGTGGTTTGGCGGGAATGTTGTCCCGCCCGTGGCGGCGCGGATCGAGGTGCGGAGGCGGATGGGTACGGTTTAGGTGGGGGGCGTGTTCGCGGCGCTGTGTGTGTGGCGGTGGCCACTTGATCAACAAAAGCAGTGCCGATGTTGTCTTGCATATTTCGAGATATACCAGGACATGCGGTTCGGAGTACGAGGATAGAGAAAGTTGCAAAGAATATACCAGTATCCGTATGTCCGTCCAATTTATAGTCGAGGATGCTTCATCACTCAGGGGTATCACATTTTCATATCCGACTCGTACAATAGCAAACGCACAAGACACCGCCCACCTTATTTCCCATCATCGCCGGCCCTCCCGAAATCCCGCCCCAAGTCATCCAAAAAGCTCTCGGCCATCTTCTTCGCCTTCCTCTCGCCAATCTCTCGCCGCCTCTCCTCAATCTCCTTCCTCCTCTCCTCAATCTCCCTCTTCCTCCTCTCCGCCTTCTCCTCCCTCCCCCGCCGCAGCCCCTCCGTCTTGCCCCGTTCCTCCTCCAGCCCCTTCATCTCCTCGGCCCGCTCCGCCCCGCCCTTACTGAACTGGTAAAACCCGACCCCCTTGGTCCGCACCTCCCGGTCCGCCTGGTAATGCACCGCCTCGGGCGGGGTGGCGCTGCGGTCGCGCTTGCGCGCCAGCGCCTCCATCGCATCGAGGTCCTGCGCCGCAAAGGCCTCGGCCTGCACCGCGTCGCCGTAGATCAGCGTCTCCGGCGCCTTGGGCCGCGCCGACATGCGCTCCAGCTCGGCGGCCGAGGCCACGCCGCGCGCGAGGCGCCGTTCGTGACGCAGCTTCTCGGCCCGCGTGCCCCGGCGGAGGCGCCCGAATTCGTCCGTGTATTCTAGGATTTCCGTGTCGATGTTGCTGTCGTCGCCCGGAGAGTCCGAATCGGAATCCGACGAGGCGCCGGCGCCGGCGCCGTCGGGATTGTTCTTGTTCGACTCGGCCCATTTGCGGTCGAAATCGACGAGGCCGATTTCTCGGCCAATGTAGTCGCCGCGCTGCATGGCGGCGTAGAGGCGGGCCTTGGACTCCATCTTGCGTCGCGCAAACTCGCGCTCGGCTTTGCTTTCTTCCGTGCCGATCGGCGATTTGAGATTGAGTTTCTTGTTGTCCTGCGTCTCGGCGCCAGCTGAGACTCCATCTTTGCGCTTGACCTTGACCCGGGCGAGCGTGTCTGCCGACTTCGGTTTGGACGGCCGTGGACGTGGCCGGCTCGTGTTGGTTGCAGAAGATGGTGCGCTGGCGGAGGATGTGGCAAGAAGGGAACTCAGTTGCGACGTAAAGGCCAGAGAGCCGGAAAGGGCGATCTCTTTCTTTTGCTTCTTGGGCGGCGGCTGCCCGTACAGGTTCGGATCTTGAGGCATGCGGTCGATGGGTATCGGTATCGTGATGGGATTGGCGACAGTCTTTCCGTCCGAGAATGGTGACGGAGGCCAGAGTCTCCTGCTTGATATACCCCAAGTCAAAGGGTTGTGGTTCTTCAATAGCTCCAGTCCAGGGTTTGTGGTTTCCAGTCGAAAGTCGAGCGACTGCGGCATTGTTGGGGAAGTGGGGCTAAGCCCCCCAGCCGCCCAGCAGTGGTGTACCGGTGACAAGCACAAGCTGGGTGGGGTAAGGTCGAAACAGATCCAGTAATACTAGCCGGCCGAGAATGGCTCGCTGATGATGACTTTGTGCTCTTTAATACGCTCAGCATGGCGCAGAAACGCAGGCTTGTCGATGTTATCCAGCGCTACCTGCAAACGTTCTTTCATGCCGTTGCAGTCCCACCCATCGAAAGAAGTCCATCGTCTGCTCGGCAGGTTCATCGAGATCTGCACTGTTGGCATCGAGAGTGGATATTGCATCTAGTAGCAAGTTCTCGCAAGTCGTTGCAGAGCCTGGAAATATGCCCGAGCAGCATGACAGCTCGAATCCGAGTCACCGCGCATCTGAAATCACGCTGGGCATCACACTCTTGCAGCTGATTGGGCAGTGCAATCACCCGCAGTCTTCACTTGCATTGGAGCCCTGCTGTATGTTTATCGGCTACAGCGCTGGAGTTATGTACCTATGTACATAGTTGACCTGGACCATTCCCCAGGCTGGTGCAGATCCGCATTGTGCTTGGCATCCTACTAGCAGGGGCTAGTGTGTGAGATGGTCGTCATCCTCGGGACCCAACTGGGAGGGCGCGCCTCGGGCATTCCACTTGACATCGGATGGCTGTCCTGCCATCTTCATCCCTTCCAACTTTGAACCTTATCTCGAACACCCCCTTCCGCGGGCCCCTTCACCTGCCCGACATCCCTTTTCTTCGCTGTCACGGCTGTCTTTTCCGGCCCGTCCTGATGGCAGTTTTGATTGCATTAAGAACATGCAACGACGACCCGATCCCAAAGGTCTGAATAGCCGACCTTCCCAGGGCCTTCGAGACTGGTTCATTTAACCACTCTGCAACACTCATTGAGCGGGAAGCGTCTACAGTTATTTAGCCCGGGCACCTATATTACGCCCATTTCCCGTCAACCGACCAAAAGCTACCAAAACCACCATCTCCATACGCTTGCGCCCGTCACCCACCCACCTGCGAGTTTCCAATCCTCCACGCCTCTTCGCTCAGGATGGCTGGAACTCTTGATACCGCCAGCTGGTACCTCTGGCTCTCGGAGCCGAGCATCATCCCCCCTGAACAATTCGGTGTTCTCCGTGGCATCTCTTGGTTCTTTGTAAGTGGATTGATTTTCTGATTGCCGGTAATTACCTCCCGCTAACCAAGGCCAGATAACCCTAGCCCTCACGCCCATCGTCCCAATCATCCTACTAGTCATCTACGACTTCTCGCTCTGGGCATGGAGGCTTGCCGTTGCTAAGCCAGGTCCCGGGCTCATGAGACAGGCTAATGGCGCTACCGGCTCGCCGAATCCGCTTACCGACGACTCGCCTTCCGACGGATCACCAGAGGCTAGGAAAACGAGGTTGCAGTCGACATGCCCCAAGGGGGATGATCATGGGACCGACATAAACGGCACTTGTGGGGAAAATATGTGAAATGAGCAGGGGGGATGTTTTGAATCCAATTCTTTTGCCCGCGTTTCTTGCGGTGCAGCAATTCCGGCCTAAGAGATTTGGGAGAGGACCTTCAAGAGGTCGCTTGTCACGCCCATGGCGGTCACGTCGCCACCAGCCCCAGCGCCCTGGATGATCAGGGGGTTGCTTCCATAGCGCTTAGTGTAGAAGCTAATGATGTTATCGCTTCCCTTGAGCGCCGCAATGGGGTGTGCCAGATCGAACTTCTCGAGCCCAACCTTGACTTGCTTCGCGGCGACGTCGATGCTGCCCACAAACCGCACCACCTTGCCCTCTTTCTCAGCTGCCGCCTTGGTCTCCTCCATCTGCGCATCAAATGCCGGGAGCTTCTCAAGAAACTCGTCGCCGCTGGCAACCGACTCCAGCTCCTTGGGAATCAGGCTCTGCACGGGGAATGAGGTCGGAGACTCGATTTCCAAGCCCGCCAGCCGGGCGAGAATGGTCAGCTTCCGCGCCACATCCAGCCCGTTCAGGTCGTCGCGCGGGTCTGGCTCCGTGTAGCCGAGCTCCTTGGCCTTCTTTACCTCGGCCGACCACTGGCCTCCAGAGCCCGATGTCGGCGCAAACGAGTTGAAGAGGAAGGACATGGTGCCGCTGAAGACGCCCTCAATCTTGGTGACCTCGTCGCCCGTGTCCACGAGATCCTTCAGCGTTGAGATGACGGGCAGGCCGGCGCCAACCGAGGACTCGTGGTACACCTTGGCGCCCGACTGCTCGGCCGCGCTGAAGATGTCCTGCCACAGTTTGAAGGAGCCCGAGAAGGCCTTCTTGTTGGGCGTGACGATGCTGATTCCCTGGCCGAGGAACTTGGGATATGCCGCGGCGATATCCTCGGAGCTGGTGTTGTCGACGAGGACGGTCTTGGAGCCCGAGCTGCTGAGGAACTCGACCAGCTTGGGAAGCGGTAGGGGGGCCGCGGTGGAGGCGGCGAGGGTCGACGTGACGTTGTCGAGGTCGATGGCCAGGTGGTCGGTGTTGTAGAGGGCCTTCTTGCTCGAGCAAATGTAGGTGAGGACCAACTTTGGGCTGGCGCGGCGAGCCGCAAGCTGCTCGAGCTGGGACAGGAAGCATTTTCCTACCCCGCCAGCGCCTGGAGGTGACTGCTGTTAGCTTCTATGCTCGATATGACATGCTGGGACGATACACCTACCAATGACGGCAATGTTAACCTGCCGTGCGGAAGCCATTGTGTGCTATTCTGGACAATGCAGAAGGAAATATTGAACTGCAACTTTTTCGACAATCAAGATCCGGTTCGATCCGACGGAGCGATCGCGGGGTATTACTCAAAATGTCGACATGAGCTGCCGATAGCGGGGCAGCCATCCCCTGTAATTGAGTCGGCAGGGGTCCCGGGCGCCAGGGGTGTGGGTTGATGCCCCACTCGGGACTTCAATTTTGTGGATTGCTTCTCTCCTTGCATGGAATCTTTTGTTGCTCGACTTTGCATTCTCAAATGAACTTATCGCGCGTCACAAAACTCAATACGATCAGAAATCTAAACCTCATACGCCATCTCTCATCTCGCAAAATGGTTGCCGATAAGAAGGACAAACGGCAAAAGCGCGAAGAGTATCGCGCGGCGATGCGCCAAGAGGGCGCATCAGAACTCCCGCGCAAGAAGTTTTACCGTCAGAGGGCCCATGCCAACCCGTTCTCAGACCATCAATTAATATAGTACGTGAGACGGCGTTGTTGTCCTGGGGTGCCGTTCCAACACTAACTGGATTGCAGCCCTCCAAGCCCGGATCACATGGACTGGTCTTCGCTCTACCCACACTACGTCGTTGATGCGCCTCAAGCTCAAGAAACACTAGCGACAGAAACTCCCGTTGGCCAAGACCTTGCGCTAGTCCAACCGAAAAGGTTAACCCAAGATGTCGAAGTGGCCGACATTGGCTGCGGTTTTGGCGGTCTGCTAGTCGCTCTTGCGCCGACCATGCCGAACACGCTCATCCTCGGACTCGAGATTCGCGTATCTGTGACACAGTTCGTGGAGGACAGGATTAAAGCCCTGCGAGCGCAGAGCCAGGAGGGGCTTTACCGCAATGCGAGCGTCCTCCGTGCCAATACGATGAAGTTCCTACCAAACTTCTTCCGCAAGGCCCAGCTCTCCAAGATCTTCATCTGCTTCCCGGACCCCCACTTCAAGGTGCGCAAGCACAAGCAGCGGATTGTGTCGACGACGCTCAACTCGGAGTACGCCTATGTCGTGCGGCCTGGGGGGGTGGTTTACACGATTACCGATGTGCCCGACCTGCACGAGTGGATGGTGCAGCACTTCGAGGCCCATCCATCTTTTGAGCGGGTGTCCGAGGAGGAGCAGGATGCGGACCCGTGTGTCCATATTATGCGCACAGAGACGGAGGAAGGGAAAAAGGTGGAGAGGCATAAGGGGCAAAAGCACGTGGCGCTGTTCAGGAGGCTGGATGATCCTGTTTGGTGATGGAGCCAGGGGGAGATACTCACCCTCCCATTGTGCGGCATGGTAACCACCGGTTGAGATTTTCCAAATGGCCAAAGTCTGTTCTGCGCTTCATTGACTCCTCGGTGATGGATAGACCGCGCAGGCTCTCAAACTTGAAGCCGATTGCGAGGAGGCAAATATAAAGGAGGGTCCGTCACGACATCCTAGTCCCACACATAGCTACCAACCCCCGGCATAACACCCATTAGGAAACTCAAGACGTCAGAAATTCCAAAAAAAAAAGAAATAAGTTTCCGAGTTGTCTCTACGAGTTGTTCGATGCCTTCCCCCTGATTGCCTCCCATAGTTGCTGTCTAAGGATCGGACCTGTGAAGGTCGTACCCAGTCCTCGAGAGCTAAGTATTATTCTACTCCATTGTTCTATCAAAAGGAAGACACTGGGGGGGCTCAGGGGGCCGCGTACATTAGGGTTAGGGTTGCAGCCGCGCAAGGGTGATAAGCGAGCATGCATTGGACTCCATCAGGGACACGCGACAGCTCCGCTACCTATCGATTACCACCACGCCAGCAGACCGCCAGCAGACCGCCACAAACAGAAAACAAAACATGTGGCAACGACAGCCGCCCGCTGTCTGCCCTCGATTATGGCCCTTCAAGGGAGAGACATAGCACTCGCGGGCGTCGCGTGCTTTATCGCCTGGGGCTATGCCATCAATTGGTTTCCCGTGCTGCGCTGGGCCGGCCGCGCCTTCGTTGGCGGTGTTCTGGTCGCACTCGCCGCCCTGCTCGCCCTTGTTCTTCTAACCTCTCGCGGACCCCGACACCGCCGTCTCCGAGCATCCGCCCGCCCAAACGGCCCCGTCTTCCTCGCGCCGGCCGCCTGGAAATGTGAGGTTTCCGCTTTGCGACAGCGCCAGACCTACACGAAGACGCCGCTCTGCCCCGAATCCCCCAAAGTGTCGGCCGCGCTCGACGAGATCCTGCAATACATCATCCGCGACTTCATCCAGGTGTGGTATACGAGCATCAGCAGGAATCCAGTGTTTACGGATGAGGTAGACAAGACCATTCGATGCGCCCTGCTCAGGGTTGCCGACCGGCTCCGGGGGGTGGACCTCGCCGAGGTACTCACCATGCGCCTCGTCCCTATCATGACGGCACACCTCCGCGACTTCGCCGATGCCGAACGGTCTGTCAGGGGGCGCAAGTTGAACCGGTCAGTCACAGAGACGGAGGAGTTGGACTTGGCCATCGCTTCCAAATACAAGGAGGGGAAGCTACACCCGGCTGCGAGCTTGTCCTTCTCAGACACGAAGACGGCCCAGCAGGATTATCTACGGCAGACAATGTCCAGGATCTTGCCCAATGTTCTACCCGAGAGTCTGCTTGCCTCCAGGGCGGTTTCGACTCTCCTCCGCGAGATCACCTCTTGCGCAGTCATGTTCCCCGTGATGCAGATGTTGTCGGACCCTGATACTTGGAACCAGCTGATGGAGAACTATGGCCGGGCCATGCTTCAGGACCGCTCTACCGTCCGGAGGCTCCGCGCTGCGCTGGACCAGCACGCCTCCCCGGCTCCAAAGGCCCCCAAGCCTGTAGCGTTCCCACGTCTGTCGCCCTCGGACAGTGAGCGGCGGTTCGAGAAGTTTATCCGGGCGATTAGGAAGGTCAACAACCTCTCGGACGCCAGACGATTCCGCAGCGAGGTCGCGAGTCAGCTCAAAAGGGAAATGCAGCACGAGGATGTGGAACAGGTGTACCTGCGCCGGCTGGATATGGGCAAGCGGCTGCTGGATCAAAAGGTTCACCAGCTGGCCGCCGGAGGCGGTCGACGGGCCCTCCCCGCGGGCGCAGACGTTGAGGCGCCGAGCGAGTCTCGGCTGGAACATGCATCGCTTGTTGAGTTGCTACGCGACCCTTCCGCACTGTCCTACTTCATGGAGTACATGGACAGGCTGCGGCTCATGCCCCTGGTTCAGTTCTGGCTTGTCGTGGATGGCTTCCGCAACCCCCTCGAGGACGACGGGCCCGAGGGAGAACAACTGCCGCTGCAGCTCCCCCCGTGGACAGAATCAGACCGGCTTGACCTCGCCCAGATTGATGCTGCATACCTGAGGAAACCCGAGCTGAAGGTCCCGGATTCTTCGAAACGCATCATCCAGGATTTTCTCAAGGCCGGGAAACGAGCGACATCCGAGCAGTATTATCGGGCACGGAGAGAAATTCTACGGGCGCAGAGCGCAGTGCTGGAGGAAGTGCGCGCCAGGCACCTCCAGGGCTTCAAAAAGTCCGATTTGTTCTTCAAGGCGCTGGCCGCGGAAGAAGCCTCAAAACGCACAGCGCTGTCGGCATCTGCTCCAAGGACTAGGTCACCCCCCCGAACCACGCCCTATCCCTCTCCCTCCTCCAGGCCAAGCCCCGTGACACGCCTCGTCCCGAGGCTGCACACCGGGCCCATAAACCGGCGATCCGGTTCGGCGTCGGATCTGAGAGGCATGCATTCGAACGGTAATAATGGCCTCGAGTCATCGGCCTCTGGCCCTAGGCTGCCCGTAGACGGAGACCATTCCCCCACACCACTATTCGAAGATGATGAGGCAGGAGACGATCCCATGGCCGACTCTGTCGCTAGTCTCGACCAGGACTTGAATGCCGCGCCGCCAGTGCCTGACACAACAGTCGTTCAAGCAATGGAGAAGGCGCTGAATAATATTCTCGAGGAGAGCCAGCCACCGACCGCGGAGGATCTGAGGGCGTCATTGTTCGGCGGCGACGACGTCGGGACCCCCCTTTGTATTCAGCCGGGAGGCGCGCTGAAGAGTGGGGGCTCGTCTGCAACTACTCCAAGTTCGAATAGGGGGTCTGTGGACTTGCCGCGATCCAGCGGGACCTCGCTTGATGTCTCGAAGCCTGCTCGCCTGGCCACGTCAAATGGAGGGCTTTTTGATGATGCCCCTCGATCGAGCAGGGGTTCGCTCGACGTTGGGTCGGTAAAGGGCCAAGATAAGCCGAGTCTCGCGTCCTTGGGCCTCGTCAGCGCGGCGTCGCGTATCGGGGTGTTTGTGGACGACGACCTCTTTGGCGATGAGAACAGGTTTCTGTCTGATGAGCAATCCGGCTCGGATGACGGTAGGAACGACGACGACGCGGATGCGGTGCATGAGGCGGCACCTGGCGATCTCGGCCTTGCAGAGGCCATCACGGCGTTGACCAACGACATTGACAAGCTGATCGCCCAGGAAGCAGTGGTGGATTCTCTGCTGAAAAAGGCTGAGCTGACGAACAACAACGCCGAGCTGAGGATCCTGCGCAAGTCAAAGGCAAGTCTGCAGAGGGAAATACGACGGAAGGAGCTGCAGAGGCAGCAGTATGTCATCCAGGAGAGCGACAACAGTCTGTATGGGCGCTCCTCCATCAAGATCAAGTCCATCCAGGTTGGGCGGGAGGAAGACGGCAAGGAATTTGCCGTGTACACGATCGAGGTATCGAGGAACGCCGGGGAAAGGATGCCCGCAGCGATGTGGGTTGTCACGCGACGCTACAGCGAATTTCTCGAGCTGCACCAGAAACTACGCTCGCGTTACCCTTCGGTGCGAAACCTCGACTTCCCCCGCCGACGCGTGGTCATGAAGCTGCAGAGCGAGTTTCTCCAGAAGCGGCGGGTGGCGCTCGAGAAATACCTCAGCGAGCTGCTCTTCCTGCCCGACGTCTGCCGCAGCCGGGACCTGCGCGCCTTTCTCTCGCAGAGCGTCATCTCTCCGCAGAGCAGCGAGGGATCTGCCGACCGGGAGGACGGGAGCTACAAGCAGAAGGACATGATGTCGCGGCTGTACGACTCGGTCGCCGACGGCATGGAGGACATACTCGGCAGCATCCCCGTGCTGGACCAGCTCTCGCTGGCGGGGCAGAACCTAATCGCCGCGGCTACGAGCCAGCTGGAGACGGTGCCGATGCCCCCGCTGGGCGAGGACGCGGCCGGCGCCGCGGGCATGCTGACCGCCGCCGAGGCCGAGGCCGAGCTCAACGCGTTCGAGACCACCAGCGGCGCGACGAACAAAGAGGAGGAGCTCCTCGAGCCGTTCATCAAGCCCATCTGCGACATCTTCCTCGAGGTGTTTGAGCTCAACAGGGGCAACAGCTGGCTGCGCGGGCGCGCCGTCGTCGTCGTGCTGCACCAGCTGCTGGGCGGGACGATCGAGCGCAAGCTGCGGGAGAATGTCAAGGTGCTGGTGCAGGAGGATGCGCTGCTGCGGTACCTTGGCCTGCTCTCGCAGGGGCTCTGGCCGGGCGGGCAGATGCCCAGGAACAAGGTGGCCCGGACGGCGGCCGACAAGGCGCGGACGAGGACCGAGGCGAGCTTGATGCTTGCGACGCTCGTGCCCGATCTCGCGGCGAGCGTGGTTGGGCGGCTGAACGCGCAGGCGGCGAGTAGGCGGATCTTGGCGACGTTTAATAACGCGAGGCTGAAGTATGTTTTCGTCCTTGGTGCTGTTATTGGCGTGGCGATTGCTAACATTGTGTGTCCGGCCGTCTAGTGCGCATCTGGCGTTTACCTTGCTGGACGAAATTGTCGAGGTCCTGTTTGAGGGTTGAGTGGGGGAAACGACTTTTGGACGGCTGCATGGCAATGGCGTTTCAATTGGGATTTGTTTTGTGCACAACCTGGGGAACCAAGTATCTGTCCTGGGCTTGATGTGAAGCACGGCAGGGCGTTGGAGGCAGCCTCGCACTTTGCAATGAGTTTGGTAATTGTGCGGATAAATATCGAGTGGTCCTCTCGTCCCTAGGTACCCAACATAAAAACGCCAAGATGTGTACATTCTTTGTTTGCACCAATTGATCGCCAAGTTAGCTCAACTAGTCATGAGAAAATACCTTCAAGCCTGGCAGTGGTGTCGTTGCAATTCGCGTCCAGTCCTCCAATCAAGCGTGGCGAGGCTGTGCCGATGGTCGGTGTACCGCATATGCCAGGTCGTCAATGCCATGTTGGAGCAATGCAAGGTGACGGAGCATCGTTTGTCTGCTGGGCAAGCTCCCAGTGAGGAGCCAGGCGCACCCGGCGGACTAGGGCGGTCATTGACATTCCCTGCTGTGACTGGTTGGATGGCTCGGATGGGATAAACGAAAGCCTTGGCACGTGCCCCCATCCCCCACACGCAGCAGCAGCCTGCAGCGGGTTTGGCTCCAGTGGGTCAGCCTCCTTCCTCTCTCCCCGGCCCTGTCGCCAATTTTCCCTCCTTCCCACTCTCATCACAGCCACGACCCCATCGCTGTTTGCGACACACGGACCGTTATCCATCAGTGCGATTTCCACAGCACTGCGCGCCTGGATCCGTGCATCCCTATTCAGTTGATATTATATCAACACGCGCATCCGTCGTCTAATATCGGCTTTCTTTTCGCGCTGTCGCGTCTTCAGACTTGACAAAACACCCGCCTCCCCCAGCCCCGAGGCTTGACCTCAGCAAGAAGCTCTGGCCTACCCTCCGCCTTCTGCCCCACCCGCCAGACGGAGCTTCCCAGACAACGTCCCCACGTCCTCCATTGACTGCTCCATCCAGTCCTGCCAGTCTATCGCCCTTCCAACAGCCTGATCCAGTAGGACAAGGAACCGATTTCGCCAAACAATGGCTGAAGTCTCGTCTACCCGCCTCTACCTGGGCAATCTGCCCCGGAATGGTGAGTTGTTCCCCGTGTCGCTCGCGCTGCTCATTCATTCCCACTGGAGGCGATGCTGCGCCAACTGACGCGCTTGACCAATGCTGACGCCGGCCCTAGCGACCAAGGCCGATGTCGAGGCGCATTTCGCGACCCATGGCACCGGTGAGATCACCGAGATCAAGCTGATGAACGGTTTTGGCTTCATCGAGTACAAGGATGCCATGGATGCCCGAGATGTTGTCCCAGGTATGTCTCAATCGCTTCGTGTCACAGCTGCTGCTATTCCTGTTTTGGTCGAGACTATTTACTGACGCGATGCCTCCCCCCTCCAGCTTTCCGTACGTTGAGGCCCTCCCTTGGAGCCCCCGATCTTCCTTTCTGGTGACCGCTTCCCTGGCTAACGACATCCACAAGACGGATCTGACTTCATGGGCGAGCGTCTCACCGTCCAGTTCGCCCGTGGCGCCCGTCACCGCGATCAAGGCAACACCGGCGGCTACAACAACCAAGAGCGTAACACCGCTCCCCGACCCCGCCGCACACCGCATCGCATGCAAATCACTGGACTCCCGAATGATACCAGCTGGCAGGTCTGTTAAAGCTCTCCCACTTTATTTCCCATGGACACAATATGGATTATCCTCTTGAGACTTTTGGAGCAGGCCATATCCTTGGCCTGAACGGATTGACAGCCCCCACTCTGCCTCCCGGTCTGGCCAACATCAGTCTTTCCCCAAACTGGTCTTGCTGTTGGGATGGCCAATTCTCTGGTCTGCATGCCTCCTGAGGTTGATGGTTCCCATTGCTTTTCGGCACGCACCAATATCCTACACCCTGTCCTTTTCACTAGGTTTTGTTGTCGGTGCCTTGGGCTTGAAAAGGGCTTCAAGGCTACATGGCCTCCTCCCGTCCCCCCAATCCTCTGGCATCCTTGGCTTCTCTGGACCTGACTGGTTCTTCGCGTGGAATATCGCCAACCTCGACTCCAGGATTTCGACTTACAAGGACTCTGGCTCTAGGATCTGAAAGACTTCGCCCGGCAATCCGGCCTTGATGTCGTCTACTCCGAGACCAACCGCAGCGGCAGCAGCGAAGGGTATGCTCCTCCGACAAGTCATGGCTAGACCGCCAGTGCTGACATGTTCCAGCTTTGTTGAGTTTGAGACCGCTGCCGATCTCAGAACCGCCGTCGAGAAGCTGGATGGCCGCGAGTTTAAGAACACCCGCGTGACATGCGTTGCCAATGTATGGCCGTCCGCCCCGTCCGCCCGCCCGTTCCATCCGGTTGGCTAATATCCCTGCAGACTCAGCCTGATGGGCCTAGAGATGACCGCGCCCGCTCGCGCTCTCCCCGTCGCCCGTACCCGCCTGGGAACGACTACAACCGACGCGGCCCACCTCGTGGATATAGCCCTCGCCGCGATGGTTATCGTGACGGGTACCGTGAGCGCACCCCGCCTCCGCGGCGCGAGTACTATGACGACCGGAGAGGAGGAGACTATCGTTCGCCTCCGCGCCGTGGACCGCCCATGGATGACTACCCGCCTCCGCGCGGCCGCTACGAGGACCCTTACCGTGCCCCTCGCGACTACCCCCCGGATCCGTATATGAACGGACGCGGAGGCGCTTATGAACGTCGCCCTCCTCAGCCGGACTTTCCGCCGCGTGAGCCGTACCCCAGGGAGGCTTATCCTCCTCGCGAGTATGACCGCCGCTATTAGGATGGAGCCGCATCTTACTTCTTCCAAGGACGGGGCACTCTGATCAAACAGTCCGCTCTTGCGCAAATTTGGAGGTTCCAAGGCCTGTAGTGAATTGTGATGTTTGGGTTTATCGATGATTATCCGGCATGGACTGATGATGAATGGTTCTTATTTCTTTTTTACGGCGCTTTTCTTTCCAAAAATGTCACGAGCTCTGGTTTCATTGTTTCTTATGAACATTTCGCTCCATTACTCCAGCAAACTAGTTCATCGTTCATACCGTTTCGGTTTCTCCACTGGCTTCGCGGCGTAAGATCGAGGGTTTCGCATTGGGAATTCTTGATGTACGATGTAGGAATGGAGCGTTCTCAAGATAGGCCCAGGCTTGGTACTTCCGTGTCGTGTATTGCAATGCCAATGACTTGATCTGTCTGAAAGGCGTGACGTGAAATACGGCCGAATGGACATTCAACAGCAATCACTAACTTGCCTCCTCGGCAATTGCCTTTGATGCTTAGGGATCAGATAGGATGGGTTGACTTAGCAGGTCGCCCGAAGCTAGTAGGCAAGGTTCTCGAGTCAATCACGGGGTTTGGCGGACACAGTGTCGTCGCGTTGGTGGCATTGATGTCTGGCGCGTCGAGGGCCAGCGATGTGAGACGTTTTGGGGACGCTGTAAGACGGGGCGCCCCAGATTCCAGCTCTTATGCAGTCCCGAGGCATTAATAGCGCCAACCTCGCTGTAGCCCGACCCGCCCCGTCTCCTATGTAGAACCGAACAAACTCCCGGGTCCAAGTCCATCCCGATTACTCATTAGAATCCATCGATGCGCATCCTTCTGCACGCATCACGTCGACCACTAAGCATCACTAACAATCAATTCAAAGGTCAGGTTAACGCAGAATCAGTAGTTTTGGCAAACATGCTGCTCTCCGTCCGACGGGTAGGCCCGATCATATTTCCCAGCACTCATCAGTCTCGTCTTCCACCACCTCGGAATCGCTTACAAAGACCGGCGGCCATTTTGAGAGCATCATCCACAACCACCACGACAACCGCAGCCACAGCGCCGGTACAAACAACATCAGACGAAATGGCGGAACCCACAGGATTGATCGCCAAGTCTGGCATCGAGCTTTTGACCTTTGGTTAGTTGACGGAACCAGCTCCCTCCTTCTCATCTCTCCAGTCTAACGATCTGCAGGAACACCGAACGGCCACAAAGTCTCCGTCTTCCTCGAGGAGCTGAAGGCAGCCTACGGGACCGAATACACCGTCCAATGCATCAACATCTCCAAGAAGACGCAAAAGGAGCCCTGGTACACGGCGCTCAACCCCAACGGCCGCATCCCCACCATCGTCGACCACAACCGCGGCGGGTTCGCCGTCTTCGAGGGCATCGCCATCCTGTCCTACCTCGCGCGCCACTACGACGCGGAGCACAGGTTCAGCTTCCCCGTCGACTCGGACGACTATTCCGTCGCCGAGCAATGGATGGCCTGGCAGCACGGCGGCCTCGGGCCCATGTAAGCCGCCCTTCTTCCTCGCCACCCACCCCCCCCCCCCCCCCCCCCTCCTCCCCCAGCCCCCCTCGCAATCACAGGATTGACTCCCGGCCACCCCATAGGCAAGGCCAGGCCAACCACTTCCTCCATGCCGCCACCGAAACGATCCCCTACCCCATCCAGCGCTACGTCGGCGAGACGGAGCGCCTCTACGGCATCCTCGACGCCCGCCTCGCCGACCGCGACTATGTCGCTGGCCCCGGTGCCCGCGGCACCTACGGCATCGCCGACGTTAGCCTGCTCGGGTGGGCCAATCTCAGCACGTTCGGCGGCCTGGGTCTGGCGGCGCAGTTCCCCCACGTGAAGGCGTGGCTGGACCGGCTGCTCGCGCGCCCGGCGGTGCAGAGGGGATTGGAGATCCCGGGGGGGCCGAGTCGGCTGAGCAATGCGGTTTTGGAAGGGGAGGGGGGGGAGGATGCTGTGGAGGAGGCGGGGAGGGTAGTAAGGGAGGCGAAGGAGAAGTATGGGTATCAATATGCTTCGCCTTGAGCGGGAGGTTCTAGAGTAGAGACGGTTAATATGCCATCCTGTTTTCTGGAATGGCCTGGCATTGACGGCTGTGGTTGGCCCTGGTCAGTCTGTTCGCAGAAGTCGGGTTCGGGGATTTTCAGGCGCGCATTCCATCGACAGGGGTGAAATATTAAGCTCGCGGGGCAGGTGGAGCAGAGGTGGGCGGCTTTCTTATCTTATCAGTGATAGCAGGCTGCCGGCCTGGCAAGTTCCTAAAATTTTCCCTGGAAGAGGCCCCTCTGAGGCGCCTGAAAATCGACTGCCGGCTCCAACTCCAAACAAAACACGAACAAGGGACTTACACAACAACCACACCATGAAGCGCAAACTGAACAAGAACGACGAGCCCGTCGCGGCGGTGCCGGAACCAGAGACCAAACCAGCCAAACCAGCCAAACCAACCAACGCAGCCAAGACCGACCCCGAGAAGAAACAAAAAGAAGCTGAGCCGTCGTTCGCCGAGCTTGGCCTCGACCCGCGCCTGGTGCAGGCTGTCGCAAAGCAGAGCTTCGAGAAGCCAACCCTCGTGCAGCGCAAGGCCATCCCGCTGGCCCTGCAGGGACAGGATGTGCTCTGCAAGGCCAAGACGGGCTCCGGAAAGACGGCAGCCTATGTCCTCCCGCTGCTGTCCGGCATCCTGAGGCGCAAGACCGTGTGTGCTACCCGAACCTCCTTCTTCCTCCGCCGCGCCGTTGAACCCGGGGTACTAACCAATTCTCGCAGACCGACTCCGCCCAGTTCACCGCCGCCCTCATCCTCGTCCCGACGCGCGAGCTCGCCGACCAAGTCTTCAAAGCCATCGGGCAGTTCTCGGCCTTTTGCGCCAAGGACATCCACGCCGCCAAGCTGACGGAAAACGTCTCGGACGCCGTCCAGCGCTCGCTCCTGGCCAATGTCCCCGACGTTGTCGTCTCGACCCCGGCGCGCGCGTGGCACAGCGTCAACTCGGGCGCGCTCTCGCTCGGCAGGCTGCAGTACCTGGTGCTGGACGAGGCCGACCTGGTGCTGTCGTACGGCTACGACGAGGACATGGAGAGCATTGCGCGCTCGCTGCCCAAGGCGGTGCAGACCATCATGATGAGCGCCACGCTCTCGGCCGAGCTGGACACGCTCAAGGGCATCTTCTGCCGGAACCCGACCGTGCTGGATCTGAAGGAGGAGTTTGGCGCCGAGGACGAGAAGCTCACCCAGTTCTACGCCAAGTGCGGCGAGGACGACAAGTGGCTGATTGCATATCTCATCTTCAAGCTGCAGCTGGTCAAGGGGCCGTGTCTGATTTTTGTTGCGGATATCGATCGGTCGTACCGGCTGAAGCTCTTCTTTGAGCAGTTCAGCATCAGGAGCTGTGTCTTGAACTCGGAGCTGCCCATCAACACCCGGATCAAGATCATTGAGGAGTTTAACCAGGTACGTCAGCTGCGCGTGGCCCTCAGGGGTATCAGTACTAACGGCTGGACAGGGTATTTACGACATTATTATTGCGTCCGACGAGAAGAGCGAGGTGTTTGGTGACGACGCCGCAGTCGAGGACGGCGAGGCGAAGAAAGAGCCCAAGAAGGGCTCAAAAGCGGAGGAAGACGGCGAACAGCCCAAGAAGAAGCGGAAACAGCAAAAGAAGGACGAGGAGTACAGCGCGTCTCGAGGTATGCCGCGCAGAGACCCACCCAGGCCTGAGCGCTCCCCAACTGACTGGTGCGCAGGCATCGACTTCAAGAATGTCGCGGCGGTGGTCAACTTTGACATGCCCACATCCGCCTCGTCCTACACCCACAGGATAGGCCGCACTGCCAGAGCGGGCCGCGCCGGCATCGCCCTCTCGTTTGTCATTCCCAAGGAGCTCTTTGGCAAGCACAAGCCGACGTCGATAAAAAGCAGCGAGAAGGACGAGAAGGTGCTGGCCAGGGTCACGAGGCAGCAGGCCAAGCTCAACAGGACACTCGAGCCATACAACTTTAACAAGTCGCAGATGGAGGCGTTCCGATACCGCATGAATGACGGTATGTTACGCTGCACCTGTTGATGGGGAAAGCTTCTAAACTGGATACAGCCCTCCGTGCCGTCACCAAGGTGGCCGTCCGCGAGGCCAGGACAAGGGAACTGAGACAGGAACTCATACGGAGCGAGACACTGAAGCGGTAAGCAACCACTCCCCCACCGCCATCCATTAAACCCCGACGCAGCATCACCCCGACTGAACGATACGCAGGTACTTCGAGGAGAACCCCTCGGAGCTCTCGCATCTGCGGCACGACGGGGAGCTGGGCCGGACCACGAGACAGCAGCCCCATCTCAAGCACGTGCCGGACTACCTGCTGCCGACAGAGGGCGCCAAGGGGCTGGCGGCTGA
Source organism: Trichocladium antarcticum (assembly GCA_033297235.1). Taxonomy (NCBI): domain Eukaryota; kingdom Fungi; phylum Ascomycota; class Sordariomycetes; order Sordariales; family Chaetomiaceae; genus Trichocladium; species Trichocladium antarcticum. Next base: position 240,823 of record MU853407.1, read on the forward strand.
CAAGCTCGGGTTTGTGCCGTTCAAGAAGGTGGGCGGCAAGGAGAGGAAACACAGGAAGGGGGGGAACCCCAGGGCGGGAAGGACGTTCAAGACCGGGGGTCGGAAAGATCCGTTGAAGACGTTCAAGGTGCGGAGGAAGAAATGAGGGGTTATGGGGGAGTCTAGGACTTTCCATGGGCGGCGTTGCCGTGCCGGCTGGCAGCCCCCCCCCGTTCCTTTCCGTGCCGATGTGGCTACGCATGATGGTGCGTTGTAACTGTCCCAGCTTCCGACCGGTTCAGGCGCACAGCCCGGCTGACGATGCGCGAGGAGCTTGACGTGAACTCGCCGTGTGGCATCTGCGCCTTTGCTCACAGAGAGCTCACTTCACCCAACAGCCGCGTCAATGTCGGTGTATTTGCGTGCGTTGTCGTGGTCGGTTAGAGAAAACGACGGTTGCTGTGTGCGCCCTACAGTCAGTCCCCGGTGTCGGACCACTGTAACGCCAGCCAGTCATTCCGAGTCTCTGACTCCATCGGGCCTCCTTCTCCCTCCTCTTGCCCAGCCGCATGTTTCGGATACCGCGGCAAGCCAAGCCTCTGCACAGCCATGATACGCGCAATTTGTGTCCACAATTCTGCCCAAGTGGGCCGATGATGGAGCGTCGGGTCACAGAGGGCCACAAGGGCTCTCAGCTGACCCCATTCCGAAACGTAAACAACGAGTATATATAACAGCTCGCCTGGCCCCGTCCGTCGGGATCGGGCTAGTCACGGTCAATCACAAACCCGATTTGGAACGACAACCACCACCACCACCACCACCACCACCACCCACCATGAACCCTCAGTACAACAGCGGTTACGGCGGCGGTTACCCGCAACAGGGGACCCCGACCCCGCAGTACGGCCAGGAGGGGGAGGCGGCTTCGTACTATGGCGGCGACCAGCAGCAGCAGCAGGGGTACCAACAACAGCAGGGGTACCCGCGCAACGACCCCAATGATGGGTATCAGCAGGAGCCGCAGGACGGCGAGCGCGGCTTCCTGGGCGCCGTTGGCGGCGGCGCGGCCGGCGCGTTTGGCGGCCACAAGATTGGCGGAAAGACGGGCCACGGCAAGCTGAGCAGTAAGTTTGGTTGGAGCGGATGTTTGGGGGGAGCGTGCGAGTGTGAATGCGGCAGCTGACTGACCGGTCGTAGCCGTGCTCGGCGCTGTGGCGGGTGCCGTCGCGGGCCACAAGCTGCAGGACGGCGCGTCGGACTGGAAGGACAAGCGGAAGGAGAAGAAGGAGCAGGAGGAGAGGGAGGAGGAGGAGCGGCAGCGGCGCGAGGAGGAAGACCGCCGCCGCCAGCAGCAGCAGCAGCAGTACCCGCCGCAACAGCCGCAGTACCAGCCGCCGCAGCAGCAGCAGCAGCAGCAGCAGCAGCACCACTACGGCGGCCAGCAGCACCACGCCCCCGCCGCGTACGTGGCCCACCACGAGCCGCAGTCGCGCAGCATCAGCAACGTCAGCTACGCCGGCAACTTCAGCGGCTCGTCGCGCGACATGCGCCTCGACGCGCACGGCGACTTCACGCTGCACGCGTCGTGCCGCCGCCTGGACGGGTCCTACCAGAACAGCAGCATCAGCCTGAACCGGCACATCGAGAACGACCACGGCAGCTTCCGCTGGTCGTCGGGCGGTAGCGGCGGCGGCGGCGGTGGCGGCGGCAGCGGGTCGAGCGTGACGGTCCAGTCCGGCGACACGCTCCGCGGCATCGCCGGCCGCTTCGGCTGCTCGTTTGACGAGCTGGCGCGCCACAACGGCATCCAGAACCCCGACATGATCTACCCGGGCCAGGTGCTCCAGGTGCCCCACGGCGGCGGCGGCCATCACGGCGGCGGTGGCGGCGGCAGCGGGGGCAATTTCGGGGCGTCGGCCCGGAATGTGCGGCTGGCGGACGGCGGCGCGCGGCTCGAGGGCGAGCTGCAGCGCGACGGGCAGTGGGTTGGGAGCTCCATCATGCTGGACGAGAGGATAGGGAACGACAACGGCACGCTGACGTTCAAGTAGTCGCGGCCGGCGCAGGAGTGTCGAGTTTGCGTGGTTGGTCTGCCTTGACTTGAACCGTTCGGGTTGTTATTAGCATGCAGCTGAATCCGATGAATTGAGCATTGCTGAGCAGCACAGGCGAGGCAGGCAGCAAGCAGTAAGAGGGTGGAGGGGTGAGGAGGGGTCATTAGCTGCCATCAAGGTTAGCCGACCCACAGTACCCGCCAATCAACCCGTCTCCACTCCATCCTCCGTAATGTAGGTATGTACACGCCAGCTCGCCACCCCCAGTCGCCACCACCCACCACCCACCACAGACAGCAAGCACAGCCTATAAAACCCCCTACCAACCAACCCTCCAGCACCACAACAACCACCAACCACCAACTCCCAACCAAACCCCCCCCTCCTCAAAGCAAATAATCAATCCACCACACGCGCAAATCTCCTCGCACGCACCAGAAAGAAGCCCAGCGTGACAATGCCCAACAAAGCCACCGCCGTCCCCACCCAAACGGGCAGCCAGAACCCCACGTCATCGGCGCCCGCAACCGGCGCCGGCGCCAACACGGGTGCGGGGACCACACGGCCCAAGACCGAGGCCGAGCTCGCGGCCGACAGGAAGTACGAGGAGGCCATGGAGGACGAGTACGCCAAGCGCGAGGGCGGTGCGTGAGGGAGCGGCGGGCGTGGTATGCGCGGTCGGCGGGATGGGGTTGATGAGCTGGCTGCTGTGGGATAGGGATCATGAAGTTCTACTTATTACTCATTTTTTTTGGCGCGGGGCAATGCATTGCAATGTAACCGTCTCCGTGCATGTATTTTTGGTTGGTGCATGATAGCCCAACGAACCAAAGCCAACCATGATCCCGAGGTATGGATGACCATGGAAGCTGCCCCATACTATATCCTGCCCCATCGGAGCCTCCTTTTACACCGCATCCCACCGTTCCCCGGCCCTCCCAATCTACCTCCGGTCCCGCCCCTCCCGCCCCCTGGCCAACCGGATCGGATGTGCCTCCGTATTAAACACAAACTCGTTCGTCTGATCAGCCTTGACCTGCCACGGCGCATCCTAAGCATCACACAGACAAGATCAGTCAGCGCCCCGTCACATCAACTCACCCAGCCCACCAACACAACACAGACGCAGCACTCACCTCGGCCTGGATCAGATAACTATACTTCAGCACCTCGGCAAACCAAAAGCTCTCCTGGAAATCCAAGAACCCCCCGCCCCCGTCCACATTCACATCCCGCACGCCCGAGTACCCGCTGCCGGCGCGGCACGTCGCATTGATCCGCCGGAACGCATCCCACGCCCACTCCTGGTACTTCACGTCGCCCGTGGCGCGGTAGGCATAGTACAGGCTCTCGACCACCTCCGGCCGCAGCACGTACTGGGCGTTGGTGGACCAGAAGCCCGACGCGGCGTAGAACGCGCGCTGGGCGAGCGGCGGCCGCGCCTTGTCGCCGCCGGCGCCGCCGCCGCTGCGCGCGTCCTGCCACGCAAACATCTCGGGCCCCAGGCCCGTGGCCGTGGCGCTGTAGGTCGCGAGGCAGCCGTCGACGAGCGCGAGGCCCAGGTCGGTGTAGGCGGGCTGGTGGAGGAGCAGGCCGCCGAGGATGAAGTTGCCGCCGCTGAAGCAGGCGACTGTAGGAGGGGGGGTTTGCGCGGTTTAGTTATTTTTCTTCTCTTTTTGTGCATGGGAATGGGAATGGGAATGGGAATGGGAATGGGAATGGGAATGGGAATGGGAACGGGGCCCTTACGATGTTCCGAGACGAACCGGAGTTTCCGGCCGCGCCACTCGGCCAGGAAGGTCAGGTCGTCGCGCGTGGTGGGGTGCGAGACGAGGTGCTGGATCGACGAGTCGGCCGCCAGCACCCAGCGGTCGCGATACACGCCGAAGCGCTCCGGGTCGTACAGGTACATCTTGATGAGGTACTCGTAGAAGCTGTCGGTCCCGCCGCCCCAGCCGCCCTGGTCGTCGACAAACCGCCCCGTCTCGAGGTCGACGTTGGTCCCCAGCAGCCCGGGGAACGGCTCGCCCAGTGCCGGCTTCGGGTCCAGCAGGTACGACTCCCCCCTTTGCGCGAGCCGCGCGTACTCGGTGTTGTTGGTCAGGTCGCTCAGCCGCGTCCACTCCAGCACCAGGGTGCCGATGGTGGCGATGCCGTTCGTTGTCCCATTGGCCTTGCGCGGCGGGTTGAAGAAGAGGCTGTTGTCTGGGACGCCGCTGGGCGTGTCGAAGGCGACCTTGAGGTTGTCGGCCAGCCGTTGGGCTTGCTCGAGGATGGCATCCACACGGGCCGATTGGTTGACGTGCCCGTAGTAGGGCCCCTTGATAAGGTCGTGGGCTTGCACACTGTGTCAGAAGACGCGTTTCTCGCAACCACCCCAACCTTCCAAACCTACCGGACAGCAGACCCCCGAGGTACCGGATGGTCGTCTCGAACAGAGACACCTCGGTGGTGGTCTTGTCAAAATCGATGCACGGGATGAAGTCCAGAATCTGGTCAACGACATCCCAGTTGCCCATGATCAGCGCCGTGCTGAAGGCGTCAACAGCACTTGCGCCCCATCCGTTTCTGCGAGGCAGGGCGGTCAGCCATCATCACAGCACCACGCAACCCCCCCAGCCCCCTCCCCCGAATGTCCACCGAGAGACACACCTGTCATCCGAGTACCCGTTCGAGATGGGCCGCAGGGAATCGTGGGGGAACGCATGCTTGTAGTAGCCATCCCACGAGATCTGGAAGGCCTCCTTCACCGCGTCGGCCCGGTGCCGGTTGACCACATACTGCGGCGCCCGCGAGTTGCTGTGAGGTGCCGCGACGGCGCCATGGGCTGCGAGCGCCAACAGGAGAACGCTCCCGCCGACATCAAGGGCGAGCATGGTCCACGTGGTGGCGTGCGGACTGGTGGCCGGTCTGGTACGGTATGTATGTATGTATGTACTGCTTCAAACGTAACGATTGACTGTCCACCCGAGCCTGGTAGTCATGCGATGGCTGTGTTGTTCTGGAGAGCGTTTCCCAGCAGTGTCCGGCCCTGATAGCGACGGGTCGCAGGACTGGGCTCTGCTTTCCGGACGAACCTGGAAGGGCATTCCGGCACAAGCCAGGGGACAAACCAGAAGGAACGACACGGCCCGTACTGAGGGCGTTTGTCAAAACGCAGGGAGAGCGCGGGTGTATAGGTAGGTATGCAGATCGGGAGCCCACGCGGGCTGGAATCCCCGGACAAGACACACCGGAATTGCAGCGACTGGGTTGGACAACATATGGCGCCTGTTGCTGCCCGCACCCACTCAGGCCCCGAGTAGGTATGTACTGTACGCCGCTGATGCCATTGTTCTCTGGCCCTGCAGGTTACATGCAGGCTCAGACAGTGATCGACTGCCAGGCCCATTCCTGCCAGAGAAGGAGACACGGACAACAAAACAAACCTCCAGAGACCCCTTGCTCTGTGCCGATCCCAGGTGGCCCCCACATGTTTTGCACACCATCCCTGGATGCCGGGGCGACTGAGTGTATGATTGGCCAATTCCCCTGTAACCTGCCGAAAGAAGCAGGCGCTTGGATCGGGTCGTGACATGGGGGCCAGTTGGGACTCAGACAGGCCAGCCAGCAGACAGACCAACGTTCAACAGCTCCGTGGTTACCATCGATGGTTGCCCAGCTGCCAGGCGCGAGGGACGACGCACGGTTGTTGAGATGAATCTGGCGGATACGGGTAGCAACAAAGATCCCAATCCCACTCGACACCCGCGCGCCGAACAAGCAAATCTTGGAAAACCAGCCGCAGACAGAAAACGATTGCGCAACATGAGGATGATTCTCGGCAAAAGATCTGTCGAGCGTGCTCGCCGTCCAATCTCTCACTCGGGCAAAAGCATCGCTCGAGAGAACCCAGGGGCTTGGCGCGCGAGCTAAGACCATACGGATTCTGTAGCCATTCCGTAAACCCAAGACCGTGGGTGCACAAGTCGAAAACCCCCTTGCATGAATCCGCCGTCCTCCCAGGTTTCGCAGCGTCCGGGGTCGGATGGCATGACGCGCGACACGGTCAGCTGGTTGAAGGACTCTGGGATGCAGCAGCCCCTCGCAGATGCACGGTCATTTCCCCGTGCTCCCCGTGCTCCCCGTGCGCCCCTCCCGCCATGCTGCTGCTTGGCACACACAGATGCCGAGTCACTCGGCCTAGCTGGTCCATGGGAGTCCCAGCAAGCGCGAATACCCCAAATATGTTTCGCTCGCCGAGTTTGCCTCCACTCTCCGCCTTCCCCAACTGCGCCCATCCGTTCAATGGTAGCGTGGCTATGTGCGGGGGAAGCCAAACACGATGCGCACCATCGCATCTCCGCGTGTTCGTCGTTCCTCTGCGCACGCTGCGGGCCGTTGCCCCAAGCATGGCCAGCTACCGGTACGGATTGGCAGAAACAGGACGCGCATGAGTTGTGTTCAGCAGACACCGCAACGCCCAGGCTGGCCGGCGCGAGCGCTAGTGGCATGTGGTGTTCGTGTCGTGTGGCCCAGCCTGTGCATGAATCATGATCCAGGACTCCAACCGGTTATCCCTTCTCTCTGAGCCTTGCCAGCGCCGCAGCGACACCGTCGCTCAGGTTGTCGTCCTTGCGAACCGTTGGGGTCGCAATCGTAGTAGGTGGAACCGGAGCCGGCACAGGTTCGTTCCGCCTCCCATTCTCCGAAGCGACTTCCGCGTCCGCTTCCGCCATCGCAACCAACGCCTCGGCATCATCCCTGTCCCCCCCCAGGTCCCCCTCTCCACGAGACACGGAGGCAGCACCGCCGTCAGCAGCACCACCCGCCGTCGCAACCGACACCTCCGCGGCAGCCTTCCTCGCCCCCCCGGCCTTCCTCACCCTAAAGGGCTCCTCCACGGCCCGACACCACGCCCTGACCTTCTTCTCGCCCCACCCGCCCACGACGCCAATCTGCTCCGGCGTCGCATTGACCGCATGGCGCAGGCTGCCAAACGCGCTCACCAGCGCCACGGCATCGGCCTTGTTCACCGTCCTCGGCACCGTGACGAACTCGACCAGCCGCTCGGCGTACCCCGTCGCCTGCTGGCCGCGGATGGCGGCGAAGCCCGCGTGCTCGTACGACTTGTACAGCTCCAGGTAGCGCGCGGCCTCGGCGGCGGACCACGCGAGGACGACGGTGACGTTGTTGACGAGCGACGTCTTGGACAGCTCGCGCAGGGCGTCCTCGTGGCTGGGGATGTCGACGAGCGTGAGGAGGATGCGCAGGTTGTACTTCCCCTGCAGGTTGCGGATGCGCGTGTAGATGTATTCCGGGTGCAGGCGGTGGTACTTGAGGCTGGGTGTTGGTGGTTGGTCAGTAATCAGACGTCGCGGTCGGGGGCGGCAAAGCAGAGCGTGGTTGGTGGAGACAGACCTCAGAAACAGCGCGCACGTCGTCTGCCCCAGGCCGTAGTCCGCGGGAATGTCGCTGTACTCCCACTGTATCGATCGCAGACACGCCAGCACCGGGTTCCCCTTCTGTCTGGACGAGACGAGGATGGACGACCCCGATGACCGGGACGGCAATGCCTGGGGGGTGGGCTGCACGACCTTGGGCGGTCCCGACGCAGACGCCGAAGCTCCAGGCGGCGGTGCCCTGTCGAGCCGCTGCGGCGTCGGCTGCTGGACTTTTGTCGCCGGCTGTTGTTGCGCCTGCTTAGCCGAGGACTCTGCGGCTGCCAGGACCGCTAAGAAGTCATCGTCAGCGCCGAAATCGTCATCGTCCATTTTGCGAGTCGTGATTGACAAAAGGAGCGATTGGCGAGCAAGTTTGCTAAAATGAAATGGAAACGCGTCAACTTGCAGCGGCCGCAGAGCGTCTCCACAGACGAAGTGGAGCTCGAGTTCCAAGCGCCGATCCACAGCGGGCCGATCGTTTCGCAAGGATAATCAATCACCCATACACATCTTCTCGATACGGATAGTAGAGCTGTTTTTAAATGTCAACAGGTAGCAGGATGGTCTTTTTTGCCGATGCATCGACCTTCGGGGTGGTGTTTTCTACATAGATTTTGTAGATATAAGATTAATTGTATATATAGTAAGTACTATATCGTACAAAAAGGCAGGGGTTTTCACCCGGCCCTCTGTCCAGGGGGTACGGTTTCCTTTGTATATAAACCAGTAGCAGGACCGGCGCGCCGTAAGGCATATCGGAGTACGAATAAATAAAAATATATCGTACAAAAAGACAAAACTACAAAAAGCTCACTCACCTGCCCCGGGCGGAGGGGGCAGGGTTGTTACGAAAACCCAGGGGGGTTTTACTGACGCGGGACTTGGGGCTCGAACCTGCGACCTCCGGTGAGGTCGTGCCGAAACGGTGAGTTGACCTGCCCGGTCTGACCTCCCCAATAGGCTGCTAGGCCCCTGGGGAGGTCGGTGACTTTAGAGAAAGCGGAACTTCTATATCAATGGCCCGGGGGCTTATGTGGTAAATACTGCGTGGTGTTTTCATCCCTGGTCTGCACGGATACGGTCTTCTGAGCGTTGCTGGGCAATCTTCTACATAGATTGTTGTGATATAAGCACGCTGAAGTCCAGACGACTGGAAGTTTGCAATACAAGTCTTCGTCGAATTCCCACCCAATACAGAGCCCATACCAAACTCCTCTATAGATGCCATCTAAAAGCCAGAAACTCCTCCAATCCATCCCAAAACCTGTGGTATCAAAAGAAACAAAACCTCGTTACCCAATCCTAATCCAACTCCTCAGTCCCAAGCTCCGCTATCGCATCCACCCCACACATCTTCCCACAGCCCGTCATCGAGTCATGTATCGCGCACAACGCCCGCAGCCACACATCAAACATCAACTCCACCGCCCCCAGGCCCTCGACATGCCTGCTCTCCGCGAGCCGGTCCCTCAGCTTCTCATACGCCTCGATCATGACCCACACCTGCAGCGCCGACGTGCTCAGCGACGGCCGACTGGGCCGCTCCACAAACGCCGACGCCAGCTCGCGCGTGAGCAGGTCCACGCAGATCTGCAGGCTCACGTTGCCGCCGTCGGCGGACGAGCGGCGCCGGTCAGTCGGCGGCGGATGCGGCGACCGAGGGCTTCCCGGCTCGTCTTCGCCAAAGGAGAAGGGCTTGAAGTAGACTGCATCGTCGTCAAAGGACACCAACGTGCCGTCGTCCGACGTCGGCGAGATGGCGGCGCTCGGCGGCTCAAACAGGTGCTTGGGCGTCGCGTGCAACGTCTCTTTCCGTAGGTCGATGGAGCTGTGCCGCCGTCGGATGGGCAACCGCTGTCGATCGTCGTGTCGCTCTTCAAATTTCTGTCGACCGTCGTGTCGCTCTTCAAATTTCTGTCCATCGTCGTGTCGCTCTTCAAACTTGCCACTCCGTGGCGACGGCGGCTCCGAGTTTGCGTCTGCGTACGTGGGATCGGGGCGCGACTCGAGAAGATCTGTGTACTGGCGTGCGATGAGGTCGACGCTGGACGTTCGGCCCGTCGTGTTGTCGCCGGGTCTCGGAAGAGCCTCCAGCTGCCCGATGGAGAAGATGGGCGTCTTTGCGCGCCGCCTCGTTCTCGGGACGGAGGTGGCCGCTGAAGTCGGGCTAGGTGCCGGCTGCGGTTGCGGGTTGCTGGTGACGAGGTGGGATAGCTCCGGAACGATGGGCGGCGCCGGGCGTCTGTCAGATCTGGGAGGCGGAGACACGGGCTCGTAATAAAAGTCGTTTCTCCGAGAAAGTTCGACCTTGCTGTAGCCCGGAAAGGGAACCGGAGACCCAGGATGCTGTAACTGAGGTGCAGAGATGTTGTTGATTGTCACGCCTTCGTTGTTTGCCGCAGCTTGGGTCGACAGGCCCGAGCCGCGCTGGGACGCCACATCGGGTTGTTGCTTCGAGACCCTCTTCTGAAGTTTTCTTCGCAAACTCAGGCCCTTGGTCATCGGAGGGAAAACAGACCGTAGGCCCTCGTTCCTGGCTTCCATTATGTAGAAGGATTGCCGATTTGGGGGTTGAGGATGATCGTCGGCGGATGGAAGTAATATCACAACGGACGGGCTGTCTCGATGGGAGAAGGCGGATGGAAGAAAGATACACAAAGAAAGACTTCTAAGTTGGACGTGGCGGGTCGGAGATAAATGACGTCCACTCAGGAAGATTCGTAATGATCTAGCCCCATCGGGACTCCGATTCGTCTTCAACTGAATCATGGCAGCCGAAGGATCATCCTGGTTGGGACGGGTGAGCACCATCTCGAAAACTAAGTTTGCAGGGTTCAAGTCTTCCAATCCCGCCTTCCACGGCGTTCGCCCAAACTTTGGCACTTTCTTTCGGAACTCTCGGAATGCTCGATTCTTGCAGACAATGGCAGTTTGAATGAGTCTTTTGGCCACGGGCTCGTGACACTCGCCCTGTCTCGACACGCGCATGTCTCACACAGCGCGGATTGAGCGGACCGGGGGTTGCGAGTGTTTGGTCCATCAAAGTGCTGACTCGAAAGGCGCGGGGAGGCGGGGAAGAGTTGGGGATCCGGTCACCGGTCTGAGGTCTGCGGAACTTGCAAGCAGTCGTCCGTCGGCCCAGTCCATGCAATTCTGACAAGGGTGCTCCTGACGCCCGTTAGCAGCCACGGCAGCCCGCCCATCTGTTGGAGACCAACAAGTCGCGGACGACGGCTCAGCCAACTACCGGCTACCGATCAATGTGACCAGGCTGACTTTACGAGCCTCGTTAGCTCATTGAGCCTGTTGGGTGCTTCTCGCGCCGGCAGCAATGGGCTACTGGGCATTCGTTCGGGAACTCCATGCGCATGCACATGATGCCTTTCAGCCCGGGCCTCGTTTGGCCGTGCGATGTTGACACTTGACGTTGACCCCAAACAGACAGGGGTTAAGCTGCTGGAGCCTGGAGATGGTCAGCCCGGCTCCCCGGCAATTGCCGGCCTAGACCAGGCCAGTCCCTGCTCAGTGGGACAGACTTCCCCACAAGCCCCTCCCGCTGGATTTATCATTTATCCATCAATCATGGGCCTTGATCTTTTACCCCAACCGTCAATGGGCTGAACCCCACCATGCAGCTGGCCCCGGGCCGCGTTGGTAGGAAGCCGATGGCACAAGGTGGGCTCGATGCGCGACGATAGTCACGATACTGCCGCCCGAGCGTCTGAGACTCTGAGGGAATTCCCCAACTCGTCTTGGCCGTGCCCGTTGCCATCCTCTCCTTGTGGAGTGCCACTTTCACCTATCCCACACCCGTCACCCGAGTAGCGATGGCCGAAATCACCATCACCGGCTGGACCACCCGGGATGTCCGGTTCCCCACATCGCTCGACAAGACGGGCTCGGATGCCATGAACGCCGCCGCCGACTACTCGTCCGCGTACTGCATTCTCCAAACCGACTCCGCCTACACCGGCCATGGGATGGTAGGCACGCCCGAAACCAACACCAGACCCAAACTAACCCAACCCTCCCCCCCCCTCCCCCAGACCTTCACCATCGGCCGCGGCAACGACATCGTGTGCGCGGCCATCGCGCACGTCGCCGCGCGGATCCAGGGCCGCACGCTCGCCAGCCTCGTGGCGCACTGGGGCCAGACGTGGCGGCACCTGGTCAGCGACAGCCAGCTGCGGTGGATCGGCCCGGAGAAGGGCGTGATCCACCTGGCGCTGGGCGCCGTGGTCAACGCCGTGTGGGACCTGTGGGCTAGGGTGCTGGGCAAGCCCGTGTGGCGCGTCGTGGCCGACATGACGCCCGAGCAGGTGGTGGACTGCATCGACTTCCGCTACATCACCGACGCCGTGACGCCCGCCGAGGCGGTCGCGCTGCTGCGCGCGGCCGAGGCCGGCAAGGCCGCCCGCGCGCGCGACGCCGAGGACAGCCGCGCCGTGCCGGCGTATACCACGAGCGCCGGGTGGCTGGGGTATGGCGAGGACAAGATGCGCGGGCTGCTGCAGGAGACGCTGGCGCAGGGGTACCGGCACTTCAAGCTCAAGGTTGGCGGCGGGGTGGCGCAGGACCGCCGGCGGCTGGGCATTGCGCGCGAGGTGATTGGGTATGACAAGGGGAATGTGCTGATGGTGGATGCCAACCAGGTGTGGTCGGTCCCCGAGGCGATTGCGTACATGAAGGAGCTGGCCGAGTTCCGGCCGTGGTTTATCGAGGAGCCGACCTCGCCCGACGACATCCTGGGCCACAAGGCGGTGCGGGACGCGCTGCGCCCGTACGGGATAGGTGTCGCCACGGGAGAGATGTGCCAGAATCGGGTTGTGTTCAAGCAGCTGCTGATGTCGGGGGCCATCGACGTGTGCCAGATCGATGCGTGCCGTCTGGGCGGTGTCAACGAGGTCCTGGCGGTGATGCTCATGGCCAAGAAGTACAATGTCCCCATCGTGCCGCATTCCGGGGGTGTCGGCCTGCCCGAATACACACAACATCTCAGCACCATTGACTATGTTGTCGTCAGTGGGAAGCAGTCGGTGCTCGAGTATGTGGACCATCTCCACGAGCACTTTTTGCATCGGTCTGTCATCAAGGATGGGTTTTACCAGACCCCCAAGGAGGCTGGATACAGCGTTGAGATGCGCCCCGAGAGCATGGATCGCTACGAGTACCCGGGCGGAGAAGGCAGTTGGTGGAGGAGCGACGAGGCGAAACCCATCTTGGAGGGGTTGAAGATCTAGAGCCGCGAAGCAGTCAATGGACCAAGATCGGATCTCGTCTACCCCATTCGAAGAGGTACGTGCATCAACATGATGCTTCAAACCTGCTGCGTGCTCGGGGGTATTTGTCTAGGAGGTGCCACAGTAGCGCGGCATGTTTGTCGATATTTATTCGAGATACCACCCTAAGGATGGAAGCACCCCTGGCTACAAAACACCGTTGCAAGTTCGCTTCCAAAACTGGTGATTCGCAAGTCTGGGATACTACAAAAACATGAAGTATTTGGCTGTGATTTGCTTGATAGCCGGATCTAAGGTACCATTGATACCATGTCTGCACCAAAGTGTTACAAGCCAAAAAAGAACATTTTGACACGCTCAGGGACGGAAAGGGAGGGTAAGAAAACCAGTGAAAAGTGCAAAAGATTAAGCTGTTAATAGCTGCGACTCGTTTCGATCAAGTGACCTCCGGGTTATGAGCCCGGCGCGCTTCCACTGCGCCACGCAGCTGTGCTTTGATTGATGACACTGAACTTCGCTGTGGCCGCCTAAGGCGTGACGTAGAGGTTCACTTCTTTGTCTTCACTTTGTGAAGATTTGGATAAAGGACGGGAAACAACCATGGATCATTTACAGTTTCGGTGGCAATTTGTACAAATTGACCTGCTTCGGAACCAGGGGTTCCTATGTGGTGTCTGAGTGGTCGTGGAGTGGATACAGTCTACCTACGACACTTGGACAGGGACAGTGATTGCAAGGGGTAAATAATCAGGTACTCGAGGTCTTGATTGCTCAGTTGTGTCTGAGACACGATTTTAGATTTCTCCGTCCACCAAGTGCCAGTCGCCAGTCCGACATCACCCCCCCCCTCTTACCACGCTACTGCCCATCCCTCAGGACATACATCAGCGACACGCCCATGACCGGCGCCACCTTCCCCCCCTTCATCATCGGCGCATGCTTCCGAAAGTCATAGTCCGCCTGCACCCCCCACCTCTCCCCCGCCTCAACCCTCCCCGCCCCCTTGCACGAGCCCATACCCGCCAGATGCCCACCCCCTTCCTCCCCATACCCCGCCACCGACCGGCACACCGTCCCCCCGCCCCTCATCACCCGCAACTCCTCCCCACCATCCCGCAGATGCGACAGCACCCAGAGCACCTCCCCCCCAAACTCGGCCGTCCAGGCCGGGTCCATCGCAAAACCGACCCGTTCGGCGTGCGGCTCCGGCACCGGCGTCTCGGACTCGTGCCGCCGACACATGCCGTCAATGTCGAGCCAGACGGGCGTGACGTGCCGGAAGCCCGCCGCCGCCGCCGAGGACGGCACAAACTCCCAGTCGATGGCCAGCACCGCGTCCTGGGCGGCCGAGGCCAGGGTGTTCATGAGCTTGACGGCGAAGGTGAGCTGGGCGGTGTCGGAGAGCGGGTAGCCTGCTTTTCGGGTGCTGTGGGTTTCGAGTTGGAAATAATCTGCGGGGAGTTTTTGGATAGGGGTTGGTGGAAGGGGAGGCGCGCTTACCCGTCTAGGCAGATGTTCGCCTCGGTGCGCTCGTTGCCTGAGGAAAAGATTGGCTCGGGGAGCATCGGGCAGGTCACGGAGTCGCGCTCGAGGTTGGTGATGAGGGCGTGGTGAAGGAACAGGTTTGTGGTGGCGTTGGCTTGCTTGCCGTCGGGGTGCTCGAGGCCGACTTGGATGCTGGTGATGAGACAGTCGGTGCAGGGAGGGTCATTCTGGAGGTAGAAGGTTTTCATGCCGCTGTCGTCGGCCGAAGGGGGAACGTTGAAAGGGCCGTATTTGATCTTGAGCCGCTGGGATTGGAAGTCGGCGAAGAAGCGCGGCTGGAGGACGTCCATGCCGTGGCATCCATCAGCTGTGCTAATGTCAGTCTGTGAGGCCAAAGTAAGAAGTCAATTGGGTGGGAATAACTTGCAGCATTCAAGTCGGGGGAGCAGCGGGTATCGGATAGCTAGACCGTTGACGGTGTCGGCAGAAAGAAGGCCAGCAACAGCGTAGAGCCAAGCTGCCTGCATTTTGGGGTTTGAGATTGCTATCTTCTCGTTTTCGCCGTGGTTGTAGATGTGATTGCCAGTGGTGTAAGAAGAGACGCGCAACGCTCTTCGTATACTCACATATAGAACAACTTTGTGAACCACTTTGTAGTTTGTACAACATCAGGCTCCGAGACGGTAAACGGAGGTCCGTCGGCCGCAAGGTGCGGTATAGAACTGTTCCGCTTCACCGCTGACCACGCCAAAAAGACCCTCATGTCATCCCGCAAAGCCCGGATAGGCTGCATGATGCTTCACGTAGTGCTTGAATACTCCGAATGGCGGACAGCAGGCCTTTGCTTTGACTCGACGATCATGCGTTGATGTGGCCTGCGGTCGCAACCTCTAGAATCTCCTTCTCAAGCCCCTCGACATGAACGATACATATCCCCGCATCCTCAAGCATCTTCTTCCCCGTGTTTTCGGCCACGAATGTCTCGGGCTCCATGGCGCCGATGTACACAGTCCGGATGGAACCGGCCAACCGGAGTACCCGTTCGACGCACGGCAGGTTCCCGCTCAAACGTTTTGAGCAGGGTTCAACTGTGGTGTACAGCGCCAGCTCGGAAGGCAGTACCCCGCCCAGGTTCTCCTCGGAAACGCCGTGTTTTTCTGCGAGCTTCATGAAGCAGCATTGTTCCGCATGAGTGTTTCCTGGGAGCTCGAGGGTGTAGCCCGTCGCAAGAATCGTGTTGGAGGCCAGGTCCACGAGCACTGCTCCCACACGATAGTTTGTCGGCTTGGGGGGTGACCTTTGTGCTTGCTCGAGGCAGAGCTGCATGTATGCTTTGTGATCGCCTCGTGGAATCGCAGACATTTTGTGTCCTTGTTTGTGTTTTTCGAAAGTGACAAGAAGGTCGGAAGGTGGGATGAGTGTCCAAAGATCCTTGCTCCAGTGGTTGGTTTTGATACAGTGTTAGAAAATCACACAGTTATTCAATTAACACAGTGGATGCGTCTCGCCGATACATTCCCAGCAATTCAACGCGACGCGCCTCCCGATTCCATCAATACATTTCTCGCCGATTCGAAGCTCCTCAACCGCCGCAGAACATAACACAAACACAACCATAATGTCTCCCCACGACGACCTCACCGAAGGCGACCTACCGTCAATCGACCCGTACGAAGTCCTGGGGCTCGAGCGCACAGCATCGCCAGACCAAATCAAGTCGGCCTACCGCAAGACAGCCCTCAAGACCCACCCCGACAAAGTCGCCGAGGACAAAAAGGACGAAGCCAACGCCATATTCCAGGAAGTCGCTTTCGCCTACGCCGTTCTCTCCGATCCCGCCTGCCGCAAGCGCTACGACGAGACGGGCTTGACCTCCGAGGCCGTCATCGACTCGGACGGCTTCAGCTGGAGCGACTACTACCGCGAGCAATTCCGCGATGCCGTCTCCGAAGATGTCATCAAACAGTTTGCTGCGAAATACAAGGGATCGGACGAGGAAAAGGACGACATTCTGGCGGCCTACGAGGAGTTCGAGGGCGACATGGACAAGGTCTACGAAACGGTGATGCTCAGCAACGTACTAGAGGACGACGAACGGTTCCGCGAGATTATCGACGAGGCCATCGCCGACGAGGAAGTGCCAAGCTTCAAGGCATACGCAAAGGAGACGAAGAAATCCAAGCAGGCGCGTCTCAGGGCCGCCAAGATCGAGGCGCAGGAGGCGGACGAGATGGCGAAGGAGCTCGGGATTTACGAGAAGTTGCGTGGCGGCGGGAAGAAGAGCCAGAAGGACTCCGAGGCGGGCCTGGCCGCGCTGATCAAGCGGAACCAAGCCTCGAGGATGAGTGCTTTGGATCAGCTGGCGGAGAAGTACGGCGCTGTCCCCAAGGGGGGCAAAGGCGGAAAGAAGCGTGGCGCGAAGGAGCTGGAGGAGCCGGATATTTCGGAGGAGGCATTCCAAGCCCTGCAGGCGAAGATGATGAAGAAGAAGAAGAAGCAGAAATGATTTACTTTTGGGTTTCACAACATCGGCACAAACGGGGCGTTGGAAGCGGAAGTCTTGTTTTGGAAGGTGACATTCAAGGGATGGCATGGCTACAGGACAAAGCATTGGCGTTGGGGATTGTCTTGTATGGTCAGATGATGGATGGCAATCATTCATGTGTAGGATTGGTGGTTTTACTTGATCATGATGGTTTACACGTTGGTTATACATCCCTTTCTAGTACCAATCAGACCAGTTTCGCGCTGATCCACGCTCATCTGCCACCAGATGGCCAAGTCAAACCACCGGTTTCAATACCCAAGTCAGTTACCGACCGAAGATTGAATATAGAAGGGTCTGTCAACCTGGGAACTTAATATTATTTATTCGTACTCCGATATGCCTTACGGCGCGCCGGTCCTGCTACTGGTTTATATACAAAGGAAACCGTACCCCCTGAACAGGGGGCCGGGTGAAAACCCCTGCCTACGCTTCTGTTTCAGCGCTTTGAATCCATTAAACTACGTGTAAAAGATGGCCCCTGTCTCCCTCAGCGGCTCGATTCGGCACTTCCCGCACCCTCTCCGCTGCTCTTGGCCGCTTTTGCGGCCTTCGCAGCTTCCAGTTGCAGCCTGCGAGCCACGCTGTACTCCGTCAGGCGCCCCGAATCCATCAACCAGCTGATGACCACCTTTGCCAGGCTCTTGTACGGCTGTACAGCTCGTCGCAAGACGAGCTGCAGATCCCGTCGTGACCGTATTTGTGACTCTTCCCAGGTTCTGTACTTCGGTGGATCTTTGCACCTTGGGAACTTAATACAGAAGGGACTACTCTAAAATGGCCATGGTGCTTCCCCTGATTGGGTCAGTTAAAACGTCACCTGGCCAACGCGCACGGGCCAGCAGGTCCAAGAAGCAGAACACGGATATCAAAGAATTGACAAATGCGACTTCCGTCCCAACCCGCGCCACAAAAAGCCAACCTGTTACCCCGCGATGTGGGCAAGAGACATCCGCGGAAATCATCACGCATGGTCATGAACAGCATTTTTACAGAACAATCAATCATCAAAGGCTGCAAGCCGGGTCACACAAGCCCCAAGATGCCATGACCGACGCGACGGCACCCGAACTGTACCCACAATACTGTTTCCAGTTGTCGCCCACCATCAATCGCTGGTGCCATCTCCGCATCGCCGACATAACCGCCCTGACCAGCCATCCAGGTTTTGAAGGTGAGCCACATCAAACACGCTCCTTTTTCCATCATCATCCCGACCCCCAAACCTAACCGATTCTCCTCTGCACCCAGGCCAAGATGTCTATTTCCACCTCAACCACCCTATAAAATGGGTGCGCGCCTCGGGCGTCGTCATCGCCGTCGATGAGTGGGAAGAGAGAAGCATCTACACGCTTGACGACGGCAGCGGCGCGACCATCCAGTGCGTCGTCAACGTCGCGCCTCGCGGGCTGCCTGGAGACACGACAACCACCACCACATCCAACCAATACCAATACACCCGCCCGCTCCCGGTCATCGACGCGCCCATCGACGTCGGCCACGTCCTCGACATTAGGGGCAGCGTCGGCACGTTCCGCGATACCAAGAACATCCGCGCCGAGAAGATTGCGCACCTCGGCTCGACGGAGCAGGAGGTGCTCTTTTGGGAGAAGGTCGTGCTGCTGCGGAGGGACGTGCTCTCGCAGCCGTGGGTGCTGGATCAGCGGACGGTACGGAGATGCAAGCGGGAGGAAGAGGGGAGGGTGGTGGCGGCGCCCGCTGGTCGTCACCGCCATCGGGCTGGTGTTACGGGGCTGGAGAAGAAGGGCCGAAGGGAGAGGGCGGATTATGGTGGAGAGGGCGGAGAGAGATCCGCTGTTGAGAGGGCATTGCCAAAACGGCCGAGAATCACGGGGCTGGAGAGGAGGAGTGTGAATACGGTGGAGAGGAGGGGTGTGGCAGGGTTGGAGAAAACGAGAGTTACGGGGCTGGAAAGGGGAAGTGGACTGCGGCTCGCAAGGAAGAGCGAGACGGGACTGGAAAATAGGAAAGAAACAGGGTTGGAGAAGAGAGTAACGGGGTTGGAGAGGAAAAGAGAGACAGGTCTGGAGAGAAGAGGGCAGACGGGGTTAGAGCGGGGGAAAGAAACTGGACTGGGCCAACGGAGAGTGACAGGGCTGGAGAAGAGGTCTGCGTCTGGACCCGACCGGAAAGAGACATGTCTGGAGAAGAAGAGAGTGACGGGGCTGGAGAAGAGGGTGGCAACCAAACCCATCACGAGGGTGATTCCTGTGACGGGCAAATACGACGCTCTGGGGTTGTGAGTGTACCCTTTACACAGGCCGAGTCTCGGACTCTAGTCTAGTAGCGCAACTTGGCCCGCCAAACTATCGCGTTAATTGGTGAGAGGATCGTTGAAGGAGACCCTCGGCCAGGCTTGGTCGTGTGGTGCAACTTGTGGAACCTTACCTTCCGGGTCTTCGCTTTGATCGCCACTCTCTCAGGACACATGGGGCATTTATATCAGATCTCAACAAGCTGAATCCATGCTGGGCGCACCTAAATCGAATTGTCTGCCTCATGGGCTGAGCAATCACAACTCACTTACAGTTTACACCCGGCAATCTGACTCGCATCTAACTTGGCTCCACTTCCAAGTTTGGACTCGGGTGGGTGACAGGACCCATTTCTGGAACCCTTAAATGGACGCATTCCCTAGGGCATCAATCGGCAACTCGAAGACGCTATCTCTTCTCAGCATCCCTAGACTCAGACACGCCCACGTCATCCTGTTTCGCGTCGTCTTAGTTCATGTACCCTAGCCTACATTCCCAACATCCCCCTGGCCTCCGACTTTTGCCCATCAGCATTCCATCGTCATCCGAGGTAAGGGCATATTTTACTCAGTCTCCAAGACATCTTGAGCCAGATCTGCGCGCCAGCCGCACCGGACCATGCGTGCCAGCCAGCCACGGCGGAATTGGTTGGGCCCGGTGGGTGGGGATGGGATGAATGAGATGACCCCGGCTCGTGAGGCCTGGGCCTCAGATGAGACGCGCTGTCGTTATATGGTTCACCTCACCCGCTGCTGGGCAAGCTCGGAGTTGGATCTGGCCTTTGCTAAAACCGTCACGATGAGTCCAAGTGGGAGGCTAGTGTTCGTGCTGCTGACCGTGCTGCAGGTTTCTGCCTCTCACGCCCCTGACGACGAACAAGCGCTCTCTCCGTCACTAGGACGGGACAAGCTTTCTCCTAGAGACATCCAAACATCGTCCGCAAGGGTCATCACGTGTTTGGGTCCCTCAGGAACGGTCCAAATCCTCGCCAGCAAGAAGACTCCTGCCAGCGGCTTCATCCCCTCTGTTCTCGAGACCCTCGGGCATGTTACCTCTGTGCCGATCTTGACCAACTCAATACCAAGGCCGACCTCGTTGCTGTCCGCTCCCTCGGTTCTACCAATCCAGCAGCCACCGTGTCCCGAAATTGCCATCAAGATGGTGGCGCCAGACATCTTTGCCGACCCCCTTTCCACCGACCCGCCACCGGCGAACATCGGCAGGAAGTACGATCACCCAGTGCCCAGGCTGGGGATCACCGCTTCATCGCCAATCGGCACCAATAAATTCTACGGCAATTTTCACCTGGCTAACCAGACCTCCCCAACATACCTCCACCCCTACGCCGTTTCCTGGGTTCGGGGAGGGGGGGTTACCGGGAGCTGGGGGCTCGCCATCTCCCACGTCGAAGGGAGGCAGCGAGTCTTTGGACCGACCAAGCCGGAGACGGGAGCTGCGGCATACTTCATCAACCCTGTCGGGATTCACTCCGTCTGCATCTCCGCGAGGGAACTGGGGTCTCAGACGGCCCTCACCACCGAGTTGCTGACCGACTTCTCCGCCCAGGTCAGCCTCCGCCCAGATGCACAAGCCCCTGCCGCATTGCAGTTCCCCTTGGTTCAGGGGTCGGCATTCATCACGGCCATGTTCGACGGCGCAACCCCCCAGATACAGACTGGCGTCTTCTTCCGCACCGTCACCAAGTCGGATTGGGAGCCGAAACCATGCGTCACCAAGTACAAGCTCCATCTGGAAGACGGAGCCACCTGGCTGCTGTATGCATACCACACACGGGGCGAGCCCCTCGATCTCCAAGTCACGAATAACGGTCTTGCCCAGGCCCAGCGGCCGTTTTACGGCATTCTCCAGGTTGCCAAGGACCCCGGAAATGGCGAGGTGGTCTACGACCAGGCGTGCGGTGTCTATCCGACAGGCGTCGGGCTCTCGGGGTCCGTGGATGGCGCAGCAGGGAGCTACAAGTTCGCCTTCCGGAAGGCCGGGATGGCCGGGACAACACTCGCCATGTACGCGCTGCCCCATCATCAGAGCTCTTTCGACGGCGAGACCCGGGCCAGGATGACCGGTTTGCAGCTGCAGACCACGACGAAGGGGGTGGCGGTCGCGGTCGTGGCCGATTCGTGGACCATGGTCGAGCCAAGGCTTCCCACCGACATGGGCTTTCTGCCGTGGTCACCGCATGCCGGGAGCATCGGCGCCATCTCCAACTCGACAAGGGCCTTCATCCACAACATCGCGCGCCAGGAGGTGTCCCAGAACATGCACGAGCAAACCAACCTGAACTCGATGTATTTTAGCGGAAAGGTGTGAGAGCCTGTTGTCGCTTGGGCATGAAACGTTGGCTGACAATCGCAGGCGCTCGCCAAGTTTGCCGGCATCATCCTGGCAATCCATGATCTTCTGGGGGACCAGGGGCTTGCTCTCTGGGGGCTGCAACAGCTCAAGGTGGCATTCTCGCGCTTTTCCCAAAACGCCCAGCAGTTCCCGCTTGTTTATGAGAGTACGTGTACCCCAGTGCTGCTGAGATGGCTGGATTTAACACCGCGTAGGCGGGTGGGGAGGGGTGGTCTCCTCGGCGACATACGTGACAGGAGACACGGGGGCTGATTTTGGCAACTCCCTGTACAACGACCACCATTTCCACTATGGTTACTTCATCTACACGGCCGCCGTCATCGGGCACTTGGATCCCTCGTGGGTCCCCGCCAACAAAGCATACGTCGACATGCTCGTCCGCGACATCGCGAACCCCAGCGCCAGGGACCAGTACTTCCCGGTCTGGCGATGCTTCGACTGGTTCCACGGCCACAGCTGGGCCCACGGGCTCTTCGATACACTCGACGGAAAAGACCAGGAGTCCAGTTCCGAAGACACAATGCACGCCTACGCCCTGAAAATGTGGGGTGCCGTCTCCGGCGACCAGAACCTCGAAGCCCGGTACGTCCACTCACTCCCGGCCCCCCCCCCTCCAGCAAGCAATCTAACCCCCCTCCAACCAACCCCAGCGGCAACCTGCTCCTCGCCCTCCT
The DNA here is from genome assembly GCA_033297235.1 of Trichocladium antarcticum. Classification (NCBI taxonomy): domain Eukaryota; kingdom Fungi; phylum Ascomycota; class Sordariomycetes; order Sordariales; family Chaetomiaceae; genus Trichocladium; species Trichocladium antarcticum. The sequence continues at coordinate 262,875 of MU853407.1, forward strand.
CGCCCGCTCCCTGCAGGCCTACTACCTGTACACCTCGACGAACCAGATCCAGCCCCGCGAATTCACCGGCAACAAGGTGGCCGGCATCCTGTTCGAGAACAAGATCGACCACACCACCTACTTCGGCACCAACATCGAGTACATCCAGGGCATCCACATGCTGCCGCTGCTGCCGCACACCCCGCTGGCGCGCACCCCGCAGTTCGTCGCCGAGGAGTGGGAGACGTACTTTAGTCGCGGACGCGCCCAGGCCGTCGCCGGCGGGTGGCGGGGCATCCTGTGGGGGAACTATGCGACCATTGATCCGCGCGGGGCGTATGCCTTTTTCAGCGCGCCGGGGTTTGATCCCAGCTGGTTGGATGGCGGGGGCAGTTTGACGTGGTATTTGTGCTATTCTGCTGGTAGGTTGCTTGCTTGCCGTGTCTTGCTTGTTTTGTCTGCTTTTGGCTGGGGATTGTGCTGACCGGTGATGAAGCTTTGGGGGGGCTGTGAGAATGAAAGGGGGGGGGGGGGGGGGGGGGGGGGGGGGGGGGGGGGGGGGGGGGGTTGGTTTGTGGGGTTTGGCTAGGAGTAGGGTTGGATGGATGGGTATGCGTACTGGCAGAAGATGGGGTTTTGGGATGGGGTTCAGTTTTGGGTTCGCTGACCCGGGTTGGGGTTCATTGGAAAGTTTTCGGTGTATGCACACGCCGTAGAGGGGTGTTTGACTGGGACTGGGCTTGTGGAAGCCGGAGAGGCATGGATAAAAAGACATCCTTCTCAGCCACCTTGTCACCCGCACCTGCCAGAGGGTTCAGGAGGTGAGAAAACCAGCAAGGATTCTCATATATCCAGAGTTCTCCGAATTCTCCGAGTTTGCTCCGTCTTTTCAGCGTCGTCCGAAATCCATCTGGAAGGAGCAACCAGACAGACGGGTCAGGCGCTCTTGATCAACATTAACAACTGGCCCAGCGGGTTCCGGTATCGCACCAAACGAGTGAGTGTGACTCACATGGCGAGGCCCAGAATATTTTAGTCCCTCAATGTGTAAGTTTCGGTATGTCTGCTCCTTCTTCTCCTCTTTGGACGGCCGAGGGTTAGGGTATGTGATACTTGGCGTGTATTGGTCTCGGTTGGTTACAGGGCGAGTAATCGTGGCCCTGCTGTTAAAATTCATAATTAGTTCATGTCAGTTTCTGGCAAACTACAGACAGAACCCCATCAGCAAGATGGAAGTCGGCGGCATCGGAGGTTGAACTTGTGCAACGTGATCTTGCAGCTCGTTCCTGCCATCTATCTGGCAACATGCCGCCGCCTCCGCAGCCGGGATGGAAAGACCCCCCACCCGCCTTCAGGCACCCACCGCGCCGTGCCAGCATCCGGGTTGCGGGGCATACCGCAAAACCCCCAGGCTGTCACGCCAACATCAGACGGCCCGAACCATTCTCACACAAAAGCAGGAAGAGAAAAGCCGAACCAGAGGTTCACCATTCCATATTCCAATCCTAGCGCCTGGCACTGCAAATCCTGGGCGTATTCGTTTCCAGGGCTTTACCGACAAGTCTGCCCTGCCGCGGATGGGCGCTGTCAATTGGAGCCCCAGTGCGCTAAATCACAATTGATAGGTCGCTGCCCACTACGCCAGGGTCGGGCGCTGAATCACGGCAACGTATCCGGAACCGATCATGGGGACGCAGCAAGGCCCTACTGCAAGCCGGATACTAGAATGTCAAATCCGCCGCCACCCCCGGGAGGATCTCAGCCTTGTTACCCTCTGAGGCCTCTCACCGGACTTTCTCTCCCCCTCTCGCTTTCTTGTCCGAGTCTTAGGCTTCTAGCGTTTTCAGCCTCTCCGCACTCTTGTGTCGCAACCCACGGCCCGACACCCGACGAAGACGTGGTGATCCAGTACCGTGAAACCCCAGATCCCCACTCCGCTCCTTGGCCTTCGAGCTGCAGCCAAATATCTACCCGGTCGGACGCGTGTACGACGTTGGGCTCAATGTCGTTCGATTCGAACGGCAGTCAGTCCCCCCCCCAGTCGCAAATCATCCCGTTGAGTGACTACCTGAGCGCACAAGACTACGAGAATTTCGTCTGGGATGACGCCAACCGGGAGATGTCCGACGCCTGGCTCGCCCCCGTCGTCACCATCTCTCTCTCACTTAGGAAACACAAGATATTCCACCACAGTAACAAGGAGTATCTCAAACCGCCCAGCCCCTTCGTGCAGCAGGGACCTGAGCTAGGGGACTCGGGCTCAACCATCGTGTACAAGGTTACCTCCCCGGAGGGGTATGCCTACCGCCGGCCGCTGGCACTCAAGGTGATCATCTGCAAGGAGAACTCGCGGCCTCCGGGCCCGGACAGCAAGGTCCGCGTTGAAGCACTGAAGGAGGTAATGACGACGGCCTCCCTTAAGCATCCCCACATAGTCGCCTATGTCGCCTCTTTCGAAGATTACTGCATCCAAACCCGGGAAATCCGGCAGCGGCCGCGGGGCAAGGCGCGGGCCGTGTTCAAGGTCGACCAGCAGATCAAGCGGCACATCTTGGGCATCGCCATGTACCCCCCTGCGCAGTGCAACCTCCACACCCTCATGAATGAGGTCATCCAACACCCAAACGAGGCAGATTGGATGGTGGCATATCTCCACACCTACTTCGGGTGCCTCGCCCAGGCAGTCGCCTACCTCCACCAACAAACGAATCAGGTCCGTCACAAAGACATCAAGCCTGAAAACATCGTCATCGACGACTTCGGTGTCCCCATCCTCACCGACTTTGGCCTGTCCAGGCACTTCGAGACAGGGCAGTACTCCGAGGGTCCCACACCCAAGACCCTCAAATACGCCTGTCCCGAAGCGATGCAGGAGAAAGGGCGCGAACAGCGCTCCGACGTCTTCTCCCTCGGCTGCGTCTACCTCGAGATCGCGACGGTCCTGCTCGGCAAGCCGCCGCGCTTCGCCGAAGAGCAGCTCAGCGACGAAGGGGCCAGCGTCTCCACGACCGACTTCAAGTACTGCGAGTCGCTGCACAACCTCGACGCCTACCTCGCGCTCCTCAGCACGCGCGTCGCGCCGGACCTCGTCGCCGCCGACCCGCCCAAGGAGGCCTCCGCCAAGGCCGTCCTCGCCGCCCTCCCCACCATCCGCCGCATGATGGACGCCAGCGACAAGCGCCGGCCACTGGCATCCGACCTGTACCCCGCGTTCCGGCATCTGTACGATGTGCATGACAGCCCGGGGCCGTGTGCCAACTGTGAGGAGGAGCGGCGGTCCGGCAGGGCGATTTTCCCCCCTCCCCCGCGCAGCGGCAGTCCGACGCTTTCTCGGAGCGCGACGATGGGGGCTGGTGCTGGTGGTGGTAGTGGTGGTGGCGGGCCGGCCTCGATTGTGAGGAGGGGGACGGGACCCATGGCGACGACCGTGCTGGTTTCCTCGCAGGCAGGGTCGCCGGTGGAGATGGAGATGTCGGATGTTGGGGAGGTGGAGGAGAGTGAGTGAGTTGGTGCGCGGACGAGGTGGCTTCCTTGGCGAGGTTGGGAGATACCCTTCAACCCGCGGGGAGTGGCGTGCTGGCGCGGCTTGGAGGAGCCATGCTCGGGCGCTGTAGTGTGTTTGTTTTCTGTTCTTCTTCCTGTTCTGTCTGGCGAGCGTGGTTGGTGCAGTTATATACCACTGGAGGAAGGCGAGTGAGCATGCTTTTGTTTTGCTGATGATGGATGAGGATGATAGGCTGGAGCCTGGAGGAGTCAAGGGTTTTGGGTTTCGGCTGGGGATGGGTAGGCACCCAGGTATTTATGGATGGCAGAGCTTTTGGGACGTATCGAGGTTATTTCATGGTGTCAGATGTGTCGGCTATCAGGGATTCGGTCGAGGAGTCGGGGTGTTATGGAGGGCACGTGTGCATGGTGGTATTGGGAGGGCGGATTATTGGGCCTCGGCGCATGAAGGGGGCGGGCCAAAAGCATATTTCTTCGTGGGGCATGTGGATGGTCGCCTTAGAGTAAAGATGGATAAACAAAACATCTGGCGGCCCCGAACCCCTGAACTGCAACTTGGTTCCCCCCCAACCCAGGGGGGCCTCCCTGGCCTGGCATCTGGAGCGTCTTTCGCACACCGACATATCACATAAAGTTGCTCGCCCGGCTAGCTCAATCGGTAGAGCGTGAGACTCTTAATCTCAAGGTTGTGGGTTCGACCCCCACGTCGGGCTCAATTCCCGTCGGCGAGCGCCTTCTTTTTCGCTTTTGGTGTATTCTGCTGGTGTACTCTGCTGGTGGGTTGTGCAGTCTTGTCTGGCGCATCCTCGGGTGTTTTTGGTTGGGTTTTGGGTGCTGTTCGCCTTGGCGTGTCTGGTCGGGTGCGTGTGGAGTGAGCTGAGCCCAAATGCTGGGGCTGGGTAGGCCGGCCTCTGGTGTAGTATGTATACTCAGGGGCAGTAAACAACCTGGTGGTATGGTGTGGGGGGTTGGATGCCACAGAGCAGAAGTAGTTCATCAGCAGACCTTCATCAAGGCGCCGATCGAATCTTAAAGTAGGATGCCGTATTGGCAAAACCGCGATCATCAGAACGGAAGACGATCTCGAGGTGGTTATTCAGCCTATTCACATGGGACCGGGGGGATCCGTACGGGGCGCAGGAGACTTGAGGAGATAAGCACCCCTGCCAAGAGGGTGGATTGCAATGGTCTTGATGGTCTCGGCTCGCAGCGCCGCGTCTTTGCGTCCTGGACCCCTGTCGCGTAAACGGGGCACTGGGATGGGGGAAGCTGCCAGCGAGAGATCGGCAGAGTCTAGACGGCGCAAGCATAGCAGAGCCACAAACCTAACGCACGTCTGTCAATAAATAGATTTGAAAATACTCCCTCGGGTCTCCAATCGGAAGGAAACATGCATGAATACCTATTCACTAGCAATGAAAACCATCACAATTGCTTACAAATCGAGTGTGTGTCTTGGTGGTTGGAGCTGGGTCCTCGGGTTTGGAGCACTATGAGTACATATGATGTGGCCCAGAGGCCCGGTTGCAGCGAGAAGACTGCGAGCGGCCAAGAGTGCGAGAGCTGAAGCGTAGATATCTCGGGATCGACGGGAAAAGCCACAATGTTTCCCGTGACGAAAAAAAGAACTCATCCGGAGGGTTTGGTCAAGGGCACATGACGTGGACGACATTACGCTGTTGTGTCAGTGTGGGTGCGGGCCGACGATCAGTAAGAATACAGCGCTCTCAATCCTTTGCTCCGTGGGGTTCCACAGCGTCTCGCCCCGAATTCGCTTCTCCCGTGACCAAGACGGTACCCCACACATGAGAACTATCCCCCACAATTACTCCACCAATAGCCCAAATAGACAGGTCGAGGCCCAAGCTTCCCCTGCCAGCAGAAGGCGGTTGCGATTGCGCGCCGACATTGCAGAAAAAAATTAACGCCGAATGGCACATGCGTCGCAACGCGCCGCAGGAACAGACCACACATTTGCTGTTGCAGCTGCACCATCGCCTGTCGCTCCTGTGCCGCGCTGGCAGAGTTATAAACCCCGACACAGCCCCTCAGATGCGCCAACGACGGTTCCCCCGGGGGCCATCATTCGTTCCTCCAACTGTCGCGATCGGAGCCACACTGCTGTGGAATGTAGCGACGCCACTCCAAGCATCAAGGAGCTGCAGTGTATCGAAGGTCGCCTTCACACTGTTTCCACAACCCCAAAGTACGAAAGAGCTAGGGCCAGGCCTTTCATGACGTACCCCCCATCTTTCAACTCCGGATTCTAACCCCTCCAAGCCCCGCGCCGCCGGCCTTTATCAGTGCTATCTCGTCCACGACCGGAACCAGCCCGTCTCCCGATCCATTGCCAACAGAATCAGCATTGTCGCCATTTCCAGTCCACCACCCACACACCACAAAAGGCAGAACCGCCCCACCACCCACACACTATGGTACACATCCGCGAAATAAACCCGGCTCGTTTTGAGGACAGTCTCATTGCGGTCGGTCCCATGCTCAATCTGGACGGGTTGTTCATGAAGCCTCTCCCAACACCCCCCCCCGAGCCTCTCCTCCCCGACGGCTCAGTCAACCTACACCCTCACCATGAGGACCACCTGCCGCGGGGCATTCTCGAAACGGCAGCGGAAAAGGAACACAACTGGTTCATTGGCAGCATCGACCAGGGCACCACGTCATCTCGCTTCCTCATCTTCAACGGCGAGGGCGATCCCGTCGCGAGCCATCAAATAGAATTCGAGAACCTGTACCCAAAGTCTGGGTACGTATCCACCTCCCGCCCCGCGTCCCGCAGATCTCCACCGCATTTGCAGGGGCGACTTGCATGGCGATTGAGCTAACCGATGCGGATTAGATGGCATGAACAAGACCCCTACGAACTCCTCAATTCGGTCGAAAAATGCATTGAGGGCGCGATGGACAGGTTTGCCGAGCAGGGCTACTCGAAAGTCGACGTCCGGGCCATTGGCATCACAACCCAGCGCGAGACAACAGTGGTATGGGACAGCACCACCGGCGAGCCGCTCTGCAATGCCATCGTCTGGCCCGACACCCGCACCACCGCCATCGTTCGCGAGCTCAAGGCGCGCGATTCGGCAGACACTCTCCAGGAGCTCTGCGGCCTCCCTCTCTCCACATATCCCAGCAGCGTCAAGCTCATGTGGCTCCTCCAAAACGTCGACCCGGTCAAGCAGGCGTACGACGAAGGCCGCCTCGCCTTTGGAACCGTCGACTCGTGGCTGATCTACAAGCTCAACGGCGGCGCCCAGGCCGAGAAGCCCATCCATGTGACGGACAGCACCAACGCGAGCAGGACCATGTTCATGAACCTGCGCACCCTGCAGTACGATGACAAGCTCCTGGGCTTCTTCGGCCTCGACCGGAGCAAGATCCAGCTCCCCAAGATCGTGCCGTCGTCCGACCCCGAGTGCTTCGGCAAGCTCACCCGCGGCCCGCTGGCCGGTGTTCCCATCGGCGGCTGTCTCGGCGACCAGTCCAGCGCCTTGGTCGGCCAGTGCGGCTTCAGCCCCGGACAGGCCAAGAACACGTATGGCACCGGAGGCTTCATCCTCTACAACGTCGGCACCGAGCCCGTCATCTCCAAGCACGGCCTCCTCGCCACCGTCGCCTACGACTTTGGCGGCGGCCGAAAGCCGGCGTACGCGCTCGAGGGCAGCATCGCCGTCGCCGGCGCGGGCGTCACCTTCCTCAAGAACAACTTTGGTTTCCTCGAGGAATCCAGCGAGATCAACGCCTTGGCGGCGTCAGTCCCCGACAACGGCGGCGTCTTCTTCGTCACGGCCTTCAGCGGCCTGTTCGCGCCCTACTGGATCGACGACGCCAAGGGCACCCTCTTCGGCATCACGCAGCACACGACCAAGGGCCACATCGCGCGCGCCACGCTCGAGGCCACGTGCTACCAGACGCGCGCCATCCTCGAGGCCATGGAGAAGGACTCGGGCCACAAGCTCGAGTCGCTCGCCGTCGACGGCGGCCTGTCCAACTCGGACCTGTGCATGCAGACCCAGGCCGACATCAGCGGCATCCCCGTCGACCGCCCCCGCATGCGCGAGACCACCGCCCTCGGCGCCGCCATCGCCGCCGGCCTGGCCACGGGCGTCTGGCGCGAGCTGGAGGACCTCGAGCAGGTGAACAAGAACGGCCGCAAGGTGTTCCAGCCGCAGATGGGCCGTCCGGAGGCGGAGAAGATGTTTCGGAAGTGGGAGCAGGCGGTGGAGATGAGCAAGGGGTGGACCAAGGACTAAGATGGTGTGTGTTGTTTGTTGTTTGTTGTTTTGGAATGGGCTTTTTCGTCATGACCTGGCGTTCATGGGATGGGAAATGATGATATGGGACGGCCTTGCGTTTTGCCGACATGGGCTTGTATTGGGCTGCGTGGGTGTCTGGTTGGGTCTGATTCCGTGTATACCTACCATTGCGGGGAGGGTTGGGATTGTACAAGCAAGTTTAGCGTTGGATTCTGTATAATAGTACTTTATAATCGTCTAATGATCTCTTCAGCTATCTTTACCCACTGATACCCACTGAGCGACCATGTTGGTATGCGACCAGTGTTTTCGTGTTTTACACATTGACCAAGAGGTTGCTTTCCGTCTAGTTGCAAGTGTGAGGTCTCACAGTCGGTTCCCCACGCGCTCAACAAGAAACGCAAGTCACAGCTCCAGCCTGTCATGTCGTTGGATTGCAACTACCTAGGCTAGGTATCCACTAGCTCGCTCTTGCTAGAGGTCCTGCTACTGTCGACAAACTGGCGGGGAGCTGTGTTGATATCCAAACCAACACCCAGAGATTCTATTCTACCGATCTACCGGTACCATCATGGTAGCTCTGCCGCCTTGTCCAATGCACAGTACCTCGCAAGCACAATTGCCCTGCCACCCATGGGTGTCCCATGATGCTAAGCTCCAAGTAGGCGGTTTGTTGCATTGCAAGGGACACATCACCAAGACGTCATGTGGACTACCCCTCTCCCCCGTTTCGGGAATATCAAAGCTGTTCAGTGGGCAACATCTCGCAGGCAGCCATGAGTTTGAAAGGAGGGCGATCAGCTTCAAATTGCGATGACGTGAGCCCATATATGACGAGGCAAGGACCCCCACGGAGCCCGATGGGGATAACACGTTTGATTCGTTTATTGTGTATGATGGTCTTGCGTAAAATGCAGATCTGGAACAGCCCTGCCAAACCGCCCAGTCCCGTGATGCGCGATGCAGATCCCTGAACCCCCCCAGCCCGTACAATAGCCCTACGCGCCGCTCCATTGGTACTCGTCTCTGCATTTCAAAAGACAAACACGCCAACCCTCCTATCTTGTTTCTTGTAAACCACCGCTTGTGGCTTGTGAAAATATGGCCCGCGGCTGCCCACCACCATCGAAACGAACAGCCCAGATTCCAGCGCCTAGCCCTAAGAATGGTGGTGGGTCCGGTGCGCGGGAAGGAATGAAAAGAAAAAGGTGGAGGAGAGGAGTTTTGTGTGGCCACCGCGTTCCGTCTTCGTGAGAGTATTAGAAATCGGGTGACGGAAAAGGATCTAAAAGATGTATTTATATCCCAACCCGAGGAAGAAAGGGTGAGATATAGGGCCGACATCCAATGCCGGAACCCCATTAGTTCCATTTACATGATGATGGCAGGAACATCGATGTTGGACTTGATGGTCTTGTGCGGCAGGATGCTACCGCCGTTGACGTAGATTTCGTCGCTGATGGTGACGTCGTCGCCCAACACCGTTACGTTCTCGAGGCGCGCCCAGCGGCCCACGATACTGTTCCAGCCGACGATGGTGCTCTTGATCCAGGCATGGTCTTTGACCTTGGATCCGGCCATCAGCACGCAGCGCTGCAGACGGACTCCATCGCCCACCACGACGTCGGGGCCAATGGTGACGTTCGGTCCTATCCTGCAGTTCTTGCCGATCCTGGCTGAGGGGTCGATCAGCACATTGCCGCCGTACACGAAAGGCTCCGTTGACGGCGTGAGCAGCTTGGAGCCCTTCTTTGACAGTGACGAGAGGTACAGGCAGGTACCCGTCAAGAAGTCCTTGGGCTGGCCGACATCCATCCAGAAGCCCTCGAGGTCGAACGAATGTAATTGGCCGTCCTTGACCATGTTGGGGAAAGTCTCCTGCTCAATGGACGTGGGCCGGAGCTCGATGCGGTCTAGCACCGATGTGTTGAGGATGTAGATGCCGGCATTGATGCGGTTGCCGACGAACTGAACCGGCTTCTCGACAAAGCGGTCGATGCGCGAGGCGTGGTTCGGCTTGTGGACAATAACGCCGTACTTGGACGGCTCCTCCACCTTGGTCACCACGATGGTGCCCTCGTCACCGTGCGACTTGTGGAAAGCGGCGAGGTCCGTGAAGGGGTACTCGCAGGTCACATCGGAATTTAGCACGAAGAAGGGTGTGTTGTCCTTTCTCAGGACCTCTTCGGCAAGCTTCAGGGGGCCGGCGGTGCCCAGGGGTTCGCTCTCGATCGAGATGGTGATGTTGATGCCGAATTGCTCCTCGTACTATTATTTGAAGCCTCGTGTCAGCCGTCGGCGGACCCATCATCCCCCTTCAGGGCCAGAGTTGAGGAAAAGGAGCACCAACCTCCTTCAAGTACTTCTCCATAATCTCGGGGCGGTAGTTCACAGCCAAGACGATGTCGGTGACACCAGCGGCGGCAAGCGCCTCGATCTGGTGCAGGATCATGCGCTTGTTGCCGAACTCGACCAGGGGCTTCGGCAACGTAAGAGTCTGTAGGGACGGCGTCAGCCATACGGTCGTGTATGCACGAGCTCGTCTCGAGGGGCCGTTCTGCCGCAAGGGGTCTGCTCCGCGGAGTCGGGCATCAAGGGCCGGGTCCACGTACAAGAGGCCGGAGGCGGGTGCCAAAGCCGCCAACAAGAATCAAAGCTGCAGCAAGAGCCCAACGTTAGCCGCGTCCCATCGCAGACACGGGAACAGAGGCCCGGAGCTTGCCTACCCTTCATGATTGCGGTGGGTGAACGAGTGAGTGAATTGGGCGAAAGTGGGCGAATCAACGAGCGGACGAAGCAAACAGGAAAGCGGAGCGGATGCGCGGGGGAAGAGAGCAGCTGGCTCTGCCCTTTTAACAAGCGGCAATGGCAGTTACGAGCTGAGGTGAGGAGAGGAGACGGAGGTGAATACGCGAATCGAACACGGGACGCCAAAATCGGAGGAAGTGGCAAGACAGGTTGGTTTTCTGGAAGGTGCATACAATGGACGAGGAGGACACTCTGGAGCTTTTTGCTTGGCCCTCGCACCACCCGCACCACCCCTGGCCAGACGCGGCTAACAACGTGCACAACACGACTTTGTGGATTCCCCGAGACTCCCACAGGGCTGTTTGGGCCAGGAGAGCGCTGACGGGGGAAGGCTGGTCGGTGCTCTCCCCGCTGAATGGCCTGCACAGGCGGGGATCGTGGGACCACATGCCAAATGCGCAGCCAATCAAGCAGTACAATTTCCCTGGCGAAATTGGGGTTGCACACCACCAGTTTCTCTGTGGAGACGAACCACCCTTCACTCTGCATCAGATTCAGGGGAAAACACGCCCTCAGGGGGCTCGACGACGATGCTGCGCCTCGACGTCTTCCTGGCCCAGACACGCGCTTTCTTGGGTTGAAACCACGAAAGCGCAACACAACGCAAAACAGGTGGTGTGGTGTGCCTCGGTCGGCTGCTGCATGTTCCAGGTTCCCCACGATCTGCTAAACCCAAACCAATTCTAGTGGTGGGGGTGGTTCTTGGCTCCTGTGGATTGACTCGGAGCCCCTTGAACAAAGAGGACGACGGGCGTTTGGTTTCCTCTCAAAAGAAATACTCGACTCTGTTTTCTCTACGCTTCCAATTGCCATGATCAAGGTGACGAACCCAGCTCCCCAAGTGACGTGGACATCACACGCCATATACAGCATCCTCACACCCCGCGCGCCGAGCACTTACAGGGACAACCCAGAACCTGGGCGTCGTCAACCAAACATGAAACAGGGGGAACCGTTGCTCCGAGACTACAATGCTCCATACCCCCGCATCTTCGGTTCAAAGACACAAGTGATTTGTCTCATATCACCAATGCGCCCACGTTACACAAGATCCAGCAGAGCGTGGTTGCTTGGTTGCTTGGCCGATGGAGGGAGGGGTCAATTGCCTCGAGGGGTTGACCGTGGGGTCGCACACACACTACACACACTCTCGAAATGGCACGGCATTTTGTATCCGTACCAACACCACCACCAACCACCACGACGGCGAATCGCATCGCTTGATTGACCGTCCGCATTCAAGTACGTACCTCGCACCCCTGGCGGGGCATGCAAGCGACACCGTACAACCAGTCTCTCGGGCCCGGCACTCGACAGTCTCGCCTCCCATTGATTCACACGTCCTTGTAGCATGTAACAAAGAGATCCAGAAACAGAAGTCTGGCTCAATTCGGAAACCATCATCACATCACCCCGTCTTTTGCTCTGATTCTTGTCAAGTCTACTACCATTGGGGTAGTCATCATCATAATCATCATCATTCATCAGCCATCAATATGTGAAAGGTGATAGAAAAAGAAAAGCGAGAGAAAAGTAGCCAACCGTCCTCCATTTCAGAGCCTCGCCACTCCATGCCCGCTCTCGCTCTCTCTCAAGAGCCAAGACCACAACGATGCAGGTATGTATATCCTCCCCAGGTATCCAGTCGAAAATCCGCCTCCAGAAACAAACGCTCCAGACCTCCTAAGCCAACCACGAAGGCGCGGCCCAGCGAACTCCCACAACGGGGGGATTGTATGTGTATCCGGGAGACAAAACAAGAAAAGCCCCGGCATCATCTCATCGGCCCCAGCGAAATCGACGCCCAGGCTGCTGAAAACAGATCCAGACGAACCAGCCAACCCCCCCCCCCCCCCCCCCCCCCCCCCCCCCCCCCCCCCCCCCCCCCCCCCCCCCCCCCCCCCCCCCCCCCCCCCCCCCGCCAGGATCCCATCTGGCTCAAGGCTGAGCGCAAATCCAGTCTAGTCCAGTCGATGTGAATCCAACATGTTCTCGGTTCGCATCCTCCGATCCGGCTGGTTCTGTGATACCCAGCCGAGAAGGGGCCAGGAAAAGCCCAGGCCAGCATGTCTTTTTGTTTGTTTGCAGAAGAAGAAGAGGATAGTAGAAACAGGAAAACCAAACAGTTCAAGCGATCAAGTAGAAACCACGACGGCCATGATGATTGAGATGGTCGTCCAGAGCTAAACTTTGTCTAATGTCATAGCCTTCGTCATTCATGTCGTGAAAATGCGTAGAAAAATATAAAAGATCTTTCATAGGAAAAAGTCATGTCTTCATGCCGCTCCGCTTTTCGGGCTCCTCGGTCCTGGTATGGTTGGATGCCACCAATGGGTATAATCCGCGGCTTGACTCTCTCTCTCTCTCTCTCTCCCCCCTTGTCGCTGTGAAGCCTTCGCCGACTTTTATAGCAGAAAAAATGAACCGGTTTTCAGTGCTGATTGGAACGCCTTTCCTCTCCGCCGATTGGGCCGGGAATCCAGTTTTGGGAGGGGACGCCACGTCTGGGATTCAGCGAGTCCCCGTCCCAGCGCAGCCCCTTGTCACACAAGGAATGCGGGTTCCGTAGCCGTCACTCGAGTGAGATGGTCGAGCTGCTGCTCGAGTGGTGGCCTGACCTGCTCCCCCTGGGATTGGAGGGCGTGTGGCGGCTGCTCTTGCGGACTTTGCGGGTGGTCCCGTCCGCGGGCAGCCCCTGGACGATCCCGTTGCGGGCAAGCATGCCCCCATTGACCGAGAAGTTCCGGCAGACCATAAAGGCGCGCATGGCCGCGTTCTCCTGGGCCAGGCCATCCGATTCGTATGCGAGATCCGTCTGATACTCGCGCCCATTGACCAGGACCAGGCACGTAAAGCCATTGGAGTCGCGGTAGCACTCATACATGGGGTCATGCCACCCTCGACGCCGGCAGAGGCCTGCAAGACAATCCTGGTTAGCCCTGCCATTCTGGCCACTGCCCATTGGACATCCTGATGGGGGTGGGATGGAGGGTGTTGCAAGGCTTAGGGGGGGGGGACGTGGAGAAATATGCACGACAGCCCAACGTGAACGCCCTCAGCCCTACAAGATGCAGGGGAACAAGAAACGGCAGGGCGTGTACCGGGTCGACAATTAACAGGGCTTGAACGTGGTGGCCAGGGTTTGACATGAAATTCCGGTACAGTCGGGGAAGGCGACCAGGGTCTCGGCCTTGGGGATGCCATGCGCGGATCAACCAGCAGTGAGGCGCGCGGGCGGTCATCCCATTCATCGACAACCCCGCCAAAATAGGAGTGGGCGTGTGATTGGGGTTGGCGGCGACGACAGAAAAAAGTATCAAATCGTCCCGGCGGTTTCAATCGATGACTTACTTTCTAGGTACTGCATGTAGAAGCCGTTCATCGAGTCCATTGTTTCTGGTATGCCTGGTGCGACTTGCACGGATGGTGAGAGATGTAAACGGAAAAAGCCTGGCAGTCCAAAACAAACAAAAACAGAGTAGCGGGCTGCGGTCCGGGATTCCGTCCGATGTAATGCAGTCGAGCCCAACCTAGGGGCAATGGGACGTGGAGAATAAAACGTAAAAGTAGGGCAGCGCCGGGTGTGAAAGCTTGTCCTGCGGAAGGGAGGGTGGTGTGAGTCGGGTAGTCGAGGTGTCAAGGCTGATATGCTACGTATTCAAGGCTCGGACGCAGGAAGCGAGGTCCTGGGCCAGCACCGGCGAGACATGTGTGCTTTATTGCGGCGATGGGAGCGTTAATGCGGGGCAGGGGATGGCAAAAATGCCCAGAGATACAGGCCAATGCAACTGGGGAAATGACGGCAAGCTAGACGGACGAGAGGGAAGGGGTTCATCAGATGCACGTCGACTGGGAGATGCGGCTCAAAGTGCGACCCATCTTGATGTGCTGGCGTATGTCGTTGCCAGTTGATACAACCGCAGAGGCCGGGCCAACTCCACCCCAGCAACATGGGGGGGATGCACCGTCCTGAGGGGCAACCTGTCGTTTGATAAGTCCGTCCAGTGTGGTTTGGGGAAGGACAGGGACCCCAGCACGATGCTGCACCTGCTCGAGTCTGTTGGTACGTATGTGCTTCCTTTAGCCCCTCCGGCATCCACCGTACATGTGCTTCGCATCTGCCGGTTTCGCGCACGTCTCTCCGTATTTGCTGTTTCTGATGCTGGAGGGCCGATGATCTTGCTTTGTCGGAAACTCCGGTATATGCAGACTTTTGACATGATACGGTGGCAAAATAGGATCTTGGAAGTCCTCTTTGGCGAGGCTGGAGGGGCGATGGGGCGTCGAGAGGGCGGGAAAGACTCGGCCGGCCTCCTTGGCTATTGTTGTTGTTGTTGCTGTCGGTTCTCAACCGAGACCCCACTCCCTGGTGGGTACGAAGAACGCAGAGGAAGGGGTTGACTGGCTCAACCCATCGCGATCGAGGGCAGCAGAGGGGAGAAGGAGGACGAGACTTGTCGTCCGAGATCCATTTTGGTAGCCACTAATGCAGCTGCAGCGAATCGACCTTGTACCGGCTGGTACAGCAACTGTGCCATCCACAACCGCCGGCACATCCTGAGAGTCATGCAAAGCCCACCTGCCACGCGCTGGCAGTGGAAGACCGTGACTCCGTGAGAAGTCGCCCGTGGTAGAACAGGCGCCCCCGAGTACAGACGGCGGGGAACGGGAAAAGGCTGGCGCTCCATGGGGCTCGCGTTCGACGGAGGTGTCCGGGCAACTCTGCAGATGCCAGAGACGGCGAGTCTTGGCAGCGGTATTGTGGCCATGCACCCTGGGCCCATGGGCGATTCGCCAGGTCTCACATCTTCTGTCACCGTCGGCAAGAGGCGTTCGTGTGGTTCTGAAACTTTCCCGCTCACTTGCGACTGGCAGGCCCCGGCGAATCAGGAGCAGGCAATTGGGTTTCTCGGGACGACAGTTAACAACAGTCGGCAGAGCGACGGGCACCCGTCAGGATGTTCTGCGACCCACGAGCGAAGCTTGAGGAACTGTGATCGGCCGGATGGCAAATATTGTCCCCTCTCGAGCCCCTCCATTCCTTCCTGGGAGCGGACCAGGAGCCGGCCGCGAGTTGGTAGCGGTCGAGGCCACACACGAAGTCGGTGGAGAGCGATGAGGTGCATGAACAGTGGCTGGGGCCGGCAAACCCTTGCATGCCCTGCATCTGACCCTAATGACGAGCGACGGCTGTGAATGGTCGAGGGGGTGGCAAGGCAACTAGGCACAGGCCGGCCTTAACGCTCATGCAATGATGAGTTGGCACTGCTTCTCGATATTAAAAAACAAGAGGCCAGAGTCTGGGTCGGGGTGCGAGGAAGACGAATGGCGCCGGGCGAATGCGTTGCACGCACAGGAAACACTACCCGCGCGCGACGACCGGCCTCGGGGCCCAGATCCTCTAACTAATTCTCATCCGCCCAGGCAAGAGCCGGGAGAGGGGGGGAGGGGGGGAGGCTGGGATTGCAGCGGACGAGGCCATATTCCCCGAGCGGGTTACTCCGGACGGGGTGAGAATGAGGTTGCGGTGCGATGCTACGGCAAGGTGAGCACGCAGCGCGCCAACGGACAGAGCTTAATGTACATACAGAGTACGGATACAGTACAATAAATGCAGGTTAAGGAGGCATTGGAAATTGCCGTGGAGCATCTCCCAGGATCGGCACTACGGATTGCAGGGGTGATGGCAGGTGCAATGGACATGGATGTGACGATACAGATTACCTTACTCCGTACCGACTGCAAGTACGGGCATACTTCGTACACGACAAAGTTTCGGATACGGATATGATATGCTGAGCGAATTAACACCTGGAGACCATTTGGAGAAGTTCTCGAACAATCAATAACCCAATCCCTAGCAGAACGCCATCCCCAAGCAAACAGGGCGTTGCGGTGAAGTTGAACCACTAACACACGGCCACGCGGAGACCTTACACAGGCCGAGCAGTCTGGAACCCGCAACGGCCGTTTTACTCGCAGCTTGCCTGTCGTTTCTTTCTCGTCATCAGCATGACACCATCAAATACCGCCATGGCACATGGAATGGAGAGCCCTGAATGTTACATTGGGATTCTCCAACCGTCAGAGCTTTATCAGCTCCAGTGTCCTGTCTGGCAAGCCTGGCCCAATAACAGGTCCCAGATTGGCCAGATTCAGATGTTTGATCCTGGGGGACTTGAAGAGCAGGAGGGGTCCTCCTCCACCCCGCACCAGATCGCACAGACACTGAAAAAAAAAACTTGGTGAGGGGCAGAATTGACCCCTCATCGCAGCGCAGTGGGTGGAACCCCGCAACGTCATCCTCGGCCCGATCGACCGAGTCCAGCAGGTCCAGGTCTCCAGGACGGACGCTCGGAGGAGGGTATCTCTACACCACAAGAGTATCTGTGAAGTCCTGCAGCCCAAAATCAGGGAAAACTAGCAGAATTCCAGGTGTCTTGAGGGGGAAAAAAGCGGCAAGGGCATTGACGGCGGACAGTCCTGGCCTCACGATCTCGGGGCACTATTCTTGTTCATTTTTTCTGCCCCTTGCCCAACTTATTTGTCTCTCATATCTTGCAAATACGCCGTCTCGCTTACCTACTCGGCCTGTCTCCATTACGGAATGTCTCACCCCCCAGAGTCCCCCAAGCCGATTACACGACAGACACCGTACCGCCCGAATGCATGTAAAAGGCCTACCATGCAACCTTCTCATCCGCTGCCCTTGAGCCTACTGGCAACCGCAGTCCAGATATCGTCTGGGACCCGTCCAGCGGCCCATTACGGCGGCCCTGTTTTTGCAGGTCACGCGGGAGCGCGGGGACGACTGGGCCCGATGGATGAGACAGAAGGCGAGAGCAGGGAGAACGGAGCAGCCAGCTAACGCCGCCAAGGGCTCGGGGCGAAACCAAGATTCGTCCGAGGGGGTCTGGCATGCGATTTTCGGTCAAAGTACCCCCGCCCGTTCGTTCCTAGGTGTCTTGGACCGACCAGATCGGCTTCTGCAGCAGGCCTCGTTACAAATACCCCACCAAAACATCCAAGAAGCCCGGTCCAGGACAATCGCGACTACGGCGGCGGCGGTGGACGCGCCCTCATCTGGCCCTGGATTGGTGGGCCGTCGTTGGGACTTGAAAATGAGGTAGGATGGGAGGTTCCAACGTTTGGATGCGGTGAGGAAGGACCATCGACCATGTCTGTGCGAGGGTTTTTGAACCAAAGCATTAGCATTGGAAGTCTGCGACGTCGTGCAGGAGAATGGATGGGGCCTGCAGGCGCTGGGCGCAGCCAAGTTGCCACGCTCTCGGCAGCGATCTTTTTCTCTCTCCCACACATCTGCTGCCCCCATGGCCAAACACTGACTGGCATATGACAGACCGCACTAGCTCTACATAGGGGGTGGTTGGTGAGCCCCCCCCCCCCCCCCCCCCCCCCCCCCCCCCCCCCCCCCCCCCCCCCCCCCCGGCCGACCCACCAGTGGGGTCAGCGAGGAACAACAGGAGAAAGGGGGAATCCGAAGGTGAATCCGACGAGTGCCGCCGGCATATGTCTGGATCAGGGGACACACCCCGCGCCCTCTAGCTGTTCCTTTGCTGTAAGTATTGTAGATACTACACATATATCCCTGAGGCAAACAATAGCCCCTCTTTAGCCTGCATTATTTGCGACCCTGTCACGTCGAACTTGCGCCTCCTCCTACCGCATACAATATATGCTGCTTGCTACGGGCTGCATCCAGAAGGCTTTGAAGCGGCCACCGATGAGCAACAACGGGGAACATTCCTCCCATCCCTCTTCCAACCCATCCCATGCCCAATCTCAATCTCCAGGCCATGGAGGAGCCATAAGTGGTGTGGTGTGACTAGAAGAATGTGAAAGATCCCGAGATTCGACACGTGATGGAATCAGACAAGGCAACTTGTGCGAGGCAACCCAAGATCGCCCTCTTCTATTCGGCAGACGCTCGCACTCGCACAGAGACAAGCGCCCCCGTCTAGAGGCCCGTGTCCCCCGCCATTCAGAAGAAGCCCTGCCTATCCATAAAGTAGGCCTTCATGGCCCGCACGTTCTGCTGCGGGATGGCATAGACGGGATGGATCGGCCGCACGCGGTCCTGCGTGTCGAAGACCTGCTGGCCGTCGAGATAGGGTAGGACGGCCCACACCGGATCGGCCGCTTCCGCTGCTGCTGCTGCTGCCGCTGCCGCCGCTGCCTCGGGGATGGGCGGCTCGTCTAGCTCCCACTGGTGCTGCGCGGAGCTGAGGCCCGACAGGACGTAGCACGAGTGATAGGCATCTGACATTCTGTTGGTGGGGGGAGGGGATCAGATCAGAATGAGCACACACACAGGTGAGCGGATACATATGATGACGGGGTTGGGGGTCGGGAAGCGGGAAGCGGGAAGCGGGAAGCGGGAAGCGGGCGTGGTGGGAGAGACAGGCAGGAGACCACTCACTTTCCCGGTTTATCGCGCATTCCGCCTCTTTTGCCTTGATCTTGGCAGCAGCAGAGGATGTACCGAACCAAGCCCTCCCGGCTGAACAGGCTCTCGGATGCTGGCGGGAGGGTGTTTTTGGTGCTGTTGAGGCACGCCTCGATCAAGGGAAAACACCCGCCGACCCAGTGGCTGTAGCATCCGTCGACCAGTTTGTTGGTGCGACCCGAGAAGCCGCCCTCGGGTGCATACTGCCGTGATGACAGCCAGGCGATGAGTCGTGGCACGTCGAGACAGCTGTGTGTTCGTCAGCATGCAGTGCGCGTTGGCCCCCCCCCCCCGGTGCCGGTGCTGCGTACCTTGGTATGCTGCGTGCTGGGTGGTCCAGGAGCGCGAGGCAGCCGAGGGCGCAGAAGGCATATGCGCCATGGGCTTCGGCATTCGGCTGGCCCGAGATGCCGCCCTCGAAGGTTTGGCCTGGCGGGTTAGCAACAGCGTTGGATGATCGGCCACACACTCGGCCTGCGCGTGCTTACATCGTCGGACGTAGTCTGCTACGCCAGTCAGGAGGTTGGTGCTGCTGTCTCCGGCCCATGCGGGGGACTCGGGAGTCAAATCCAGAGGAAGCTGCAGCAGTGTGAGGATGACCGCTGCGCAGTAAGCCCCCCTTTTATTTTGGTGGTTAGCCTGGTCTCGCCTTTTTGCGCAAGAGATCAACGAACCTGATGTCCTCCTCGCCCCCGAGACAAACCTGGAATCCGCCGTCCGGCTGCTTAAGAGTGCAGAGCCACCTCCACATCGCCTTGCGATCGACCACCTCAAAGGCCTCCTCGCCGCCGACCAAGCCAAGCGCCAGCACCACCGCATACGTAGTGGCCATGTGTGACAGCTGTCTGCCGCCGCCGCCAAAGCCTCCGGACTCGTTCTGCATCGAGCGGGCCGTGGCGACGATCGACGGCCGGTAGGACGACACGTCCTCGCCCATCATGGTGAGTGCCGACAGACACCAGTACAGGAACCACGGTCTGCTGGCGTCGGCGGCCACAAAGCGGCCGGGGAGCCTCCCCAGACACTGGTGGAGGAACTTGATGTGTCTCGCCCGGTCCAGATGCGGCACGCCGTGGTCGTTGTAATGCAGCAGCTCATCCTCGCCGCTCATGAAGGGCAGGCAGAGCTCCACCGTCTCGTCCTGGACCGTGGAGGTGTTGGTGACCAGGCCATCCCGGACGGGCGGCAGCTGCGTGAAGAGGTCGGGAATCATGAGGCCTGGATGTGTGACGTCGAAGAATATTTCTTCGTCCACCGTTTCGGTGCTTGAGTCGTCGACGGGTGCCGCGGATGCCCTGGAGGGAGATCGCTGCTGCTGTTGCTGGTTCGACATGTTTTTCCACCGAAAGACAACGCGCTTTGGGTGCCCCGCCGCCTTTGTTCTGGCCGGCATGTGATGAAATGGAATCGCTGCACTGGCGAGGGACGGAACAATGATTGCGACAATTTGCTCCTTAGTATTCTTCCGACTTGCCACAAAAATGGCAGCTTTGGGATGTTTGCGTCCTGATGGCGTTGTCATGAGCCTGACAGCTGCTTGGCGAGGCTGGCAGATGCTAAGAGCTCGATGCAGCTGGCGCGTGGGAGACCACAGCGCCAGCAAAAGGCGGGCCCTTTGCCCTTTCCTGAAGTCTCACACTGCTCCCATCCGCCGCCTTCCATTTTCCACCTTTTCATTTGTCCCTCGGGTCTCGGCCGGCCTTGGCTTGTGCAACGGCGGCCTCAGGGGCGGGTTTGGAATCCAAGCCCCGATTTTGGTTCCGTCGCACCGCGCACAACCAACGAGTTCTACGGAGTACAGGGGGCTTACTCCCCGCGGGCGGGACGGCAATGCTCGACCGACACCACACCCACCCCCGCGCTCTGCCTGTCCCGGATCCGACCTCGCGAACGGCCCCGGCTGACACGGAGGCGCTGCAGGGCTCGGGCGTCCCCGGAGACCTGCCGGGCCGAGTTCCGTCCACCCGGCGCATTCGCGCGCGCTGTACGTATAAAACCCTGCCGGCCCCATCGATCGCTGCACCTTCACCGCCGACTCGTGCCCACTGGGCAGGACCACAACTACCCCTCCCTACCCCCCCTCCTCCGAACCATAGAAAGTCTGCTGGTTTGCCAATACTCCATACACATCCTTGGATCCATCATGCTGGCGTTGCTTCAAGTTCATGACCAAGCGGAAATGCCAGTATCCGGCACCCTACCGAGTCGGGAGCCGTCGCCCGGGTGTGCCGATTCTACGGATAAATCACCCAACTCTTTCAGCTTTCCCGGGCTCTGCCTTGCGGGGTATTTTTTTGCATGAAACCACATGGGCTAGGTCCTAGGAAGGTGGTCTGAGTGAGAAGCTGGTTTTCCTCCACGAGGGGGCGAGTTCTCGGCAGGTCGGTGACACCGGTCTATCGCCACTGCCGAGACAGAGAAAGCGCGTTATCTTGGGCCGGTAAACAATGCCGCGGTCGACCTGGGGGGAGATCCTCCGGGCAACCTGAGGGATCGGGAACTTGCCCGGCCCAATCACGGATGGCAGCCCGAATCCGTCCTGGACTGCGCCACGCCCTCTCTGGGCCAGCCACCGGCGTTTCTGCGCGCAGTTGAAGCCTGTGAGCGCGTGTCTAACCAACCCAGAGTCCCAGACCACGAGAATACCGCTGTGCCTGGGAGTGGAACTGGAATGCGCGGTTGCGTGCAGAAGCAGGCGGCGAGCAAACGGCGTAGGTGCGTCTCGTGTCTTGTGGCAGATTCTCCTCCTATCGTTGGTCCCCTGCTGGAGGGGTCAAGTTCTAGGGTCATCTCCGGGACCCGGCTCGAGATGGCTGATCCTCAAAATCCGACTTATAGACTTCTTTGTCTACTGGTTGGCAGACCGAGAAGCCTGAAGCCAGACGTCAAAAGATGGACACGGCGATGCCGAGCATGTCGGAGTCTGGTGCCGGCGGGAATCAGTGGAGACGTTTTGTTGTCCTGGCTCCGCACCGCGCGGGATCGTTCTGTTTTGCTGAAAAAGCACAAGCTTCATCAATGGATCACGCCCCTCCCGCCGACCCCTGCCAATGCCCGGACCATGATGCCGCCGGAGGTCGTGGCCAGGGGTGCGATGGGACCTGTGATGCTGTCTTTCGCCATATGTTGAGTGAGGGCCGAGTATCCCCTTTACTGTCTTGAGATCCGGGGCGTCTTCTTTTTGTAGATGAAGTGTCTCCGGCGAAGCTCTTGAATCCAAGGGAGCTGATGTCCACTTCCGGGAGGATCTGATAAGTGTGGGGGGGGGGGCCGCCGTCCATGGGTGCATGGGTACACGCTGCACAGTAAGAAAAACAAGCCAGACACCCTGCCAATACTTCGAACCTCTCACTGAACCGATGGAGACGCCGTGATGTTACTCGCAGTATCCGTACCCGTACCCGCCTCTATTACATGCATAGTCGGGCCGGTGTTTCGCGGTGTCACAGTACAGACACGACCGCACGTGTGATCACATTCTCTCTTCACTCGCCTGCGTGATGACCCCCATCATCACTTCATCGGCCTGGCCTGTGTCCCTCTGATCTTCCACCCATCCCTTGCTGGGAGCGGAGCTAAACTCGCTTGGCAACCACGGCTGATGAGCCGGAGGCGCAACGACTGTGTCCAGAACGACAGCGGCAAACAGCATGTCAAGCCGCCCGCCTACAACATGATGTTCCAGTAGGATCCGGCCAACGTTCGTCAAAGATAAGATGACGCGGACGCCCGCATGGCTGGAATGTGTACTGTGTAAGAGTAACCTCGCATTCAGCGCGGAGACGAGACCGCGCATGGGCCTCTGAAGAAGATTGATTCGGTAGAAGCCGAGGTGTCGTTGTACAAGACGGTATCAAACCGCGGGCCATGTAACCCGACACCGTTACATCTCCACCGGGGATGTACATGTAGTTGTGCTAAAAACGCAAAGTGCGGAGATGCCAGTGTTGTTGTTCAGGGGAAACCGCCTCGGCCTCGAGATCTGCGCAAGATCCACAGAATGGCCTGACGGACGATGACGGGACAAGCCGCCCCACCAAAGAAATCCCCGGCCGGCGTGTCTTCACTGTCTTGTTCGTCTTGTTCGTCTTGTTTCGGGTCTTGCCCTTTGAACGAAGCTTTTGCAGGTTAGATGCAATGGGACTATCCGTAACACGGCATCAATTGCTGGCGCTTCAAAGAGCTCGGAGATCCTCGACTTTACAAAGCACGTGTACGCAGTTGATGGTTGATCCGTGGCGCTTTGTGACATATCCGTACCGCGGCGAGACCACCTACATACATGTAATCGTTTGTAACGCCGCTGGCTGGCGGCTCCGGTTATCCTTAAACTGTCGCAGTGGAGCATCATTTCCGGCCCCTGTCCCGCCACCATCCTACGCCCACCCCACCGCCAGCCAATGTACCGTCGAAGTATATGCCAGGGTCGCTACGCACCCAGCTACGCGCCTACAGCGCACAGCTACGCGCTTGCTACGGATCCAGCCAGGTTACCCGTAATCCGCCATGTCCTACCGCGCCCGCAATCCGCCATGTCCCACCTCCTACCGTGCCTGCGCACCGCGCGGAGTATTATATATATATAGTTAGTAAGCTTACCGATATAGCTTCGTACTTAAACGGCAGCTACGTAGCTACAGAACCGTATCTACAATAGGTATATCCTTAACTACTCCTCCTCTCTACTATTATCCTGCTACGTATTCCCTAGCTAAACCCTAGCCGCCTCCTAATACGCTGTAAGATAGGACCGCTAGCCCTTAGTTAGCTCCAGTTCGGCGCGCGCGGGTTCGGCGCGCTCGCGTTTAAGGTCAAGCTATCTAGATTAGCTACTAATTCGCTTCGAGATAGTATCTAAGGTAGTAACTTACTAACTCTCTAGAGATCTAGCGCAGAAGCTTGTTATTCTTACTAAGGGCGGCGACTCCCTCCCTAAGGACGTTAAGGAGGCTAGTACCGATGCTAACAAGCTGCTTATTAGCTATAGCAGTACGCTCGAGCGCGGAGGAGGACTTTTCCTCGGCGCTTTGCTAGGGCGTTACCCTAGTAAAGAACAGAGAGGCGGAGGGGGTAGCGGCGGCGTAAGGCGAGGCGAAGAACGGATTAGTAGCAGGCGCGGCGGCGGTTTCCTTGCGTATACTACCTATAAACGAGGGGTAAAAGATTAATCAGTTAGCTATATAGTCTTCTATCTAGCTACGCTACTTACAAATACCTATAATAATATAGCTACCCTGCTCTTTTAGAGTAGGGGATATCTCCTTACCTTCCTTAGCCTTACGGATTTCTACGTACTAGTCCCGGACCTTATTATAGAGGCTCTTGTACGGCTAGCGAGCTAGTAGCTAGTTAGTATATATAGTAAGTTAGTATTATAAATGTTATATTACTAACTATCTTGCATTTAGTAGTATATCCCTACTTAGTATACTTAAAACATACTATACTAAGACCTATCTAATAGTTAGCTAAAGCACTTGTAACCGGTAATACTTAATACTTTCTAGCCTAGAAATAGCACGTACGAATAACCCTATTGTAAAGGCGGGTAATATAGACAGTATATAGCACTAAACGCACTTGCAGTCTAAGCTCGTTAGTATCTACCTTCTTCTTCTTCTTCCTCTATAATTAACTATTAGCTAGCTACTTCCTTACAATAGTACTATACCGTATCTATTTCTATATATACCTTAGACATAGAGGAGGGAGCCTGCCGTTTAGTAGTAGTCTTACAGGCAGCGGCGGCCGCGGTAGGGGAACTTTCTTACTACTTAGTAGCAGCGGGACCGGCGGCGGGCAAGGTATTGTTATTACCCTCGGTAACTCTTAGAGGGGGGGGAGGTATGCTTATATTGTAGATAGGGTCAGGCTCAAGGTCAGGCAAGGCGGCCAAGGCGGTAGCGGCGGTAGCGGCGGCGGCGGCGGCGGTAGCGGCAGCAGCGGCGGCGGGAGCGGTAGCGGGACCGGCGGGCAAGGTGTTGTCACCCTCGGTAACTATTAGAGGCACAGGAGGTATACTTATTATAGTGTTTTACTACTATATTATACTAAGTTAGTAAATTAGCTAACCGATAGTTTACCGATTAATAATTTAAATACAAAATACTTACAAATGCTCGCAAGGCGCTTAAACTATTAGATCTAATCTATATATATTATATTAGCTTTATGCCGACTTCGAAGCCAGGATACACGAACCACTCCTCCAGTCAGGGGAGGGACCAGGGCGCCCCCTAGTCGCAGCAGCGAGCTTGATCCAGGAGGCGTGTACCAAGCTGTTTAGGAGGTTCTAGAAGAGGAGCGGGAGGACGCGAGGGAGGAAGCCTAGGCTAGGCCCACAGGGGCCAATAGCGGTCGAGAGAGCAGTAGCTGTAGCAAACGAGTGGGCTAAGCAAAAGTGGAAGATAGGGAAGCTGAAGAACAAGACCCTCGACACGGATGGAGTAGTGGAACTCGCCTAGCAGGAGCGCGAGATGGCGGCCCGGGAGAGGCGCGCTGCGCTTATAACGAGAGCAAGAAGACCTATACACCGCTTGGCAGACAAGGACCCCCCGATACAACTATTCACAGACCTCGCCCTTAAGAGACACGAGGGTCTAAGCAAGGCTTAGAGCTCCCTGCTCGCCCAGGCGCGCAGCGGGGACATCGGCCTCCGGGAGTACCTGAACAGGGTGAACGTCCTAGAGATCACTACGCCGTACTGCGAGTGCGGCGAGGGCAAAGAAACGATCGAACACCTAGTGGTATAGTGCAAAGATCCACCGAAGTATAGAACCTAGGAGGAGTTACAAATACAGTTACGACAGGATCTGTAGCTCGTCTTACGACGAGCTATATAGCCGTACAAGAGCTTGGCAAAGGTAGTTATTAGCTGGTTGATGGATTCGGGGCGCCTGACGGAGTATAGCGTAGCTCGTAGGCTGCAACTAGAAGCTACGATAGCCGCGAAAGCGGCTAAGAGCAGCGGAAAGGGTACAGGAAGTGCCGAATCAAGCCGCTAAGGAGACAGGGGCTACCTTTAACACGTAGCATGATGGATTCAAAGCGCTAAAGCAGAAGCGTAGGCAGGGGTTTTTACCCGGCCCCCTGTTCAGGGGGTACGGTTTCCTTTGTATATAAACCAGTAGCAGGACCGGCGCGCCGTAAGGCATATCGGAGTACGAATAAATAAATAATATATAGCTAGTTAGTCCGCCTACTTAGGCAGATAACAACACTTCTAGGGACATTAGACACTTTTAGCTTCAAGCCTTCCCACGCCTCTAGGCACATATGTTATAGTGACAATTGTTCGCCTTCCTCTGAACAGGGGGAGATATATATCTAGAGGGCGATTACTTAATTGGATCTACTGCAATTGAAGTTCGAATATATATCGGCAACCTAGGACGCTTGCTTCATATCTATCCCTATTACGGTCTTGCCCTCCATATAGATTATAGCCTTCCTACTACGTCTAGGCATATATATTATAGTAACAATTGTTCGCCTTCCTCTGAACAGGGGGAGATATGTATCTAGAGAGCAATTACTTAAGTTCAGCTACTGCCCTATGGCTGATCTAACTGCCTCTGAATGAAGGTCGAGACATCTAAGTCTATTGCCTATTACAAGTCCTCCTATACTTTGCTAACCAGCCTATTAAGCATATAGTTAAGATCCTCCTTGGAACTACTAGTCTCTTTAACTATATCCCGAACGCTATACATTTTAGCCTAAATAACCTCTACTACTTCGCGGAATTATAGAGTGAAATTCCGCGGTATAGGAAGCTTCTACTTATTAGCAGCAGGCGGCGCGCTATAGCGAACGCGTAGGACATTCTAGTACATACTAAAACCATTGTCACGCAAGCTATATAACAGATGCTGGAAGTGCTCGCGCCTTAGCGAGCCAGCTAATATATAGTAGTACTAGAGATAGGAGCAAGGAAGCCGCTAAGCGGTATACTACCGGCAGAGGTAGCGAGGAATGTCTTCTACCCCTAGAAGTAACGTAGCCTCTACTACGCTATTATTAACCAGCTAGTTGACGATGGAATAGTAGATAGGGTTATCTAATAGATCTAGCTTATCCTATTTGACTTCTCCTACATCTATAGCGGTTAGGACAGAGATAGAGGGTAACGGTCTCGCTACAGTATCGTCGCTCGTAGTGTCGTTATAAAGCCAGGTATTCTAAGCTGCCTATCCCGGGATATAAAGCCCTGTAACGTCGTACGGTTAGCATTTGGTAACACAGCGCTAGGCAAGCTGATGTTAGCGAGAGATTAACTTCTATACTTGGATTAGGATGTTATTAAAGCCCTAGTCTAGGTACTTTAATACTAGTACTATAACGTAGTTTACGCTCTAAAAATTAGCCCGCTCCGCCTTCTCCTTGTAATTACGTATATAATAAGTAATATATATGATCGTTCTAATAAGGGTCTAGCTACAGGCTATCGTCTGCTTTGCTATAGGCTTAGAGTTCTTAATCTTCGAGTGCTATCCCTCGACTACGTTGGTCGTAGACACCTGGCAAAGCAAGGGGTATAGGTGCCGAACCTATCGTACCTATAGCCGGGTATCGCTTATCTAGTTAAGCCTTAAATACTCCTTCGATTCCTTACTCCTAGCGTAGGCGATAGTAGCGTTTAACGACTTATTGCAACCGTGTTTAGTATAGCGGTAGTAAAGAGCAGTACCTATATGCCGTAAGCTCTCTGGACTAGCGCGGAGCCTCCTTTTCAGGGTCTCCTAACAATGCTTTATATAGAGGAGATGCTACACCCTAGGGGTTCCATCGTCGAAGGAGCCAAAAACGTTAAAGATAGCACGTTGCTTAGTAGCCGAGTCATTAGTGATTATATACTTCAAACGCCACCCCTGGTTAGCTAGCCCCTAGCACCAATCTAGTATAACTTACAGGCAGGCGCCGATAGTCGCGGCCGTCTAGTCAGAGGTAAAGAAGCAGGTAGCGGGAAGCTAGTTACTATACTTATCGCGTACTATAATAGTAAAAAGGTACTAGCCAAAGCGTTTGGTCTTATAGGTAGCGTCTATAATTGCAAGCTAGCCGTACTACTTTAACGCATCGATACTATAGCTTCGGCTGAACACCAGGGCAGGGCGCTCGTTGATCATCAGTAGCTTAGAGAGATAGTTACCGCTTCGAAGCAGCAGCTTAGTAACAGCATCCTTATACTCCTGCTCTTTCGAGGCCTTCCGGCATAGCGTTTTATAGCTATCCTTCCTTATAAGCCCGAGAGAGAGAGTAGTATACTTAATATACTTAACTATAAGATACTAGCCTCTAATAGCTACAAGACAATCCCTACCCTCTATAGATTCGGTATGGTTCCGAAGCTTTCGATTAGCTTTAGGTATTAAAGAACTTATTGCAATAAGATATACAATATGTTTATAGAGGGCTCTTGGAAAGTGTTTAAACTCGACGAGTTCTAAAGAGTAGTTGTACTTGTTAACGAATTTAATAAGGTAGGGCTTCCCTAGGGTAATATACTACTTAAGGCGGCAGATATAGGACGTTATACTCTTGACTAGCTTGTCCCTAGTACTAGTACTACTACTAGCTACCTACAGTACCTTGTTGAAAATATAGCGGAACGATTTTATTATCCCGCTCTTCGTAGCCAATGTCTTGTTAGTAGTCTAGAAATAGTTAACCTAGCGCTACTACGCTTCGAAGTCTTCCTCCAGGATAGGAAAGTCTACGTAGGGAGGTCCAAACCAACAGGTTCGAATGCCTTTAATATTATAGGGTATAAAGAGCCTACCGTTAAGTGCGCTAGGTACTAGTTGCGATATATAGATGTTAGATCTATATCTGTTTTTGCTAGTACGTTGCGACAACGCTATAGCGGGACTACGCGCCGGTCTACGCGCCGGGCTATATGCCAGGCTATGTGCCAGGCTGTGTACCGGGCTGCGTCCGCGGCTACGTACGCAGCTACGTGCCAGGCTAGAGGCACGACTCGATAGTGTACTCTGGCTAGGGGAGAGGAGGTTAGCAAGCATAGGAACGGTAGCTGGATCGTTGCAGGAAAGCAGTTAGTAACGAATACTATATTGTAGGACGCTATATATAAAGGTAAATAGGAAGGGGATTATATACTATTTTATAGCTCCTAGTTCTATAGCTTATAGTTCTATAGCACCTAGTTCTGCAGCTTATAGTTCTATAGCACCTGGTTCTACAGCTTGTAGTTCTGCATCTCCTAGATATATAGCTCCTGGTTCTATAGCTCCTAGATATATAGCTCCTGGCTCTATAGCTCCTAGATATAACCGGCAAACTATTTGAATTTATAATTCTTAGAGTTAGGAGGTTCTATAATCCAATATAAGCTAGCATCTAGCTAGTAGCAGGTTAGGTTAGCTATAGCCTCCCTTAAACAATAGGAGAACTATTGAACTGGGGCAGACAGCTCTTGGCTAGAACAGGGGGGCATTCGTGGTGGATTTTTCGTTTTTTGACTGCTTGCAGCGCCATACGTTGTTTTGTGGTCATATATATAGCCAGTTAGTCCGCCCACTTGGGCAGACGACAACACTCTTGGGATATAAAACCCCCCCCCTAAATTTGACACTTTTGGCTCCAAGCCTTCCCGCTGCCTCTGGGCATATGTTTTTATGGTGATTTTATTCGCCTTCCTCTGAACAGGGGGAGACATGTATCCGGAGGGCGATATCTTGATCCGATCGGTCACAATTGAAGTCCGAAGATGCGTCGGCAACCTTGGACGCTTGCCGACTTGTCTATCCCTACTGTGGTCTTGCCTACCACTATGGAGTGGGTTGGTTTGTAGTTTGCTCTAGTTTAAATGGGGGCTTAATCGGGGAGAAGCTCTGCTTCGTGTCTAAACTGGACTTAAAGATCCGGGCACTGCTCTTACATCGGAATATAGAATCTGCCGCTAAGACATTCGATAAAATCAGGGGCGTAGGAGATCTATATACGCGCTAAGCAACTAACATACCCTTACCGCCTGTTTAGCCAGCGACGATTTCGGCGACCTTGTTGTCGAATCGGAGGGTTCCCCCGTTTAGCTATAGATCTTCGGCGACCTGCTCGGTTACCTATACTAGGGGTATACGATATTATTGGAAATGAGACCTTGGCCTTTAAGGGCGCGAGGCTCCCCCTGTTTGTTGTAAGCGCCTAGGCTTTGTAAGAACAGGGGGTTATATATATCGGATTTAACATAGTTAATTAGAAGCATTCGTTTTGCCGCCGCGGCTATTATCATTAGACGTATTTGTACTAGTCCGGACGTAGATATAGGTAGCCGGCCTACTCCGGTCTACTAACCATATTATTCGAAAAGTACACTCAGAAGGATTCGATTCTTAGATATACGCCAAGCCCTCTATCAGAATAGAGGGGGACGATATACAGTTCGTTGCCCTAGATATATTTACTTACTCTATTAGGATCCCACATCGTTCGAGAAGTACACTCGGAAGGGGTTAAGTCTCTAGAAATACGCTAGGGCTTTATCAGAACACGATACCAGGGATATATAACACTATTAGAAAATAAGATCTTAGCCCCTAGGGACGCTAGACTCCCCTTGTTTACTACAAGCGCCTAGGCTTTGTAGGAACAGGGGGTTATATATATTAGATTTAACAAGGACATTCGCCTTTACTACCGTGGCTATTATTAGGGCAGGTACATTTGGAAAAAGGAATTAGATTAGAGTCTTAGAAATACGCTAGCTTTATTAGAACATTAGTATCTTAGATTCGGACCTCTAGAAATACACTAGCCTTATCGGAAACATTAGTATCTTAGATATACGCCAAGCCCTCTATTAGAATAGAGGGACGATATTAGTTCGTTGCCCCAAATACATCTGCTTACCCCCCTATATAATTAGAGAATTGACAAAGCCTTAAAGAACCCCTGACGCTAAACTCGGCCCCTTCTATTACTAAACTCTTTTTTTTCCCTACTCCCCCTGCGCCCTAACTCTTCGGAGAAGTAGGCTAGTCTTACGCCGCTGTTAGAACACCCGGCCACTACTGCCGAACCGCCACCCAGGGACGATTTGCAGTCTCCCTAGTACCCCCCGGCCCCCTCCGTCGCCGGCTATCCTCAGCCGCCAGGACCCCTGCCCCCTGACAGGCACGGCGCCTCCGGCCCTAACCGGTATAGCCCCCCCTAACTGCCACGATACCCCCCCTACCCCTACGAACCGGCTTAGTAACTAGACAATTCGTAGGTAAGAAGATAGCCTGCCGTTAGAATAAAGGGACGACCGCTCGGCCAGGAGGCTAAGTCGTAGTCGAAAGGGAAGAGAGACGATAGTAAGCTTGTCGTAGAGTAGAGGCACAGGAAGCTACTAGAGTTTTAAGGGGTTAGCGTGTTATTCCCTTCTATTAAAAGTTCTTGTATTTTTACCCCTATTTCCTTTCTACCCTTCCTTTCTTATATACCCCCCTTATATCCTCGTTTTTCTTGCAAATTCTTCGCTTCTCCCTATGTTCTAACGGACCCCCTTCGAGTCGTTTATTCTTTTTTTTAGCGCCTAACCCTCCCTTGGGACCGTTTCGTCCTTATCTGTTACGTCGCTATAAGCCGAACCCCCTCTCTATACGCCTATTGTTATTGGCGGATTACTACCTCGAGGTCGAGATGTAGAACCTCCCTAGATAGGTAAGACGATAAAGGACAGGCGGTTAGGGTTGTAATACCGGCCTTAAGAGAGTGAGCTAGATGTCCCTTGTTAACGGTCTCCTAGCTACACTCCTTCCTAGACTATAGGCAGTTGCTACACTTGCTGTTAAGGACCTTAGGCACCGAGACGTAGCTATAGAAGGGCTATATCGTCTAGAACCGGACCTGATCGCTAGTCCTAGGGTACGGACCAGTGGTTACGGTACGCTAGTACGCTTCTTAATAGTAGCGACATAGAATCGAATTGCTATGTTAGGATTAGTACCGGCTTTACTAGAATAGAGGGAGAGTTACTTACTTGTACCCGAAGAACTAGACGAAGAACCCCTCGCGACGATTCGGCCGACTATAGAAGTTATGTAGCCACCGCCTAAGATACAGACCGTTATACCATTTGACAAATACCGGCCGGAGCTGCCTAAAGAACCCCCGCCGCTTAAAAAGAGCCTAGTAGCCGTCGTTAAGCTGGACCTGGCCCTAGAGCTTCGACAACGCCCGCTAGTTGTACGGCAGCCGCTACTAAAGGAACGGTATCTCCCCTTAGTTCGAGTCTAGCACCTTCGAGATCTAGAGTAGCTAAGCTACTAGGAACTAGAACACCGGGAGTACGAAGGGTTGCTACGTGTCTAACGGCCGAGCCTTGTTGTTATTATAAGTCGGCCGGACTACCTAGACAAATTGACAGGGAACGACGAATTTCCGGTCCTAGGATAGCGTCAAATCTACCGGCTAGCTTATAATCCGTAGGAGCAGAGGGCGTAGACTAGTATCGACCTAGATATCCGTCTAGGAGAGCTCGAGGTCTTACTATAGAGGAGCTATAGTATTGTGTAGCTCTATGTCGCGAATTCTAAGCGCAGGAGCGTGGTCGAATTCGAAAAGGAAGAGAAACTGTAAGCATACGAACAAGCTAAACCCCCCTTCTTATGCTGCTCCCCTAGAACAGAGGGCTAGTTCATCCTAAGTCGAGCTACTAGCGTAACGGAAAGAGCTATAGGGGCTCCTCTCACTTTGGTCAAACGGCTAATCTTACTTTGATTATACAGCCCCTTTTTCTCGGGTTATACGGAAGCGTAATAGAAGGAGCGGAAGTTACGGAATTACGAATTCTGACGCGGGAGCGTGGTCGAATTCGAAAGGGAAGAGAAACTGTAAGTAAGCGAATAGGCTGACCCCTATTCGAATAAGCCGACCCCCTTCCTGCCGCCCTGCTAGTTTATCCTAAGTTAAGCTGCCGACCCCCCCTTCCGATACGGCTGCCCTAGAACAGAGGGCTAAGCTATCCTAAGTTATCCGGCTAGTACGAAGGAAGGAGCTACACGGGAATTTTTCAACTTTTCGGCTGCCTTTACGCCTATAAAGTCTTCCTTGCTAGCCCTTATTTTTTCTCATTTTCCTCTCTCCTTCGAATAACTTCGATCTTCGCTTGCTACCCCTCCCTCTGTTCTCCCCAAGATATATACAGCCATTAACCTCTCGGCCCTCCTCCCTTCTTATCAATTAGATTCCCCCCCTTTCTTTTCTCTCGATATGTCGACTAACGCAGGTAGCGCCACCGACCAGCAATAGTGGCTCGAGTCCTAAAGGATAGGCGTCGGCAATGGCTGGAACGCGCCTGGAGCCTTAGGAAGCGAGCTCTAGCGTCCAGTCGATAGGAGAGTCGACTTCCTAGCGTACGTCAGAAGCCGATGGCTGTACTGGCTATAAGCTGCTAGGTCGTATAAGGAAGACCGAATTATGGCAAGCCTCTTCCCTGGCCTTACAACCCCTAGAACAGACGGGGAGACCTTTTATAGAGTCGCCTGGCCGACTGTGGTGTGCTCGTTCTACGATTTGGAGGGTATGATCGAGAACAGGGAGTGGCTCTAAGGCTACGATCTTATTGTTGCCCTGTGCTATTTCCTAAGCGGCCTTAAGGACCAGGTCTATATCTACAACACCTAGATTAGCAATAGTAACTTAGTCTACCCCCTAGAGACTAACCTGAATATACGGGCATAGATGGCGTTAAAGCGATTCTAGGTTATCTTAGGCACGAAGAACCTGAGCTATTAGGTTCTAACAATCTACGACTAAGCTAGTTGTAGCACGATATACTTCGACTCCCTAAGGCACCGCGAGAAGGAGACCTACCTCTACTAGCTGAAGGTTATAAGCTGGATCTAGGATTCTAGCCTCTACCCCGGTTATACGAAACCAGAGGTATACAAGCGCGGTCCAGTATAGTCAGAAGACTAGGAGTGTAGCGTGTAGGTTCTAGAGTATGCCCGCCTGTTCTTCTAAGAAGGACTATAAGCCGGGGGTATCTACGACGCTCCGCCGTGGATATAGAGTCGGATCTTTGACGGCGCCTAGATGAACACTAGGACGAGGATCGAGTATATGATCGTCGCCTGGCTGGCTTATATCCGTTACGCGCTAGGCTTCGAAGGATATACGCCTGTCCGCCTACGCGATATGGACATGGTGGCCTACGACGAGTAGAAAGCTAGGTTTAGTCCTTCCGCCTCTAGTACCCTAGCGCTAAGGGCCCCTTCCTTAGAACCGGGGGCTATAATAAGAGACGACGAACTCTGTAACGCGATCGATAAGTTCTTGGAGTTGCTCCGAGATGACGACCAACTTAGTTTTGCCTCTAGGCCCTAAATAGTCTCTCGGTAAACAATACCGGCCACCTGTTTAGGGACAGCTTTATTAGAGGACTGTTAATCTTTGTTGTAGTTGCTAAGTCTCGGGCTAATACGCTCGACCTCTAGTGGTTCCGCTATCGGGTTTATTACCCGGCAGATAACAAACCTCCTTCGGCCTAGCCTATTACCTTCTATATCATCGCTAGCTATTATTAGGATCCTGTCTCCGTCTGTTTAAGGAGAGCAGGATAATACCCCGGTACCGCCGCTAACTACCGGTAAGTCTACGGCGATACTAAGGACTAAGACGCTACGGTTATAGTTACAGCCGTAGCCGACCCTCTTAAGACGCTCTTATCGTTTGGCCGGCATCCCCCCTAAGACTGTCGATCTTCCGGTACCGCCGTTGCCTCCTATCTAGGAAGAGCCTGCCTCTAGAATGGTTATCCGCCTGCCAACCTTTTAAGATGCGTTCCCTTACAGGTTCCGTATACTACCGCTGTATATGCTATGGTTCGCTAGGTAGGACGATATCGACAAGCAAGCGGAAGAGCTTAAGCGCCGTTAGTAGGGTGCGTAAGTATAGGATTAGCGGCTAAGTTACACCAAGAGGGCTCGTCGCCGGGAGCAGGGACGTTAATAGACGTTAACAGAGATAGATGGAGCTTTGTTTTGTTTTGCGAGTTCTTAGGCAGGAGCCCTAGCAAACTCGAAAGGGAAGTATGAACTAGGGCAGACAGCTCTTGGCCAGAACAGGGGGGCATTCGTGGTGGATTTTTCGTTTTTTGACTGCTTGTAGCGATATGCGTTGTTTTGTAGTTATATATATAGCCAGTTAGTCCGCCCACTTGGGCAGACGACAATACTCTTGGGACATAAAACCCCCCCCCTAAATTTGACACTTTTGGCTCTAAGCCTTCCCGCTACCTCTAGGCATATGTTTTTATAGTGATTTTGTTCGCCTTCCTCTGAACAGGGGGAGACATGTGTCCGGAGGGCGATATCTTGATCCGATCGGTCACAATTAAAGTCCGAAGATGCGTCGGCAACCTTGGACGCTTGCCGACTTGTCTATCCCCACTGTGGTCTTGCCCACCACCATGGAGTAGGTTGGTTTGTGGTTTGCTCCAGTTCACTATATATACTATAAATAATAGGAATAGGAGGTATAGCCGGTAGTAGGTATATATCCTAGAGGCGCGTCGCGGCGTCGTTGTTTTAATAGGGGGAAGGATCTAACGAGCGCGTCAAGTATACGCGTCGAGTTAGAATAGTAGCGCGACTAGTATAGTTCTAGATAGGCTAATAGGGTTTTATATACTTATAATAATAGTAGGGTTAGTAGGTAGTAGGTGTATATCCTAGGGGCCCGTCGCGGCGTCGTTGTTTTAATACGTGTAATAATCTAGGTACAAGCGCGTCGAGCATACGCGTCGAGTTAGTACCCTATAACCGTAGCGCGACCGGTACGATTCTAGATAGGCTATAGGGTTTTATATACTTATAATAATAGGGTCCGTATATAGTAGATATATATCCTAAGGG
The DNA here is from genome assembly GCA_033297235.1 of Trichocladium antarcticum. Lineage (NCBI taxonomy): Eukaryota > Fungi > Ascomycota > Sordariomycetes > Sordariales > Chaetomiaceae > Trichocladium > Trichocladium antarcticum. Next base: position 298,766 of record MU853407.1, read on the forward strand.
CGCGTCGCGGCGTCGTTGTTTTAATAGGCGTTAGGATCTAACGAGCGCGTCGAGCATACGCGTCGAGTTAGTATAGCAGCGCGACCGGTGCGATTCCAGATAGGCTACGGGGCTTTTATATACTTATAATAATAGTGTCAGTGTTAGTGTTGGTTTAGTGTAGCGGTTCAACGTAGAGGGAGGTAGGCGGCGGCGGTAGTAATAGGGTACCGGTAATAGTATAGTGTTAGGATCGTGTTAGGTTCCGTTTAGGCCGCGCTAGGCAGCAGGGGGACCGGCGTACGGGCAGCACCGGAAGCGCCGCTGGCCCTAAGCGCGCGCGGTTGCGCGGTAGGGATTGCAGGTGGTACTTGGGAAGGAATGGGGGGAGGTATAGCTGGGGCGTACACGGGGGGCGGGACGGGGGCTGGAAATGATGCTCCACTGCAACAGGTTAAGGAACACCGCGGCTCCCACAACAATTTTTGACAAGCTATCCGAACCTATGGAGCCGAGACTCATGGCGCTGTCGGCAGCTTGAGGGGTTGGGACCAGGAGGTCCCGGCACAGTGTGGCGGGGCTGGATTGGACGATCCCGAGCTGCTAGGACGGGCACTAGTGAACCGCTTAGCGTCTGATGATTGGGCAAGAGCACCCCTACGCCCATCCACTGCTTGCAGGTTCTGGGGCCCAGAGCCCAATCAGCCGTGGGACTGGGGCCGGGGTCCCAATGCACCCTCACCGCCTCTTCAATCCACAGGAGTTGCGTGAGCACTGAGCGGGCGCGGCAACTGGGGGCGGCGGGGGAAGGGTTCGCTCCACCAGGCCCCGTGCAGCGCCAGCGATCTCTTCCGGCCCCCCCCAAGCACACAGCGTTTTCTCACTCGCACACGCCCGAAAGGGTTCCTCCCGTTCACCTTTTCGACCCCCGATCGACCTCTCGATCCCTTCCCCCACAGACTCTCCCGCCGACGCCTACGCCTCTACCCACGAACAACCCAGACGACGGCGCAGGACCCGTCGAGGCGGAATCATTTTCGTTGGCAACCCCAAGAATTCCGAAGAACTCCCACGAGCGCTTGACGGCTTGTCATGAACTCGAGCCGAACCCCTCTTGACCGACTCGACGACTAAAAGAAAGAGCGGTGTCCCCCCCCCCCTCGTCGACCCTGTTCGGCGCCTCAATACGCCCCAGGACTCTCCAACCCTCTCCGGGCCGTCCCTTTTCTCCCCGATTCCCCTTTCCTGGTTTTGGCAAAATGACCTACGACTTCCACGCAACTGGGGGGGAGCATGCCCTCTTGGAACAGTTTGTGTTCGACCACCGCGACCGCTACTCGTATCCCGCTGTCTCCTCTGCTGCCCCGTCTCAGGACCTCACTTCGACCGCTCTGACCACCATGTCGCACTCAACCCGCCAGAGCCTCAGCCCGGGGACGACGTGGCTTCCGCTCGATCTGACGGGGGCCGTGAGTGCGCCCGTGTCGTCGATCCACTCGCCCAACTCGGCCAGCCTGTCTCCCTCGTCCCCGGATGACCAGAGCGCCCATTCCCCGGGCCATCAGAGCACAATGTCGAGCCCGCTACAACACCAACCCTCCCCGTACCATACGGGTGCCCTCCCGAACCCCGCCACCCTCGTGCCGGACTGGTCTCTTCCCCTACAGGCCCAGCAACAGCCTGCTACTGACATGGCCCGGTTCCTCCAGGACTCGACCTTGATGAGCTTCAACCCGTATGCGTCCAACTTCCAACCGGCCCAGCTCGACTACCTTCCAGCAACCACCGAGGCCGGTCTCCGGGGTGGTCTTCAGAGTGGTCTGCAACTCGAGCCAGCCTACAGCACCATGTCTCCGGTTGATGGCGCTTCTCGGATCATGCAGTGGGGTGCCGGCATGTCAAACTGGCAGGACTTTGATCCCACGCTCAACTACCTGCCGGATGGGCTTCCCCGCGTCAACAGGCAGAGTCTTGGGAGCCATTCTCCCACCGGCACTTACTTGGAGGTCCGCTCGCTGGGATCGAGCAGCGACAACGGCTGGACGCCCGTGGACGTGTATCCGAACTATGACCCCTTCCAGCAGACCCGGCATTCGCCAAACCCGGCCATCTTCAATCCCAGCCAGACACTCCACCTGAGGAATCATTCGGACTCGTCGACGTCGGATGCCAACTCGCTCGAATTCGGCTACGAGGAGGTCCATTTCCCCTATTCCCCCTACTCCCCAAGCTCCGACTCCTTTGTGGACCCGTCAAACAACAACCGTCGCAATTGCTTGCCCGGCGACCATCACCATCAGCCAACGTCCACTGCGCTCATCAGCCCCGCGACTGCCGTGGTGCCGATGCCGATCAAGGCCGCCGCCCCGACTTCGAACAGGCCCATCGCCAGCGGCGCCAGTGGTTCCGGCTCGACCTCGCCTCCGGCAAGACGGAATTCGGGGACGCGAAAGAGCCCCATTGCCAAGGCCACCAAATCCGTCATCCGGCGGACATCGACTGGGAAGAAGGATGGCACGGGCGAAAAGAAGGTCGGCAGGCGCCGCGGTCCGTTGCTCCCAGAGCAGCGCAAGCAGGCGAGCGAGATCCGGAAACTCAGGGCGTGCCTCCGCTGCAAGTTCCTCAAGAAGACGTGTGACAAGGGCGAGCCCTGTGCCGGGTGCCAGCCCTCCCATGCCCGTCTGTGGCAGGTTCCGTGCACGCGGATCGATATCAAGGATATCGGCTACTTCATGAAGGACTGGAAGGCCGATTACGAGCGCCATCTCGACCGCGGCATGTCTGTCTTCAATGTCAAGGGCTTTGCGCAGAAGGAGACCCTGATGTGGATCACGCATGGTTACGGCTTCTGCCTCCCGGTCATGGTCCGCGAGGTCTACGTGGCGGACGACAGCTGTTTCCAGGTCGACTGGGTCGAGTCAACCCTGCAGGACCAGGACCCCATCGATTTCGAGACGCGCACCGGGCGCCTGGACGTGGGCCAGGAAGGCATCTCGATGGAGACGCTCTCCGAGTACCTGGACAAGCACATCGACGAGGGCTTTGAGAGGTTTATCGATGACCACTTTGAGGGCACCCCCTTCATCACCGACATCTTCAAGACAGCATACCGCTTTTACACCAAGGAGAGGTCGCCCGTCATCCGCAAGGCCCTCAAGCTCGTCGTGGCCTACAATCTGACATTGCACATCACCATGGTCGAGCAACCGCCGACACAGGAGCCGATGGAGGGCCAGATCGACGACGAGGACTCCAAGTACTACGGCAAGGTGATTGCCCCCGTCATGATCAACTTCCAGATCAAGTGCGCCATGGCCGACATGTGGCGCGAGCTTCAGAAGGACATCCTGGAGGAGCTGTCGGCGCTGTACTCCAGCGTCTACAGCGGCGAGCGGCTGAAGAACTGGCCCACCATCTTCATGCTCGCCTCCATCCTGCTCGCCGTCTGGGAGGAGATCCAGTTCGACTGCCACTACCGCGTCCCCGACCCGATCGCGGTCGAGAAGTTCTGCACCGACATGGAGACGGTGCCCGTCGGCGTCATCGTCGGCCTTTTCCACGCCATCTCCCAGAAGCTGCCTGCCTTTACCGAATGGGATACCCGGCGACACGGCCAGCTGCTCAACAACAACCCTGCTGTCTGCGAGGCAATGACGGAGGTGCGGCAACATGTCATCAAGCATGGTGAGTCACCCCTCTACGGCGGCCGCAAATGAGATGGGTTCCAGCCTTGTACTAACCGCTTCCTGCAGAGGCGTACCTGAGGACGCGTCCCGACACCAAGTTTGACCGCTACGACTTTGATTCGCTATCGAACAAGCTTCTCTCCAAGCTGGTCATCCGGTCCAACTAGGGCGCTGTCTTTCCATATCTCCTATGTTTTTTTTTGCTGATATTGGGCCTGCTGCCAAGCGAGCGATGGCGTTGTGTTTCCGCCGTGTTTTGATCGGATGTCTTCATGTTGTTTTTCTTTTACTACCAGCACTCGCTACGACTTTCTTCTTCTCGACTCTCTCTCGGGGCTGGCCTGCGGGGCACACTCCGTTGCGGAAATGACTGACGTCCATCATGACGGGAAGACGTTGATTTGGGTTATGACCACTTACAAGCATTGTTATCTTGACGAATTCTAGACACACACACACACACACACACACCCACACACAAAACACCGAAGGACCTGTATGACCTTCATTGGCGCCACTTGATTTGTTTTTTGTTTCCTTCAGTGGACTTGGCCGGGACGAGAGCATCGAGACGGGACAGGGAAGGGGCGCATGAGGAATATGACGGACACACGCTCTTGACGACTCTCATTCGTCGCACGCAACGCAGTACGAAAGAAACTCGGACGACGGGCGACAGAGCATATAGGAACACGATATGCATGGCTTGGGCGTTTGTTTGATGGGCGCTGCGTAGCAGGCCGTCAACACGACGATGGGATGTTGGGAAAGGGGCATGTTGTTGACTATCTGTGGGGGGGGTTTAGGGAGATATTGGCTAGTATGGATAATCGAGTGTTGTTTGAAGAAGGATTGGCTCTGGCTTGACTGGTGGTGATGGTGATGTGTGCGGGTGACCCGTTTCGACCACGGCCATATCTTCATCAAGACGGAAACCGTGCACATGACATGGGAAAATGTGCCTCCGACGACGGGCATGTTTTCGGGATGCCCGACCACGAAGCAGTCTTGGCAAGGGACTGTTTCCGAGGGCTTGGCCGGGAGCAGTGGTAATTATGCTTGGGTAGGTCTGCGGCCGCGTTATTGGATGTGTTTTTGGAAAGATGAGCTGCTGCCGCTGTATTCCAAGGTTGTGAGGGACCTTGGACTTGGAACTGAATAAGAAAACCTGACAATTTCTAGGAATAAGGCGTGGATAGCGGGTATCAAACCTAGCAAGATTGTACATTTACTATCATCATATTTACTTTTCCTTGCTCATGTCCACCGCCATGGCGGTTGCGGCAGAACGATGATTGACAGGGGCAAGCCGTCTGCTGTGGGGTCTTTTGCTTGCTTGAAGATGGGGCGATGACGTCGGTTGTGGTCGGTTTGGCCGTCAAGGTGCAGGCCGTTCGATTTCGAGATGCTACAGACCTCATACCTCCTGGTTACTATGCGTGATGCATGCAGTGGAATAGCGGTAACGCTACACCGCTACTTTGGATGCAGCTCTTCCGAGTGTAATCCGTACGTACGCTCATAATGACGCCAGCGCAAAGCAGGCAATCCTATTGGCAATGTCCTCGCGGTCCTCAAGGAGAGAAGCGGAGTGCGCCGAGAGTGGAGATCAAGCACATCTATGCATCGCGATAAGGGCGGAGAACAGGAGGATGAATGGGGGTGTTAGTGAAATGGTCTTTGCCCGGATAGAGTCACATCTCTATTGGAGCCAAAAGTCTCGGTTTTCAATGCGATACCAGGTTCGGGCGCCCCGGTTGAAGGCCTGTCTGACCGTTAACTGCCCCGCTCGCTCCGGCTAGGTCTGCCAGCAGGCGACCGATTCGGAAGCCACGGAGAAGCGACCGGGTGGCGAGAATTATTCTAGCCTCCACGCCGCATGGATTTGAAAGATCTCGTGGTGGGAGACGGCTTGGGCTGAAAAACTGACCCTAACTCCCTAAGAGTCTCACGGGTTTTAACAATTTCAGGTCCCTTGTTTGGGGGGACTTCCATTGTTTGCCGAACACGTCACAAGACTGGCTATCGGCAAACGCGGGGGAGGAGCTGAGGCCATGCAAGGACCAGGTTGGTCTGGCAAGGCAGAGGCGACCGCAACTCGCGATATTGGAAGGAAACCAAGACTGGCAACCAGGCAGCGGGAAATATTCTCACCTGGCGAAAGAAGCTGCAAGAGTGCTTTGATAACCTGGGATCCATTGAATGTGTGCTTAATCAGCGTCTAAAGTCACCTCTCAAAAGTAGAGTTACATTCAATCTTGGCACCTACCCACATATCCAACCACCCCTATTCAAACTACTACAACACACTCAAATCAATGCCAATTCGCAAGCCAACTTGATCAAATTGAAGATATCTAACTAGCCTTTAATACTTGGTATACTACCTACGTGCCTATACTATAGCATCTAGTCGTCGTGGCATCGAGTCGATTAGCTTGTTAATCAGTGCCTAGGGCACCCTATCCTACGTAACCTTCAGGGCCTCTTCCACCCTTCCAATATTTATATTGTTATTGCTCAGAAGATGCAGGTCTAGGAAGTCCCTACGTAGGATACCCTTCATTGCCTTCTATACGTGCTTAATAGGGTTAAGGTCGGGACTATAAGCTAGGTATAGTTGAACCTAAATGCTATAATCTTCTAACTACTCCTTTGTCTTTGCTATAGTATATACCCTAGTATTATCTTGTAGAAAAAAAGTACTAGGGTAGTAGTATAGCTTAAGACCTTCCTCTAGAGCCTAGATATAGCTATTTGCTAAGTATTCTTTACGCTAGGCTTCGTCGTCCTAGATTATAATTATCACAGGTAGTAAATGCCTAATGTTAGGGTACGTATATATTCGATATGGTTGTACAAGGAACTCAAGATAGTAGGTGTGGCCCGCCGGGGATATGCCCTATAGCGGGCTCCATATACGCTGCAGGCTCTACAGGCCCTATATCGTACAACCGCTCTATAATGGCTATATGGCTATATGTCACGGCTAGACCTGTGACACTACCCTCCCTTAAAACAAGCCTCCTCTTTAAATCAAGCCTACGGTTCGAACGTTCGAATTGTAGCTTTAGTTCCTCCTTAGCACCTACGCTAGGGGCCCTAGCTTGTTCGGATTAGTATTGTAGAACTTCTAAATAGCATTATCGCAGCTGCGTAGATCCGTTGCTAGCTACTAAGTCGGCTAGGCGTAGCCCTCCTACTTAACTAGGTATTGCTACCTCCTGTTCTTTGCCTTCCTAAAGTCTCGAATCTCTTTAAACCTCTATTCAACTACTTCGACACCGTTATCTTAGCGCCTTACCTCCCTACTACGGTTCGCTTATATATCTCTCTATACGTTAGCTTACCTAGGGATCCCTTGCTCGCCTCGCTATAGTCGAACCAGTAACACGTAGAACGTATCGAATATCTTTATATTCGCTAGTAGGTATAACGTTACTACGTATAACGCTGCCTTAGTAACCTCGAATAGCCCCTCCTAGCGCGGTTCGAGCTTCTTTATTAGGCGCCCCGTTTTGTAATGCCGTATAATAAGCATTACTTTATCGCTAATCCTATAGACTAGGGCGTCGCTACATTTGGCGTTCGCGTTAACCTTGTAATAGTCCTATACTTACCTCGCTAGTGCCTTCGCTATATCTAGTACTACTTTAAAGCGTGTAGATATCTCTATCGCCTAGAAAAACTCCCTTTTCTAAGCTTCTAAGAGTTCTAGTAGGTATAGTCTGCTCGGTTCTACGCCTATATGTAGGTAGAAACCGTAGTTCGCGAAGAAGGGCGATACTCCTATTGTCTCTAACGATATATTGTTCCCTACAAACTCTATAAGTAGTACCTAATCCGCCTAGTTATCCTATACCTAGTTGACGAAAAGGCGCAAATACTACTCTAACTCTACGTTAATCCGTTTAGTCTAGCCGTTCGTTTGTAGGTAGAACGCCGATAATAGCTTTAGAGTTACTACTAATCGCGACGATAGTGTTCTTTAGAACGTTAAAACGAACTATATACCTCTATTTAATATAATCGTCTTAGGCAGGCTATATAGGCTATAGACCTGTTCTACAAAGCGGTCTATTAACTTATCTACTTCTAAGGTCTCTATTAGGATAAAGTAGCGTATTTTCGTTAGTCGGTCTACTACTACTATAATATAGTTAAAGGTATAGTTTCTCCTTATATATAGTAGGAGTAGTGTAATATAATCTACTAATATATCCCGCTATAGCGAAAGTAGTACTAGTAGCAGCTTTAGAAAGCCCGTTAGTAGCGCCCTTAGCGTTTTCGTCTTATTATATAGTAAGCAGGCGTTATAGTAGTTGCGGATCGTACCGGTTATCCCGGTCCACTAGTATTTCCAGTTTATTAGATTAATAGTCTTGGTCCTTCTAGGGTAGCCTATAGGTCCTAATACGTAAGTTCGGTAGATTAGCTATAGCTATATTTCGTCGTTATCTAGGTCGATAAGTATCCTCCTACGGTAGTAAGCCTTGCCTACGATAGCTTAGTACTCCGCGTATAGCACTTTAAGCTTCGTTTTTATATCCTTTAGCTACGCTCTGGTTCTAGGGTCTACTAACGCCTTAAGCGTTACCTTCAGTAGATCCAAGCTTATATATATCTCGTTTAGTAGATTGTCGATATACCTTAATAGGTCCAACTAGTTAACTGTAATCGCCTTGTTATATAGTCTTAGTAGTTTAAATGTCTCTAGATCGAACCAGTCAGGGTCGATTAGTAGCCTCTTACGGTTCCGGAGTCGGTTATCCTCTACGCCCTATAGTATATGTTCTAGCTTATAGCTTAGCGTATCTAGCATCGCGTTTGCCGATCCTAGCTAGTAGATAATACGGAAGTTAAATCGTAATAGGAATTCGGACTACTGTATATGCCTTAGGGATAGTTACTTCGTCGTTACGAAGGTCTAAAGGTTCTTATAGTCCGTAATAATGTTAAACCGGCCGTTTGCTCCCTCTAGTTCTAGTCGCTATTCCTCTAGTGCCTTAATCACCGCTAATAGCTCCTTGTTATAGATATTGTAATTGCATTCCTATACTAAGTGCTTCGCGCTAAAGTAGGCTACTAGGTACTAGTTGCCGTTATTATCTTATTGTAGTAGCGTTCCGCCTACTAACTAGTCTAAAGCGTTAGTTTCGATAACTATAGGCTTGTCCTAGTTGTAGATCCTTAACGCTAGTGCTATCGAAAAGTATGTTTTTAGTTGTTCGAAAGTAGATTAGTATAGTCTGCTCTATTCCTAGCTTATTATCTTCTTTATTAAGTTATAAAGTAGCCTTGCTACTCCCGAGAAGTTCTTAATAAATCGCTAGTAGAAGTTCGCGAAGCCTAGGAAGCGTTGTAACTACCGTCTCGTCGTTAGTAGCTCCTAAGATACGATCGCCGCTACCTTCTCTTTGTCTATATCGATACTACCTAGTATAATAATCAGGCCTAGGTATTTCGTTCTTATAGTATAGAATTCGTACTTGTTAATATTAACCTAGAGGCCCGCCTAGTACAATCTCTTTAGCACCTCCTTTACCTACTTAACGTAGTCTACTATATTCGTAGAGTAGATTAGTATATTGTCTAAGTAAGCTATAGCGTATACGTCTAGTATATTGCATAGCGTATTGTTAATATAGTGCTAAAACGTAGCGGGCGCTCCCTATAGCCCAAACGGTATAACTAGCGATTTGTAGAGGCCGAATTGTGTTACAAACGCTATTAACTATTCGTAGCCTTCCGCTACTTAGACTCTATTAAACGCTGCGATAATATCTAGCTTTATAAAGATCCGCGCTCTATAGATAGAATCGAGTATCTCCTTGATTAGTAGTATTGGATATTAACTCTTTATCGAAACGTTGTTTAGACCTTAGAAGTTAGCGCAAATCCGTACTCCTTCTCCTAGCTTCTAGGCGAGTAGTAGAGGCGCTCCTATACTTGATTTTAATAGTTAGATAAAGCCTTTCGTTAGGTAGTTATCTAGCTAGCGCTTAACTATATATAGTTCTATTAGTAAGAACGGTCTGTTCCTTAAGAACGGTAGCTTGCTTCCTAGTATTAGCTCGATTTTATAGTTATATAATCTATACGGTAGTAGCGTATCCGCCTCCTAGGGAAGAAAAGTCTCGAACGTATTGCGATACTCCGCTAGTAGGCGTTTTAAGATATCCGCTACTATTAGCTAGGGTTTATTGCTCTTCTTAAAGAATTTCTAAACGTCCTTCTCTATAATCCTATAAATCGTCTCCGCGTCGCTCTAGAGGGCGTTTACAAACTTATAGTACCGTTCTAGGAGTACCAAAGTATAGTCCTCTAGCGAGCTTTCGCGGTTTAATATCCGCTTATAAAAGTCGTCTAGTAGGGTATAGAGCGTAGCCCTCTCCTTATCCTTTTTCTCGTTTAGTATTACTTATTCTAGTTAGTTAACCGTTATATATATTACCGTTACGCCCTTCTAGCGGCAGAAAAGTATAAAGTTTAGCGCGTTTAGTATTTTAATGTCGTTTTTATTAATCGCCTTGTTATATAGTAGTAGCTTCGGGAGTTGTTTTAGTAGTAGCGGCGCCTATAGGTACCTATACCCGTTTACCTTCTTCGCTAGTTATAGCCTCCTTATAAGCTTATTTGGAATAACTACCGCTCTTAATCCTAGCGGGGATAAGGTCTACTACGGTCCGTTCTCGAGTGCTTTCTAATAGCGTTATAATAGGGATAACCTCCTCTTCCTCTTCTTTAGCAGGTTCTCTAGACCCTAGTTATACTCTCTATCCTCTAGTTCTCCTTTATCTAGGACTTCCTTAACCAATACTTAGTATTTCGCTATGTTTTTTATAGTTGTAGGTTCCGCGGTTATAGGTTCCATAGTTATAGGCTTTGCGTATAGTGCCGTTAGCTTAGTTATATATTCTAGTAAGTAACGTTGCTCTTAGTAACGCTCCCTAAACGTAAGCTTTAGGTCCGCCTAGTTAATTGTTAGGTTATATCTTCTTAGCTATAGGAGGCCTAGAATAATTGGATTGTCTTTCGCTAGTATAGTAATAAAGAACCAAAGCTTCTCCCTATACTAGCCGATCCTTAGTTCTAGTACTATACTCTATTTAATCTATAACTTTAGTATACTATTAGCTAAGTAAAGTAGCTTCCTCGTTTCTAGTCTATTTAGTAGTATATCGTTACATACCGCGAAACTAAAGTCTATAAAGGCGAGACCTATATAGCCTAAATCTACAAGCGCTATATACGCTATCTTGCGTTTGCTTATTATAATATAGGAGGATAATAGGATTGAATTAGCTATCTAACCGATAGCGCTAATAACTAAATCGCTACTACCTCCCCTATAATAGCCTCTATACCCCTATATACGTCTTTATATAGAGGCTAGGTATTTCCCTAGTACTATTGTTACTATTCTAGGTCTTCTATACTCTATTTAGGTTCGTAGTACTTAGTATCGTCGTAACCGACTTCTCCTAGAATATAGCCTTAGTCTATGAATCGTACGTAGTACGCGCTATAGCCGCCTCCGCTGTTGTTACTGAAGTTCTAGTTGTTATTGCCGAAGTTCTAGTTGTTATTGTTCTATCGATATAGGTATCTACTACCGCTATAGCCTCCGCCGCCTCTAAATCTACCGTTGTTATTATTCTAGTTTAGGCCGCTATTGTTATTCTAGTTCGGGCCGCTATTGTTACCGAATCCGCCGTTATTGCCGAATCCGCCGTTATTACCGAATCCGCTATTGTTGCTAAATCTACTATAGTTGCTACAGCCGCCCTATTACCCTCTACCTCTAGCGCCTAGGTTATTCTAGGCTTACTTACCTTTCTCTATATATTTCGCTATAATATAGCCCCTTATACTATAGAGGAAATAGAGACCTATAGCTATATACTGCTCCCTCTCTAAGTTAGAGAGTTATAAGATAGTTGCCTTGTCCTTAGTAGTAGTTACCTAGTTAACGTCTATAGCGTTTAGGTCCTTACCTTCTTTCTTAGTATTATAGCCGTTATAGTAGTTCGGCTTGTTAGCCTTCTTTAAGTGTTCCTCTATTTTAAGGTTGTTAGCCTAGGCCTAGGCTATAGTAACCTATCCCTAGAAGTTATCCTAGGCTAGGAGGTTCGTCTACGGTAGGATCAGGTCCTATATTGGCTTCGAAAGCTTCTCCCTTAGCGCGCATACGTAGGTAGCGTTATCCTAGTTACTTAGGTCGTAGAGGTTCGAGAACTCTATAATAAAGTCTATAAACTTTACGTACTTGTCCTTCTACGCTATCTTATATAGCTTGTTCTCTATATTAGCTACTAGATCTATCGTTATATACTTTTTAGAAAGGAACTTAATAAACTCGTTAGTAGTTGTCTATACCTAGGCTTGCTTATCGCCTAGATTTGTAATAATAGTATTAATATAGTTGCTAATTCCTATAGCTACAATTCCCTCTAGTAGCGAAGCTATATAGAGGATCTTCGCTTTCTCGGTCGCGTATTCTAGCGGCCTTATAGCCTATCGCGCTATAATCAGCGTCTTCTATATTCTAAATTATATAGTTCGCTTCGCTAAGTCCCGCTTGGAGCCTAAAAACGCAGATGCGTATAGTATACTACCCTCTCTAGCATCGCCGCCGCTACCGCCTAGCTTCCTAGACTCGATTAGCCTTATTAAAACATTATTCTCTACTTATAGTACTATAGCCTTCTCGTTCGCCTCGTTCGCCCTAACTATCTATCTCTAGATTTCCTCGGTCGCGCCCCTAAGGATATGTTCGGCTAGGTTCGCTATTATCCTCTCTATTATATTATCCTTTCTAGCTCTTTTAAGCGCTTTAAGTAGGAGGTTGTTACCTATAAACGGCCTATAGTATCCTTCGAAATAACCCTTTAGCTTCGGGTATATCTCTTCCTTTAGGGCTATAGTAGCCTTGCTATATATATCCTTAATAGGAATAGGTACTTAGGCTATAGAGCTTACATTAACGTCTATAGTGCTTGTTCTTCTTTATTCGGGTTTCTTAGGTTTAGGGGTTCGGTTTCTTAGGTTCGGGGGTTCGGTTTCTTAGGTTCTAGTTCTTAGGACTGTCTTGTCGTTTCGGGACCAACTATCTTGTCGGTTTCTTAGGTTCAGGGTAGTTGAATTGTGATTTCGGTTAGTTCGCGCAACGTAAATTCGTTGTAATCAATCAACGAAGGTCTACGTATATAAACAGAAGGTACAACCAACTATTACAGGTAGTAAATACCCAATGTTAGGGTACGTATATATTCGATATAGTTGTACAAGGAACTTAAGATAGTAGGTGTAGCCCGCTAGGGATATGCCCTACGGCAGGCTCTATATACGCTGCAGGCTCTGCAGGCCCTACATCGCATAACCGCTCCACAATGGCCATACGGCCATATGTTACGGCTAGACCCGTGACAATAATAACTAGTAGGGACCTCCCTCCCTTCTAGATGTACCCCTATACTATAACTATAATCTCTACCTTAACGCTAGCCTAGATATTAATAAGCTCTTTGTCGTATTTATCCTTAGGCTCGCGAAAAACCTAGCTATTTAGCTTATATAGCGCTGTCTAGACTAAAGATTCGTCTAAGTATACGCCCTAGGAAAGATAGTAGTTAGCTAGATCTACTATACTACTTGCGCTAACTACTATACCTTAAGCACTATAGTGTCTTTGCCTCTAAGCTCTTTACTATATATAAGCTAGTTAGCTGCTCGACCGGGTGTAAGATTTATCCTCTTGATTAACCTCTATTTACGGTTAAAATACTTACTAAGAGACCGCTATATAGTAGAAATCGACTGTCACAGGCACAGCCTGTGTCATGTGCCATGTCATGTGCCATGCTATGTGGTTGGCTGAGCACCCTGTAGCTAGAGGAGCGTGGCTCCATACTAGGTGGAGCTCGCCGCGTAGAGCCTTCAGCCCTCGCAAGCTCCTACGAAGGTTGCACTGTTATATAACCTTGTTATATACGACCGTTATAGTAGGTTGCACCTTCAACTCGCGCGCGTAGCTAGTTAGACCGTTAGAGGTAGATCGAACACCTTAGACTAGCTAGAACGCTTCTTTTTTCCGACGTACCGGACTTTGTTTAACCTCGACTACTGAACTGGAGCAAACCACAAACCAACCTACTCCATAGTGGTGGGCAAGACTATAGTGGGGATGGACAAGTCGGCAAGCGTCTATAGTTGCCGACGTATCTTCGGACTTTAATTGTGACCGATCCGATTAAGATATCGCCCTCCGGACATATGTCTCCCCTTATTTAGAGGAAGGCGAACAATTTATTACTACAAAACATATACCTAGAGGTAAGGGAAGGCTTAGAGCTAAAAGTGTCAAATTTAGGGGGGGATTTTAATGTCCTAGGAGTGTTGTCGTCTGCCTAAGTAGGCGGACTAACTGGCTATATATATAACTACAAAACAACGTATAGCGCTACAAGTAGTTAAAAAACGAAAAATCCACTACAAATGCCCCCCTGTTCTAGCCAAGAGCTGTCTGCCCTAGTTCACACTTCCCTTTCGAGTTTGCTAGGGCTCCTGCCTAAGAACTCGCAAAATAAAACAAGACTCCTATCTATACCCTTTAATGTCCTTGCTCTTAGTGACGAGCCCTCTCGGCGCGACTTAGCTGCTAATCCTATGCTTGCGCACTCTGCTGACGGCGCTAAAGCTCTTTAGCTTGTCTGTTAATGTCGTCCTACCTAACGAACTACAGTATATATAGCGGTAGCATGCGGAACCTATAAGGGAACGCGTCTTAAAAGGTTAGCGGGCGGACAACTACTTTAGAAGTAGGCTCTTCCTAGATAGGGGGTAGCTACAGTACCGGGAGATTAACAGTCTTAGAGGGGATACCGGCCAGACGCTAAGAGCGTCTTAAGGGGGTTGGCTACGGCTATAACTGTAACTATAACCGTAGCGTCTTAGTCCTTAGTATTGCTGTAGAATCGCCAGAGGACTTTGTCTTACGAGGCTCCGGCCGCGGCTAGGACGGCGGCGACGCCGGGGTATCTTCCTACTCTCTCTGAACGGGCGAAGACGGGATCCTAATAATCGCTAGCGATAACGTAGAAGGTAGTAGGCCGGGTCGAAGGAGGTTAGACATCTGTCGGGTGATGAAGCCGATAGCGGAACCGCCGGAGGTTATACGTATTAGCCTAAGACTTAGCAACTATAATAAAGATTGGCGGTCCTCCAACGGGGCTGTCCCTAAATAGGTAGCCGGTGTTGTTTACTGAGAGACTGTTTGGGGCCCGGAGGCAAAACTAAGTTAGTCGTTATCTCGGAGCAACTCCGAAAACTTATCGATCGCGTTATAGAGTTCGTTGTCTCTTATTATAGCCCCTGGTTCTAAGGAAGGGGCCCTTAGCGCCAGGGTACCAGAGGCGGAAGGACTGAACCTAGCTTTCTGCTCGTTGTAGGCTACTATATCTATATCGCGCGGGCGGACAGGCGTATGTCCTTCGAAGCCTAGCGCGTAACGGATGTAAGCTAGCTAGGTAACGATTATATACTCGATCCTTGTCCTAGTGTTTATCTAGGCGCCGTTAAAGATCCAACTCTATATCTACGGCGGAGCGTCGTAGATGCCCCTAGCTTATAGTCCTTCCTAGAAGAACAGGCGGGTATACTCTAGAACCTACACGCTATATTCCTAGTCCTCTAACTATACCGGTCCGCGCTTGTATACCTCCGGTTTCGTATTACCGGGGTAGAGGCTAGACGCCTAGATCTAGCTTATAATCTTTAGCTAGTAGAGGTAGGTGTCCCTCGCGCAGTATCTCAGGGAGTCGAAGTATACCGTAGTGTAGCGGGCTTAGTCGTAAATTGTTAGAATCTAATAACTTAGGTCCTTTGTACCTAAGATAACCTAGAATCGCTTCGAGGCTATTACTCGCCGTATATTCAGGTTAGTCTCTAGGGGGTAGACCGAGTTACTATTGCTAATCTAGGTATTGTAAATATATACCTAGTCCTTAAGGCCGCTTAGGAAATAGTATAGGGCGACAATAAGGTTATAGCCTTGGAGCTACTCCCTGTTCTCGATTATACCCTCCAAATTGTAGAACGAGTACACTATAGTCGGCCAGGCGACTCTATAAAAGGTCTCCCCGTCTGTTCTAGGGGTTGCGAGGCTAGGGAAGAGACTTGCTAGGATCCGGTCCTCCTTGTAACTGCCTGTAGCTTGTAGCTAGTATAGCTATTGGCTCTTGACTTAGGCTAGGAAATTGACCCTTCTATTAACTAGGCGCTAGAGCTTGCTTCTAAAGGCTCCGGGCGCGTTCTAGCTATTGCTGACGCCTGTCCTTTAGGACTTAAGCTAGTTGTCACGGGTCTAGCCGTGACATATGGCCGTATGGCCATTGTGGAGCGGTTGTGCGATGTAGGGCCTGTAGAGCCTGTAGCGTATATGGAGCCTGCTATAGGGTATATCCCCGGCGGGCTACACCTACTATCTTAAGTTCCTCGTACAACTATATCGAATATATACGTACCCTAACATTGGGCATTTACTACCTATAATAGTTAGTTGTACCTTCTGTTTATATACGTAGACCTTTGTCGATTGATTACGACAAATTTACGTTACACGAACTAACCGAAATCACAATTTGACTACCTCGAACCTAAGAAACTAATAAGATAGTTAGTCTCGAAACAACAAGATAGTCCTAAGAACTAGAACCTAAGAAACCGAACCCCTGAACCTAAGAAACCAAACCCCCGAACCTAAGAAACCAAACCCCTAAACCTAAGAAACCTAAATAAAGAAGAACAAGCACTATAGACGTTAACGCAAGCTCTATAGCCTAAGTACCTATTCCTATTGTAACGGTCGTATACAACAAGGTTGCACAACAGTGCAACCTTCGTGGGAGCTCGCGAGGGCTGAAGGCTCTGCGCGGCGAGCTCCACCTAGTGTAGAGCCACGCTCCTCTAGCTACAGGGTGCTCAGCCAACCACATGGTATGGCACATGACATAGCACATGATACAGGCTATGCCTGTGACACTACCCTCCCTCTCTAAACAAGCCCCCTATACAAAAATAGCCCCCTATCCTAGGTGCTTGCATCCGGAGTTAGAGTCACCTCAGCGCCTACCCTAGCGCTATGCCTTCCTTCTCCGCGTTTACGATGGCGGGCCCGGAAGCTCGGGGTACGTATCGTAGAACTCCTAGATAGCGTTATCATAGCCACGCAGATCCGTTGCGGGTTGCTAAGTCGGGTTATCGTAACCTTCCCACTTGACTTGGTACTGCTAGCGACCGTTCGCCGCCTTGCCGAACCCTACGATCCTCTCGAACCTCTACTCTACTACGTCTTCGCCTTCGTTAGTCCGCGTAACCACGCGCCCGCGGTTAGCGCTTATATCGTCGTTAACCCTCTCTTAGCCGGCTAGCCCCTACCCTAGGTAGCGCCTTACTCTCGAGACGTAGAACGTAGGGAAGATCGTTATATTCGCTAGGAGCTTTAGAGTTACTGCGTATAACGAGGCCTTCGTAACCTTAAACGGGCCCTCCTACCGCGGCGCGAGCTTTATAGTTAGCCTACTAGTCTTGTAGTTCTATATATCGAGCATCGCCCTGTCGCTAACGCGGTACTATAGCGTATCCTCCCTATAGCGGTTTACGTTCTATTTGTAGCGGTCCTGTAACTACTTTGCTAGCGCCGTAACCTTCCCGAGGATTGCCCTAAAGCGGTCCGCGAGCTTAGATACCTGGAAAAACTCCCGCTTCTACTACTCCGAGATATTCGGTAGGTACAGCTTCGACGGCTCTACGCCTATCCTAGGGTTAAAGCTATAATTCGCGAAGAACGGTGATACGCTTGTTGTCTTGGAGACTATATTGTTCCCTATAAACTCCGCTAGGGGGAGCCAGTTAACCTAGTTATCCTACGCCTAGTCGATATATAGCCGTAGGTACTGCTCTAGTTCTACGTTAATCCGCTCCGTCTAGCTATTTATCTAGGGGTAGAACGCCGATAAGGGTTTCAGGGTAATCGCAAGGCGCGCTAATAGCGCCCTCTAGAACCCTGAAACGAACTACGTACCTCTATCCGACACGATCGTCTCCGGTACGCCGTAGAGCGAGTACACGCGCTCAATAAACCAGTCAGCTAGCTCGTCAGCCTCTAGTGTCGCCGTTGCAATAAAGTGGCGTATCTTCGTAAGCTAGTTAACTACCACTGCTACGTGCCTAAACTCCTACCCCCTCTGTTTATATAGCGGGAGCAGCGTAATATAGTCTACCGATATATCTCGCTATAGCGCTAACGGCAGCGGGAGCGGCTTAAGGAACCCTGCGGGCTTCGAGCGGGGGTTCTTCGTCTTGAAGTATAGCGTATAGGCTCCTACGAACGTCCTTACTAATACGCTTATCCCTAGCTACTAGTAGACCCTATTTATTAGGTCGAGCGTCTTCGTCCTCCCTAGGTGCCCGCCGGGCCCTAACGCGTATATCCGGTAGATAAGCTGTAAATAGAGCTCCGTATCGCCTAGGTCGATCATTAGCCTGCTATAGTAGAACGCCCTGCCCGAGACTAACTTGTACTTAGCGAACGGTACTCTTAGCTCCTGCTTGATCTTACTTGGCCAGGCGCGTGCCTCCTAGTCGCTAAGCGCCTCTACTACGTCTACTATAAACAGCAAGATCGCATAGCTCTCTGCAATAAGGTCATTAGCGTAACGCGAAACGTCAAGGCTAAAGAGCTCTAGTGTCTTGCCTAGTAGCTTAGCGTTGTATTTGCTACTAAAGGTCTCTAGGTCGAACTTGCTCGGGTCGATCAGGGGGCGCCGCCTGTTCTATAGCCTATTATCTTTAACGTCTTTTAGTATAAACTCTAGCTTCCTGCTAAGCGCGTCGGGGCGGCCGTTTGCCGTACCTAGGCGGTAGATAATCTAGAAGTCAAAGCGCGATAAGAACTCCGACTAGCGTATATAGCGTGGCGATAGCTGCTTCGTTATACCGAAGGTCTGTAGGTTCTTATAATCTATAATAATATCGAACCTCTTAGCCGTACCTTCGAGCTCGGGGCGCTATTCCTCGAGCGCTTTAACGATCGCAAGGAGCTCTTTGTTATAGATATCGTAGTTACACTCGGCCGTAGTGTACTTCGCCGAGAAGTAAGCAACCGGATGCAACTCGCCGTCATCCCCCTCCTATAGTAGCGCTCTACCTACCGACTAGTCTAACGTATCAACTTCTACTATCGCTCGCTTCTCCCAGTTATATATCCGCAGTGCCGGTACTATAATAAAGCACACCTTCAGGCGCTAGAAAGCCGCCTCGTACTACTTGGACTACTCCTAGTCTACTGTCTTCTTCGTAAGCTCGTATAGCGGCTATATATAGCTCGAAAAACCTCGTATAAATCGGCGGTAGAAGTTCGCGAACCCTAAGAACCGCTAGAGGTACCTCCTTGTCTCCAGAGCCTCCTAATTACGCACCGCTTCAACCTTGTCTAGGTCTATCTCAATGCCCCTAGGCGTAATAATAAGCCCTAGGTACTTTGTCCGCTTCGTGTAGAATTCGCACTTGTCGATATCTACCTATAGGCCTACGTCGATCATACGCTTTAGCACCTCCCTAACTTACTTAATATACTCCTCGAGCGTACTAGAGTAGACCAGGATATCGTCCAGGTACACCGTTACGTAGTTATCTAGAGCGTCGTAGAGGATGTCGTTCACGTAATGCTAGAAGGTAGCGGGCGTACCCTATAGGCCGAACGGCGTAACTAGCGTCTTATATAGGCCGAATCTCGTAATGAACGCCGTGAGCCATTCGTAGCCCGGCGCTACGCGTACTCGGTTAAACGCTACGATCACGTCGAGCTTCGTGAAGATCTTCGCCTTGTAGATAGAGTCTAGGGTCTCCCGGATTAGCGGGATAGGGTACCGGCTCTTTAGCGTCGCGTTGTTAATGCTATAGTAGTCGACGCAGATCCTAATACCTCCGCCCGGCTTCTAGGCCATAAGGATAGGTAACGAGGCGCTCGAGCGTAAGGGCCGGATAAACCCCTTCGCAAGGTTATCGTCAAGCTAGCGCTTTAGTACGCGCAGCTCTATCGGCAACATCGGGCGATTCCTCAAGTATAGGACTACGCTCCCCGGGAGTAGCTCGATCCTATAGTTATACGTACGGTAGGGGGGCAAGATATCAGCGTCCTATAGGACGAAGGCGGCTACTAGGTCTCGGTATTCCTTCGGTAGGCGCGCCTTAATCTCGTCCAGAGTAGGCGCTAGTCTATCCGCCTTGTCGAAGAACTTCTTAGAATCCTCCTCCGTAATCTTATTAAGCTTCTCGTCCCCTTTAGCAAGCGCGTCGATAAAGCTATAGAACCTTGCTAGGAGTATCGACTTCGCGTACTCTAGTGTACTCTCTCGACTTAGCAGGTCCTTAAAAAACTACTTAGGTAGAACTAGTATACGGTCTCTCTTCTTAGCCTCCACCGCTCTCTCTAGCTTACCTATCGTAGTCCGTATAACTACTACGCCCTTCTGTCGGCATACCGCCAGGAAGCTCGCTCCGTTCAGGATCTTCGCGTTATCCTAGCGGATCTTCCCCCGCACTTGACTAAGCAGGGGCGGGGCGTAGGGGGGGGAACAGGGTCTAGGGGGTAGTCTCCTAGCGCTAGCTACTACCTCTACTAGCCTTAGCGATATAGGGGGCGGCGCTTCGACCGGTACGCCTATCGCTCCCGGCGGTACAAGCGTCCCCCGCGGGTTAGCCTACGCGCCTCCCTAGGACGCAGATCTCTACCGTCTACAGGCCCGTCTCTACCTATCGGACCGCCTGGCTCTCTTATAGTCGGAGAGCTTGCTTATAGCGATAGCGACCTCGTCGTCGTTACTAGAGGTACTACAGTCGTTATCTTCGGGTACGTCCTCTACCGTTATATAGTACCGCTCGCTGTTCCTAGGGGGTAGGGATACCTCTAGCTAGCCTACCTACCGAGCGACCTAGCTCCTAATATACTCTAGTAGGCACCTCCTACAGTAGTGCTCTATAAATTCGAGCTACAAGGTCTCCTAGTCGATCCGTAGGTTATACTTCCGCAGCTACAGGAGGCCTAAGATCACCAGGGTCTCCTTTGCAAGCGTCGTAACGAAGTATACCAGGGTCTCCTAGTAGTCGCTAACGACCAGCGTAAGCGCCACTAAGTGCTCGATCTAGCGCAAGAACCCTCCGTCGGCCAGAAATAGCAGCCGCCGTACCGCTAGCTTCTCTAGTAGCAGCCTATTCGCAACCGCAAAGCCAAAATCCACGAACGCTAGACCCGTACAACCCGAGTCTATAAGTACCACGCACTCTACATTACGCCTACCAACCGCTAGGTACGATAATAAGAGAATAGATTTAACGCTACTACCTACGGTACTAATAACTAAACTATCTCCCTATCCCTCCTACGGCTAGTAGTACCCCTCCCGTAAGCGATAGTTTATAGGAGCTCCTCGTTTCCCTAGTCGTTATACAAGAAGCCGAAACTAGGGGGTTGCTCTATACTCTAGTAAGCGCTATAGTCCTCCTGCTCGTCTACCTCCCCAACGACAAAACCGCTCTAGTCGGGGGCGTCCGCAAAACGTATAGCGAGCCCGCCTCGACCCCTCTAATAGGCCCTAGCGCGGCTGCTTGCGCCGCTACGAGCCGGGAGGCCCCTAGAGGGGGCTTGACCGAAGCCTTGCTAAGTAGGCTACTGCTATCCCTAAGGCTGCT